>JABAKD010000006.1:1858005-2330505 GCA_012845835.1 Undaria pinnatifida | reverse complement strand
TACGAAAGAGGAGGGCGACTGGGCGTCGACGGGAGGGGAAGAGGCTGATTGAACTCTCCCTGGACGATTTTCAGAGTAGCATGTTGTTTCTGGGGACAGGGGAAAAAACAGGGAATTGACTGTCTACGAGAGCAGGTGCGAAGGAGCGGGCCGAGAGAGCTAAGGCGATGAGAGCGGCGGCAGAGGGATGGCACACGGAAACCCACAAGCCCCGCGCCCACCATCACGAGAGCAGCGACCGTCGTTATTATCGACGTTTTTACGAGGTATTTGTCGTTTCTATTTGTTCAAACCTTATTTCCCTCATCTCTGATTTTCGTGTGGTTACGGTTAACTGTACACATAGACTATACGTTCGCCACGTATATTATCATATTAAAAGTACACTCCAGCTGTGAGATCGAAGATCTTGTCGAACCTCATCTTTACAAGCCGTGTGTGATACTCCGATCGCGCGTATTACGGGTTGTGTGTCCTGATTAAGCATATAGGTCGACGACTCCCCTTGCAACTACAGTGTAGCTATCAGGGTCAACAGAGTGATGTTAGTCAGTCTGTGCGCGGAAACTATAAAACCCGTTTCTGAGGGGGACCAAATCTGACAGCTGTGGAAGGAAATGCATCTGTTTATGAAGTGTATCCTGTCGGTCGTACAACCAGTGAGGAGAGGACGGAGTTGTAAAGAGCATTGGCGCGGGGGGGGGAGGGGATTTCAAACAACTTTAGGTTGCATAGATGTAGGGGCTTGCTATACGCGTGGTGCTAGGTTTAGGCGATGGTGCGGGTGGTGGAGAAAGAGGGGGTACAACATGGCAATCACCCCACGCTGGGAGGGGCCAAAGGTTTGTGACCTCATGACCGGTTGAGCGCCGCATTTTTGGCCCGACGTAGGGTTACTACGAACATTTTTTTCGAGTACATTTTCTGCTTTAGGACTATTAGCGGTGCATGTTACGCGTAAGTTCTGGTTGGACTGCTAGAGCGAACGCCTTCGAAGTCATGTTTTCGGGGGAGATTTTCATTAAGCTCCTCGTGTTTGGAGCTCAGAAAATTCTTAGAATGTGCTCCACCCCTGGCGTAAGAGGACACATAGAGTCCCCCGTTCCCACAAAAAATTAATTCATGGCTACTGAATGCAGCAGGGGTTGCTGTCTGGAGTGCTGCCTGCACCGTACGCAAGCTCGTCGTGAACAAAGGAAGGAACACCACTGTTCGGAGTGCTGTCAGAGTGGCGACCCGCGGGGGCACAAGGCGAAAAAAGAGCAATCGAACCAAAACCCACCACGCGAATGTCAACGACCACCACGTCTTCCCGGGTTATCTCACAAGATGCAGAACAGTTACGACTTGCCTCACACATTCGGGGGATCATTCCCTAATAAACGTGTTCAACTCTAAGAGCACTACAAATAAAAAAAAAGTGCAAGAAACGGAAAGAAAACGATTATGGGTGCTCTCGTCATGGTGTGCGCGTCGGTCGTGGGTCTCCGTGTGTGTGTTGTCCTGCTGCGGTTCACAATGGCAGCCTCATCGCCATGGCCTACTCGACCCGCTTCCTCGCACGTGCTCTCATGGCCACATAATTCCAGTCGGTTCCCCTTCTCCCCCGTCCTAAAAACACAAAGCTCCTCGCAACGTCCGGCACTGATCTGAAATGCAAAAAAAATGACGTTCAGGAAGAGAGCTCAATCCGAGTCGATGCTTGTGGGGCGCGACTTCACTCCCTTGCCTCTACGATCTCCGTACGTTAAGAACGGGCCTCAACACCCCACCTACTATTGAGGTACTACGTTACATACTGCGATAGGGGTGCACCACTTTTTTTCTAACACTACCCCTGTCACTTTGGGAGGTTAAGACATGATCCTCCCGAAACCTGATTCGGAGAACAAAAAAAAAACAACTGCTACTACCGGATGAAAAATCTCATGGCCTAGTAGAGTACACAACGAGAATTTATGAAAAAAATGGCCTATCATTTATTTGTTTTTTCCAAATGATTTGGATTTCTAAGTAGCCCCGTCATTCAGAAAAACAATTTTCGCCAAAAAACGGTATACATTAATACCTCTATGGTAGCAGGCGTCACACCTCGCCTAAAAAAGCGGGTACGTTAGGTACGGCCACATCTCGACACCATACCCCGGTGTACATATGGGCATATTCTTTATCTAACGTAAGCTTTCGAATATTATATATTATGATAAAAAATATACAAATACAAATCCAGCTGTGAGATCGAAGATTTTGTCCAAGCTTATCTTTGCAAGCCTCGTGTGATGCTCCGATCGCGCGTATTGCTGGGTGGGTGTCCTCATTTCAAGGACATAGGTCGGCGACTCCTCTTGGAACTACAATGTAGCTTGTACCAGGGTCAACAGGGTGATGATAGTCAGCCAGTGCGCGGGAACTGTAAAACCCCTTTTTGACGGCGGACACAATCTGACAGCTGTGGAAGAAGATGCATCAGTTTATCAAGTGAATCCTGTAAGTCGTATAACCGGTGAGGGGAGGGCGGATTTTTCAAGAACGTGGGTGTCTGGGATTTAAAAGAAGAGAGCGGGGGGCGGAAACGGGCCTGGCATCTCAATCTGTGCGAGGAAACATTAAATCCTTTATGGTTGTGGAAGAGATGCACCAGTTTATCATGTATATCCTGTAAGTCGTACAACCAGTGAGGAGAAGGCGGAGTGTTCGAAGGGGTGGGGGGAGGGGAAGGGGATTTCAAACAGTTTTAGGCCGCATAAATGTACGAGCTTGCTATACGCGTGGTGCTAGGTCTAGGCGATGGCGCCAGTGATAAGGAAGCCGGGGGGCGGAGGTAAATGGAGCTACGGTATAGATGGCTAGAAAGATAATAAGGTGATATCAACTGCCTGGTAGTTTATATTCCCCACACCCCGCACGATCGTCTAGACCCAGCACCGCGGGTATAGCAAACCCCTACATACAAAATCCTTGATCTCATAGCTGGAGTGTATTTTGATATCATATGTGACCTAAACCTCTTGAAAACCCTTCCCCCACCCCCCACCCCCTATTTTTTTCTTTTTTTTTCCCCTCGCTCGCTCTCGCTCAAACGCCCCACCTAATATCGAAATCCGCCAGAGTAATAAACACTTCCACGCCCTGGATATCGCCTCACTATCGTTTTAGAGCCGTCCATGCCGCTGCTGCAATCCCCCCCCCCCCCCCCCCCCCCCCGCCCCCAACGCCCCCTCCTTCCCCACCACCCGCACAATCGCCTAGACCTAGCATCACGCGTATAGCAAACCCCTACATCTATGCTACCTAAAGCCCTCCCCCCCCCGCCCCCAGCCCCCCCAGCCATATTCCCCCCCCCTCCCCCACAAGAAGGATTTATAGTTTCCACGCACAAATTGAGCTGCCCCACCCGTCCCTTCCCCCCCCTCCCCCCCTCCCGCCCCTGCTCTTGATCGAATCCAGGCCCCCACGTCCTTAGAAACTCCGCCCTTCCCTCACCGGTTATTAAACTTACTTACAGGATTCACTTTATAAATTTATTCATTTCCTTCCACAGCTGTCAGATTGTGTCCCCCTCAGAGACGGGTTTTATAGTTTTCGCGCACAGACTGACTAACATCACCCTGTTGACCCTGATAGCTACACTGTAGTTGCAAGGGGAGTCGCCGACCTATATCCTTAATGATGACACAAAACCCGTAATACGCGCGATCGGAGTACCACACACAGCTTGCAGGGAATATTTTCGACAAGATCTTCGATCTCACAGCTGGATAGAGTGTATTTTAATTTTTTTTATAATATTACTCTGGCAGTTTTTCATTTTTGGTAGGGCGTTTGACCAAGAGGAAGCGGAGGGAAAAGGGGCGGGTGCGGGAGGAGGAGGAAATGAATCGGAGCTACGGTATGGATGGCTAGGAAGATAATGAGGTGATATCAGCTGCCTGATAGTTTTTACTTTAGGTGGGGCGTTGAACAGGAAGGATCGGGGGGGGGGGGAGGGGGGACAACTCCATATGTGCGTGGAAACTAGAAATCATTTAAAGGGGACTAATCTGACGATTGCATACTAACAAAATTATAGGGTTGGGCATCCAGCTGTGAAATCGAAGAGTTCATCGAAACGCGTATTTGCTAGCTGTGTGTGATACTCCGATCGCGCGTATTACTAGGTGCGTTCTCATTAAGGATATATAGGTCTACGACTCCCCTTGCAACTACAGTGTAGCTATCAGAGTCAACCACGGGGGATCGCACACGAATATTTCCAGTAGGAGCTCGTATTATGGAGGCATTTCGCGTACTTATAAAACCACTTGAAAGGAGAGTATGGCATCTATCTGCAAACAAAATTCTTATTTCGAACTTTTTTTATAAAAAATCCAGCGAAGATTCAATAATACAGCGCTTTTGAGATGCTTTTACTCATTAACTAACCACCGCTTTATTCGAGTGTCCCTCTTCTATATTATTCTGCTAAGCCCTCAAACCCCACATGTTAGAGTGTTGTATCATCCGCCTTGTGGACAGCAAGCACTTGGTGATAACCGTTTTTTCATCGGTGATGTACGCATTTTATTGGTCTCCCGCGCGTGAATTGACGTATTTCAGCGATTTCGGTAGCTTTTGGTGTTGCTGCTCGCAAATTCTAACTCACGAAAACATCTCGTGAGTCGCCTCTGGCTGCCTGCGACAGTCGACTGCTGGCTGGTGCATTCCACGTCGTCATACACCCCACCAGGAGCGTCTCTCGTTTTCGTGGGCCGTGCTTACTTGTGAGGAACTGTTGTAGCTATGTGGTGGTACTCCGAGAGGGGGATGCGTGGTTGGTCGGTGTTGGGAAGCGTGCTCCTCATGGGTTCCGGTGCCCTTGTTTGGTCTCTCCTCATGGCTCGCTGGATAGACTTAAAAGCTTATACATTATTTCCTCTACATTGAACTCTAAAAGACAGACAAAACAGGCCTAGCCACGATAGGGCTGGGTAGACCACGTAGAGCAGGTAGAGCAGGTAGTGAGATGTGGGGCGTCCTGCTTGTCCCATCATCGTCACCTACATTATCGCCCATCTATGATGGCCTTGACGTGAATGTGACATCTAAAGTCACGTGGTTTCACCTCAACCATGACATGGCTTCACGTCGAATCTCTAAAGCTATCCTTCTACGGAGGGCACTCCATTACAGCTATACGCTAGTGAAGTGCACACGTCCTATTGTTGGGGATCGGTTTTTTTTTTCTCTTTTTTTGCACCCCAAAGTTTCGATCACCACAGTGCCTCAAAGTCGAAGTGTGGACCTCTGCTGAGAACCAGAGGGATGCCGATCTGAAGAGATTCACAGCATCTGTGGAATAAGCATTTTTTTTCATGGGGTTCCAGGTCTGTGTTCCACGAACCAGCCGAAGCTCTAAACGCAGCGTGTTAACCTAGCCAGATGTGTTTCGCTGTTCCGAAAAAACATCTAGATATAAGAGTGTTACCGGAAAACCGGGGACCAGGGGACCCCTGTGGCCTTAATCAAACTGTACACGACAACTAGTAATACAAAACCCGCTTTTGAGGGGGGCATAATAGGGCGGCTGCTGTGGAATACATTCAGTTCATCATGCATATCCTGCAACTCGCATAATCGATCGGTAGAGGGCGGCGTTTTTAACGGGAGAGGGGGGGCAGGGGATTGAAAAGGGGGCGGGGGGGGGGGGTATCCAACGTTGTTAAGTCGCATAAAAGTATAAAAGGTTAGTGTACGCGTGATGCTAGGTCTAGGGGGGGGGGTTAATTTGTGCTTGAAGACCATCGTATACATTAGTTGGAGTTACCGCGCGGATGGCTCGAAAGGGAAAGAGGGGATATCACCTGTCGTGCATATTCGATATATGCTGGTACAAAACAATTTGTGTGTGATATTGTGTCCAAACAAATCGATTGGTTTCAGTACCGGCATGACTAACTAAAAACAACAGTCTTTTTTTTTTTTTTTTTTTTTATCCTCCGGCGGATGGGGAAAAATAAAGCTTTAGCTCACCACACTTCCGCGTATTTTCATACGCGTCGTGTGTCGATTTAACTCAGTTGCTTTCGCAGCCCAACGCTAGCTGGCGCACCCTTCGAGTCCCATTGTAGGTATAGCGTAAGCTGTCCCTATCATTGGTCCTCGTTACAACCCCGGCAGCGCAAGCTGCCGTTGTATACGGGTGCGTGTGTATGTCGACCCGGCCTGTCCCCTGAGGGTCAGGTTCGGTGGAGATAGCCACCCGGAATGTCATCTTTCCGGGTAGTGTGGGACTTGCGCAAGCTCACCCACTAACAAAACCCCTGGCCATGGGAGATAGCCTTCCGCCGGACTTGGTCCAGTTACGGTCCACCCTACCCATTCGGGCGTTGGTCCTCGAAAAGTCGATCGCATCCTTACGCTCAGTGGCCGCGCTCTTCGTGTTTTCGCAGGCCGTTTGCTACTTGTATACCGTAGATACGTACCCTTTCTCGAGCTCTCACGATTGTGAGCTCCATGGGCGCCCCACATCTCAGTACCTGGTCTACCTGCTCTATCTGCTCTACCCTGCGTTTCCCTGCGTTACCCCGCACTACCGTGCCTAGGCCTGCTATGTCTGCCTTTTAGTATCCTCTATAAGGAAATAATGCAAATCAGCTATTATTGAGTCTATCCAGGAAGCCATGAGGAGAGAGCAAACAAGAGCACCGGATTCCATGAGGAGCACGCTTCCCAACAACGACCAACCACGCATCCCCCACCCGGAGCACCATTATATGTAACCTGCATCCTATTATAGCCCGTGCAGGGCAATTTGTCAACTTTGTGTTTGTCTAAGATCGTTTTCGAAATATGTTCAAATATCGAAAAAACAAAAAAACGCCTTGGTCGTGGTCACCAAGGCTAGGGGAATCCAAACCCGTCGACAAAAAAAAAACGGTATTAAAATCAAGTCCTACGTGGACGGTCACCAAAAAAGCACCCCAAAATCTGGTGTGCTAAAAGGGGCTGAAAACTACCAGAAAGGACAAGATCGTGAATATATCGCGAAGTTTATCTTTCAAAGAACCCTAAATAAATGAATAGCTTGGAGCAAACAAAGGGCAAAAAAAGGAAATCGTTTCCCGTTCTTCTACTTTTTCATCGTCCGTGAAGAACAACCTCCGCAAAAAGAATGGTATCAAAATGACCTCACTTTCTCTGTTTTATGACTGATATCTCCGTCAAATCATTAGGTATGCATACAAGCAGAAAAAGAGTGCTGACGTTGGGATCCGCCACCACAGCTCCCCGAATCCGTGGTCGTTGCCAATTGAGTTGTGAAAAGTAAGCCCCCCAAAACGAAGGTATCAAGCTTTTCCGGATTACTCGCGAATAAAGGCAAATAACGCTCGAAAAAAAAAACAATTTCTTCACGGATGACCCCTTGTTGCTCAGCTCTTTAGACGTAGTCTCTACTTCTCTCGGATATTTATTAGAACACACCCCTGCCCGGAGAAAAGTGCACATACATACATTGGTGCAGGGGAAGTTCTGAACAGTTTATCCTGCACGGACCATATACGAAGTATCATGATGAGGGGAATATCTGACAGAACAATGAACACTACCCGATAGGTGATGTCACCTCTTCACCGTTCGAGTCATCCATGAAGTAGTAGTAGCTCCAATTCATTAGAGAATACTAGATTCATGCTTGAATTAAACTTCCCCCTGCCCCATCTACAATCGTCTAGACCTAGCACTACGCGTACAGCAGTAAAAGCTCCTATACATTCATGCGACCGAAAACTAATGGACCCCCCCCCCCCCGCCCCCCCCCCCCGCCTTTTGCAACGCCCCCCCCCCCCCCGCCCAAAGCCCCGCCGTCCCATCACCGGTTATACGACTACAGGATATGTATACATAACAATAAGCTGAAGCATGATGCATTCCCCAGCCGTCATATTTTGCCGCGCTCGAAAACTTCCTGACGCAGATTGATGAACATCATGATTCACCCTGTTGACCCCGAGATGCAAGCTAGTTCTAAGGGGAATCGCCGACCTATAATACATCCTTAATGAGGATGCAAACCCAAACCCAGTAATAAGCGCGATAGGAATATCACACGCAGCTTGCAAAGATGAATTTCGACGAAATCTTCGATCTTGCAGCTGGAGTGTAATTTAAATTTTATTTAGTCTAATAGTCTAGACTAGACTATAGACTAGACTATACTTGGTACGTTTTTTTAACTGCCATGCCACCATCCCCCCCCCCCGGCTGGTGAGGGGGCCCCGCCTGAGGCGCCCCCGGAGGGCCCCGCTGGAAGCACCCCGCCGGAGGCCCTTTTTCACGCAATTTGGCTTCACTAGAGCATAAAAAATGAGCGATTTTGGCTCATCTGACAGAGGCACTGTCGCGGGGAAACTCGCTTTTTTTTTGGTTTTTGACGTGGGAGAAAGGATCAATCGTCGACCAAAAATTGTTTTTAACTTTGCAACGCCTACAAACTCCATGATCGTGGGAGATAGAATCTATCCATTAAAATGAGTTAAAATGGATATCAGAACCATCTAATAATCATAAGACCACTCCATACTAAATATAGCGTATTGTACTCCGTAGAAACTAGTAGAAACCGGTAGAATATCTTCCACCAAACCCCAACCCCCCGCCACAAGTCAATTGCCGATTGAAAAAAAAAAAAAAAACGTGTACCGAGGAGAAGAGTAGCTAGAAAAGCAACGGCGGTAGCGACAGATTACGAGGAGACGACAACGGTGCCAAAGCTACCCAATCGTAAACTACACCGCGCACAAATCACAGCTGCTTGTACCAGCACAGCAAGCATCTTCATTTGGAAGGCGATTCTTTTTGCCAAAACCTTTCCGGAGATAACAAAACTGAAACCCTCCCTCCAGCAAAGACGGCTAGTCGTGTCTACCACTTCCACGTCGTCGTCAGCACTATGTGCTGCTGGCGCAGCGGGCTGCTGCTGCTGCTCTGTTGACCCTCCGGGCGTCGCTGCTGCTGCTGACGCAGCAGCCCCTGAACCACCAGCACCGCCGCCGGGGTCTGCAGCAGATGGCGAGCTTCCAGGGGAGACAAATCTGTACATGGTCGTATGGTCTCCACCGCTGTGTGGTTGTGTGGGGTGTGCTGTAAGGCTGTGTGTCTCTCTGCGTTCTCTGCGACAGCCTGAATACATGGGTTTCCGCCGTTTTTTTAGGCGTATGAGGGGATCTTCGTAGATACTGATGTACTGGCGAACTGGCAAGTCCGTTTACCAGTTGCAGGATACTGCCATTACTAGTACTACTGGCAGTACGTACTGGCTCAGTACCCAACCCTAACTATTATCCATTGCTCACGACAAACTAATTACGGCAAAACCAACAACGTATTATTGATAATCCAATCGACTCCGAATTCTTGGTGATTGTCAACAATAATGTTTGTGGAAGCAGCGCAGGAAGAACGTTTTTTCAATCAAATAACCTCTACTTACTTGCAGACTGAGCCGGTTTCCGTTAGTTGTTGATTATAAGACTATTAATAAATCTAAGTGCTATATAACGCACCTCTGGTATAGACTACTGTACTAGGGTATCGTACACGACAGCAGTACCCGCCCTCTTTTAGTCTTCTTTTGCTCATCTCATATCGTGTGCCTCAAAGATGAAAACTAGTTAACGTCTTGAATTGGTACGAATTGGTTTAAAAGGCTTACCCAACTTAGTCATTGTACATGATGTCTCCAGCGGGCACGCTTTAAAAGAACAATTTTTGCATAGACTATAGACGAGACATATATATAGCTGTATTGGCTTCGCACTTTCTCTTTCTCCTTCTCGCTCTCTGAGCCAGGGTGGCTAGCGGGCCGTCCTCCCTCTTCCCTACTACGCCACGCGCCTTCACATATATCGCTAGAAGACATCGGCCCTTTCTCCCCTCATCGACTCGCATCCCCTTCCTTGCTGTCTGACAAGAAACCAAAGTATATCGGTTCCAGGCCTGATTTTTCTTCATGGAAAGGGGTGCGCGCTACACAAACTACGGTATTACAACACCTGTCGGATTTGATACTTCCCCATAACGTGTAGGCTATTATGGCGTAGGTTCGCGTTTGGGCAATACCTAGTGTCTGGGGTGTCATGTGCTCCACTACTGTCTTACCCCAGTGGTCTTGGCTCGTCACTTGTAGCAGCAGTGCTGTAAGGCGCGATGTTGGAGGTCAACGCGTTAAGAATATATGACTTATTCTTGGCCCGTCCTGTGCAGTAGACCTTGTTCTTGTACTGCCGCCACTCACCGTCCCTGTCCTTGACGGAGGCAAGGACTCGCATTTCTTCGCAGTCTGCCGGGAACAGAACTGTGGTTTCCTGAGTCTCGTGCCACGGTGCCATGCGATGATCCTTCAGCAAGAAGTGCCGTAAGTCCTCCGTTTTCGTTGTCTCGTCCTCGGCCTCCTTCTTGACGCCAGCCGACAAGGCCCCACCCGAGTTGCCAACCTTGAGCTTCAGGTCTACGGAGTGGGTTTTCCGCTCGTGGTGTTCAGTCAATATCATCTTGTCTTCTTGGATTACCGAATACGACACGGGGTAAGTGCTGTAGTTGGACAATACAATGCTCGGTGTCTCCCGCTTAGGCGTAGTCTTGTCGAGGGAAGAACGGACAAATGGCGCGTCGTCGAGACGAAATCCGGGGGTGGAGCGAGCTGGCGGCTCACTGATAGGCGTCAGGGAAAGAAGGTGAAGTCCATGGCCAGAGCGAACGGACGACGCGCCAGAACCAGGCCTGGACAGAGCCCGAACAAGCTCGACTGGGGAAGACCCCGCACCAGAGTCAACGGAGCCAACGCCATCTAAAGAAGAGATCCGCAGATCGTACGGATTGTGCCGTAAAGATTGCTCCACCCCCTGATCCTTCTCCTCTCGTGGGGTGATTGATGGCGATTGCTTCGGCCCCTTGCTGCCACACACTCCCATGAGACAAGTCAGAACAGTGAATCTGTCAAGCGCTCGTACTTGAGTGTATGAAAAAGCGGTGCTCTCCGAGCTAGGTTTGGTTATTTTTTTTGTCATTCGGCATTTTTGACAGTCTCTGCCTCGAGTTGAACACTCGTTAATACTCTCAGAAAGCATTGTTGGTCGACCTGGTGGTCTAGTGGATACCCTCGATTGCTTCGTGGTAGAGTTTGTTCTGGGGTTCGAATCCCACGTGTAGTTATACTATATAGACCTATAGTCTGTTATATAATTGTATATATCTGCGAAAAAATATAAATACATCAACTAACTGCTGAGAGCGCCTAAAAGCATGGATAGGCACACTCAGATACAAGTCGACAAGCGAACAACAGCTGACGTCCTTGAAAAAAAAAAAAATATATAGCTGGAATCTTTCGCGATGAAAACAAATGCGCGTGCCGCAGTGGAGACGAGAGAGAGAGAGAAGAAGAGCTTGCTTCGTCACTGCTGGTCTGATTTACGTCTCGGGAGGAAAGACGAAAACCGAAAAATGCGAAGATAACAGAAGGGATTGAACCAGCGAAAGCAAAGAAAGTGCCCATGGTGCTGAAAGCTTCACATTTTCCAGCGCCAACGTGCACGTACCCCAAGGTTGGTGGTGGGCTTTTTTCCCCGACATATTCTTCCAATCCAGAGTGACTGTGGATCCTTTCCTGTGACCACGGACTTGATTACGCGAATGAATGTTGAAAATAACAACAACAATAACAACAACAACAACAACAACAACAACAACAACAACAACAACAACAACAACAACAACAACAACAACGCATTGCACCACGACAAAAAAATGAGTTTTTGATCTGTACCTTTTCGTAAATAACTGCGGACCTCTACGACTTGTCACCAGGTGCTACTTTGGGTTTTCACTTCCACGAAAGATGCTTTATATTAATTGACGAAGCCGAAATGGTGGGGAGGGGGGGAAGGGTTGCACTGCTCCCGTCTCCCCCCCGGATGCGCACGCCTCCCTTACCTCTATTTATAATAGCAGGAGGGACGAGGGGAAGGAGGGCCGCTCCCTCCCTTTCCCCTCTTGCGTACGCCTCCCCCACCCACACAAACGAAACGTGGTCGACCTACCTACCGGTCGCGCTCCGCTAGTGAGACGACTCCCCTTCTTAGAGTTTCGTGTGCGAATCGGAGGCCCATTCATTCCGGACCCTGAAGATGCCAAATAAGCCGAGTAGTTCCGTTTCTAGCGGCCCGTGCGATCGGGGGCCTACTCGACCCACCACTACTTGTGTGTGCTTTTGCGTGTGGAGTTTTCGTTTCTAACGGCCCGTTCATATCGAGAACCCCCACCATTGCTCAACGATTAATGACACCGTGATTCCGTTTCAAACGGCCCGTGCGCCTGAGAAATCACCCCTAATCGACCACTACCTTACTCGTGCTTTCGGGTGTTTTTTTTTCCGTTTCTAACGACCTGCTCCTGTCGGGGACCCACCTCGACTGCCAAACGATCATGGATGTGGCGATTTCCGTTTGTTTCCGTTTCTAACGGTCCGCTGATATCGGGATTATGCCACCACTGACCGACCGCTATGGGTCTGCGCTTTCGGATAGTCCCGTTTCCAACAGCCCATTCAAATCGGGAACCCACCACGATTGCTAAACGATTACTGGGTGTGATGATTTCAGTTTCTAACGGCCCGTTCGATCGGGATTATGCCGTCACCGATCGACCAACACCTACGCGAGCCTTCGGGTGGTGTTGTTTCAAACGGCCCATGCGATCAGGAACCCACCAAGAAGGTCAAACGATTAATTTGTAATGATTCCGTTTCAAACGTCACGTGCGATCGGGATTATGCCATCACTAATCGACCACTACGTCCTCTTCCCCTCCGTTTGCCCATCGGCCGTGGAAATTTGCGGAAGGATGGGTGGGAAAAAAACTCTCGACGACCGCTGACGTCCCTTGCCCGGTGCCACGGTCCTCTTCAGCTCGTGCAGACCCGCGCCCGTTAGCTACCTATTCTTGGTTACTCTGCTGCACCGACGATCCCACGCTTCACACAGCTCTACAATTTCTTGCTGGCATCTGACACTTCGTTATCCTCTCGGCGTCATATTCATGTGGAACTTTTATTTTCTCTATTACCCCGTACCAAACATGCCTCTATCCTACATGGAAAAAACACGCGAAATTACCTTTGTCTACTGTTCTATATTTCTACCCGTTACCCCCAAATACCAGACTGCCCCAACGACAAACTTCCTCTTTGGGTTTTACCACGAAAGATACCTTTTTTTATTTGACGAAGCCGAAATGGTGGGGGGGGGAAGGGTTGCACTACTCCCGTCCCCCCCCCGGATGCGTACGCCTCCCTTACCTCTACATGAAGTAGCAAAAGGGAAGAGGGGAAGGAAAGCCGGTCCCTCCATTTCCCATGTCGCTTACGCCTCCCCCACCCGTACAAACGGAACGCGGTCGACCTACCTACCAGTCGCGCTCCGCTAATTAGACTCTTCCCCACACGAGACCGCGATCTCCCCACCTCTTTGTCCGGATATCTGTTTTGACCGCTTGAGTTCCTGTAACAGTTCCCCAAGCGGCCCTTACGTCACCGGGCGGAGGGGTACTTGCCCCATTTGGCGCCATCTAGTCTCCAATGACACGCCTGTCCCTGCCAGAAACGTTGCATACTTCGAAGTATGTATCCGGTTGCCCCAGGCTCTCTCAAAAATATATATATCAACTCCTCTAATCCCCCCCCTCTCTTCTTTCCCCCTGTCAAAAAATAAATAATTATATATGAATTCCTCTCCGCTCTCCCCCGCGCTCCCCCCCGCTGCCCCCTCCTCCCCCCCCCCCTCCCCCCCAACCCCCCGCGGCATCTCTCTACGCAGGTCACCGCTGCTTCATTGTCCGCCCTCACGAGAACCCCCTTCCCCTATTCAACGTGGTCTCTCTCCCCTTCCGTGTATCACAACGAACGCGGTCATCACCATAGTTATTACCTAGACCAAGTTAATCTGCGACGGCCCGCCGCCCGTTTCACCGTTCGTTTCTGCACCTCTTCTCGCCGGTCGAATCTTTGGGACACAGCAGTCTCCATGCACAA
The DNA here is from genome assembly GCA_012845835.1 of Undaria pinnatifida. Taxonomy (NCBI): domain Eukaryota; class Phaeophyceae; order Laminariales; family Alariaceae; genus Undaria; species Undaria pinnatifida. Next base: position 2,316,440 of record JABAKD010000006.1, on the reverse strand, counting down.
CCTACTGCTGTCAAGGATGCGTCCCGAAACCGTGCCCTACTCGGCCGCTGCTTCACGAAGCTAAAGGAGGGTGATATAGCCCTCTCCTCCGCGGACCCTTCCTCCTTTCCCAAAATCCTCTCCACCCCCCCCACGTCCGCAATGAATTCACGCGACCGTCGTAAAACTCGCCTCGCTTCCGTCCGCTTCCTGTACCTGCCCCAGGCCCCCACAAACCCCCGGCCCGCTGTGCCCCATTAAGATGCTGATTAGAACGCTGGAGAATCCCACGGACGACGTACCGTCCGGGCCGGATCACAAAGAACGCGTGGTGCAAATTCCTTTCCGACAGTAGCACTTCCCGCATCAACTCCTCTACCCCCCCCCCCCCCCCCCGCCCGCCAATTTACACATATCAAATTCGCTTACTTTCACGTCCGGTACTTTAACCCCCCCCCCCCCCTTCTGGCCCCCGCCCCCCGCCTCCCACCCCCCCATCCCTTCCTGTCCCTCTCTCCTCCTCCGCCCAAAAACCTACACCACGTATAATAGGCGCTGCTGTCAAATGCGGCCGACATAGCCCCCCCTCTTCGGCGCAAACAAGTACCGAGAGGATGGTGTGTGACCGAGGCGACGAAAGCGGAGTTGAACGCACGATGACAGGATAGGGAAGACACGAGGAAACGGGTCCGTTCTGCTCCAAACGATCGTGGTCTACGGCAAGCCTTGAAGGCGACCACCAAACAGCTGAGACGCACACTGGTGGAAGGGCGTATCCGAGACGGTGATCAATTTGGCTTCTACAAACACCTCAAGGGGATGGATGTGGAAGGGAAGAGGGGGGGAGGGGAGGGGGGGATGGGGAGAAGGGGGGGGGGAAGGGGGGGCGTCATGCCCAAGAGACTGAAGTCTGGGTTTGGCCATCATCGTCTTCAAAGTTGTGGGCCTTCCAATGGCCGTCACAATATAGCGTAAGACCCCCCTGACTTCTTCGCCATGTTGCGTTCTCTCCCCAGTGACATTGATGATGCACTTGATACCCTCTATGAGCCCAATGCCGTCTTTAGTCAGTTCCTAGGGTCTGCTAGTATGACATTTTTTTTTCTTTTCCTTTCCTTGCTTCCTCTTCTTGTCTTGCCTTTTCTTGCTTGTCTTGTCTTTTCTTTTCTTTCCTTTCCTTTTTCGTTTTCTGTTTCGCTTTCTTTTCTTTTCTTCCCTTTCCTTTACCTTCTTTTCTTTTCTTTGTTTCTTTTTTCCAATTGACTTGTGTCTGTCGTGCGTATGCGTAGTGATAAATACTACGTGTAATATATACGTGGTAGTCTTTCTTGGGTGGCAGCGGTATAGTCGGTTTTTCCAGGCGTGAGTAATGAGACGTATGCACCGGTATGGACCTGGCACATCGTAGGGTGACTCCCGATTTCACTTTTATATGTTTCTGGCGGATGCATGAATTTCGTCAGCTGTGATATATGCGTGTACCACCTTGGTTAGGGTGTTTGTGTTTTTTTTTGCCTGGTGTATTCCTCAGCTTAAGAGTGACTGGAGCCTGTCCTGTGACCACGGACTTGATTATGCGAGTTAATGTGAGAACAACAACAACAACAGTTATCAAAATAAAAATACACTCGAGGTGTGAGATCGTTGGCTTTGTCGAAATCCACATTTTTCAAGCTGTGTGTGATCCTCCGATCGCGTGCTGACCGGGTGACTAAGTAGGCTATTCCCTCCCCTCCCCACGACGAGCTGGCCCGGTTGTTAAAAAGCTGGCATTCATTTGACAAGCCTTTTTCCTCTTAAACGGTGGTGAGTTCGGCCATAATACGCATATATATCCTGATGATCGGCCAATCAACGCGCCAGCCCGCTACACAGTACCAGGTTATCCTGGAGCCTGGTATAGGTCAGTTTCGTGAGTTCGAGCCCCGCCGAGGGCATCCTCGTGTAAATTCGTGGGGACTTTTTCTTATGCACAAACTGACTTGCGGAAAGCGCGAGAGCGTGAGTTAGCAAAACTCGATGAAAAATCGACGAGCAGTGGGATTGTTGAACCCTATGCGCGATAAAAATTGAAGGCAAGAACCGGGGGGGGAAAGGGATGACACCTGTGACCACGGCTTGTCCAGAAGCTGGAAAGTAGAATTGTGCAAAGAAAAAAAAAAAAAGTGTGAACTAGGGAACTAACTGGCCCTCCCACCCCCATGGAGGCAAAGCCAAATGGACAAATAGATGAGCTTCACAGAGTAAAATAATGTTCACAATAGACCAAGGCTATGGTAGGGGGGGTACCCCCATTTTCACTGGTGTGTTTGAGCCAATCGCACGAGTAGCTCTGTACCCTACGGATGAAGATGTTTTGACCAAGGCTACGGTAGGGGGGGTACCCCCATTTTCACTGGTGTGTTTGAGCCACTCGCACGAGTAGCTCTGTACCCTACGGATGAAGATGGTTTAGGAACTTGGTTTGCCGCAGCTTAGATCACCTTTGCATTGCGGATTGATTTTGTCAATGTAAAACATAAAGAAAACGTAAGATTGCATAGAAACAAAGGGGTTACTCGCGCGAGTGACCCCTAGCCACTGAAATGAAAGGCCCAAAAGGGGACCCCCCTACCGTAGCCTGGGTCTTTTAAGAACTTGGTTTGCCGCAGCTTAGATCACCTTTGCATTGCGGATTGATTTCGTCAATGTAAAACATAAAGAAAACGTAAGATTGCATAGGAACAAAGGGGTTACTCGCGCGAGTGACCCCTAGCCACTGAAATTTAAGGCCCAAAAAGGGACCCCCCTACCGTAGCCTGCGTCAATACCAGATTCTTGTTTTGAAGGGGACAGGAATTTGGTCAGGAGCGTTTTTCGTCTCGGCCTCAATATAGGGATTCTCGGAACTGGAATTTCTCGGTCAAATCGCTTCGTTCGAGCGCCGTCTTCGAAGGGAAACTCCAACGCCTCTCGCCCTGCCTTATCCATTCTGCACCTCGACGTGGACGCGGATGAAAGCTGAGCGAGACAAGCGAGAAGTTGCTAGAATGTTGTATTTTGAGCAGGTAATATCGAGGCTTCGGTTGCATCTTGACGTCTGCAGCGTCTGCAGAGCGGGATGATTTCCGATATTATTGGCATAATTTCCAAACGGTAGTTGCTGAAGTTTTTGAATTTTGCGGTGGTATTCTCTCGAGCGTTTGTTTTGCTTGATTGACGTCTGCAGGGATTGAGCGTTTGTTTGCTTGACGTCCTGCAAGGCTTGGACGAGTAAAACACGGGAAAGGTGTGAGAAATGCGATGCAATAAGATTAGAAAGGCTGCAAGACGAACCAAATACGTCCACAAGGACGCGTGTTGCACCAGTATACAGTAGTAGTAGATCGCTCAAATTCGTCTTTGTATATTGCGTTTGTTGCGGTTGAAGAAGTTTTTCTCGTTTTGAGCGTGCTTGGTCTGCACGTCAACCTGATATAGGCTCAAAATAATTTCTTTGCCGGACCTATTTTGCAAATAACGTGCGCAGAGCTTGACATGATTGTTACATGAAACCCCGTGGCGGAATGCTGCCTAGGTCTGTATAACGCCGATCAGTCTAGAAAGCGTGCCGCTCGCGGCCTCAGTCCAAAAACACACGAAACCAAACGAGGGAAAAAGGAACATGAACTTGGTCTGACATGAACGTGAGTGACTACAAACCGAGCTTGAGTACAGCTATCGTTACCGTGAGGCATTGTTGGAGGTTTCATCCGGAGATCTGATATATTGTACGAGCGCTTGGTAGAGGACTGCGTGAGACGAGACTGGTGTTTACAGGCAGCTGTTGCAACAAGCAGACGGGAGGAACCAGCCTGAAGGTAGACACGGAGGAAACGAACTAGAAGCGGTGAGGGAGTTGGGACAAGGGATTGGAGACTTGGGTACGTGTGACTTAAATAGCTCTTTATCCGTTCGTTACAAATGCTTTTCAACTGGCATTTTAAATGACATCATTTCCAAATTGACATTAATTGCAAACTCCTCTGCCAGGCAACCTCTGATGGAGGCTCAAAATCGTTTGCGCGACGTATGATGCAAATAACTAGCCAAATAGCGACCGTGGAAATAATTGCGAGCTTAGTTATGCTTTGACCCAATAGGCCAATGTTTTTGCGCGACCTGTTGTGCCAGTAACTAGCCAAATTTCGTTTGTTTTGTTTGGCGTCTGCAAGGCTTAAACGAAAAAAACACGGGAAACGTGTGAAAAATGCGATGCAATAAGATTAGAAAGGCTGCAAGACGAACAAGATACGTCCACAAGAACGCGTGTTATACCAGTAGTAGTAGATCACTCTAATTCGTTTTCTTGATTGTGTTTGGTGCTGTTCAAGAAGTTCTTCTTATTTGGAGCGTGCTTGGTCTGAACGTCAACCTGAAACAGGCTCAAAATCGTTTTTTTTGCGACCTATTGTGCAAGTAACGTGTGCAGAGCTTAAACGAAATAACATGGGAAAATATTATTTGAACTGGCATTTTTATGGCATTATTTCCAAATTGACATAATTTGCAAACTCCTCTGCCAGGAAACCTCTGATAGAGGCTCAAAATCGTTCTTATATACTCTATCTACTAGATAGCAACAGGTAGCAGCATTAGAATAGCATTCGAGTAATTGAATGATGATGGCAGTGAAACCGTGTTTTACGCCTAGAGTACCGTCAGCAAGTCTGTCCACGATCAGAATATTCACACACAGAGAGTCGGTCTGCGAGCCTCGGATCTAGATACTATCATGCATGGTGTAGTAGAAGCTGGCTCAGTGCGCGCCTCGAAGTGGTTACGTAGAGAACATGCCGCATACATGGCCACCCTCTTGCTGGCCCTAGATGCTTGGTTAAGTCATCACATCTGGAAACGGAACCAAAACGTCTCTTCGTGGTCAGACTAGAGGGTCAGTCTGCGTGGGCTCGGAATAGGATTCACGCAAGAAACGGCAAAAGTAAACAGTCCACTGTTAGCCTATATCGATATCTTGGCATTACTATACATTCTACTCGCGTAGACTATGTGTTGTGTGGAATTGGTGTTGAATCGAACAAGCCGAAGTGCTGCCCTGCCATACCTGGAGCATGGGTGCCAGCGAGCCGGCACCCATGAGGAGCCCTTGTAGATAAATATATACATACATATATATATGTTATAAAAAATGAAGATACACTCCAGCTGTGAGATCGAATATTTTGTCGAAACTCATCTTTGCAAGCTGTGTGTGATACTCCGATCGCGCGTATTACGGGTTGTGTGTATAGGTCGGCGACTCCCCTTACAACTACAGTGTAGCTATCAGGGTCAACAGGGTGATGTTAGTCAGTCTGTGCGCGGAAACTATAAAACCTGTTTTTAAGCGGGACAAAATCTGACAGCTGGGGAAGGAAATGCATCCGTTTATCAAGTAGATCCTGTAAATCGAACAACCGGTGAGGGGAGGGCGGAGTTTTGAAGGACGTGGGGGCCTGATTTTGATCAAAAGGGGGGCGCGAGGGGGGGAGGGGGGAAGAGACAGGTGGGGCAGCTCAATTTGTGCGTGGAAACTATAAATTCTTCTTGTGGGGGAGGGGGGGGGATATATGTGTGTGTGGGGGGGGGGGGGGGGAGGGGGAGGGCTTAGGTTGCACAGATGTAGGGGTTTGCTATATATAATATGTATGTGATCGTCGTTCATGTTATTGTTTGGTTCACGTCGCGATGCTGTTCATTGATGACACATACATGTCTACTATGAAGGAATTACGAAGTTCCAAGACGTGGTATTGCGATAGCCCCAATCCTGTCGTCGAAAGAAGGGGCAAGTTCGAAATCGAGACTGGGATGCCCTGTTTAGAACCACATCTGTGATTAAGACGAAGACACAAAAGAGAGTATTGTAGACACACGTAGTTTTTACAACCAAAAGGACTCTTCTCGAACGATAACATCCAAAATGAGGGTCGACGACATTTTTTATGAAAACATATGTTTTTTCATTGGATGTATTATATCCGCTCTTAAATACCTCGCTCGTTGTCCGTTGCAGTTGTAACCGAGAAACGGGGGTACACAGCAGTATGTCGTCCGCTACACTCATGAACGGTACGTGTTATCGTTTTCGTGGACACAGCACGGACAATGTCAGCAAAGCGCAAAACACGTGTAAAAATGAAACGGAGGAGGAAGTAGAAGACCATTGAACATCTGCCACGGTGCAACCGGTAATACATTATAAGAAATGTCGCCAGCGTTTGCACATGCCCGCCGATAATACGCGGTGTATGTTGCACCCATTAAACGCGCGCGGTAAATGGCACAGAAGCCTGTTATTGTGAGTCAACCAAGTCATGGAGTAAATGGGGGCAAACGACATTGACAGCCTTAGCACTGTTGGTTGTATAGCACTACCCACTGGCCCGTGACTACGTGGGCCAGTGGGTAGTGCTACATAGCCAACAAAATATATATATTTGCGAGTTCGTCAATTGACTCAAAGTGAGTTCGTAACAGGTATCTCCGGGGCTCTCCTCTTTCCACGCACTACCGTAGTACGCACTACCGTAGTACTCAGGAGCAAAATATCATAACCGTTTACGTGTGACTACGTGGGCCAGTGGTACCGTAGTACTCAGGGGAAAGCCCCGGAGATCCCTATTACGAACTCACTTTGAGTCAATGGACGGACTCGCGAACATATATATTGTTGGTAATATAGCACTACCCACTGACTCACGCAGTCACGTGACTACGTGGGCCAGTGGGTAGTGCTAGCGATCTGCACGCGTGCTTGCAAGGAGCGCTCACAGGAGACACCTGTCGCCGCTGATGCTGGCGACGGAACAAGCGAGACCATGGACTCGTCTCAAGGGGACGCGGTGGACACCTCCTCGGTCCCGGCAGGGAGGGCCGAGAAACAGTCGAGACAATGGATTCGTCTCAAGGGTGGGCGGTGAACGCCTCCTCGGTCCCGGCAGGGAAAGGCGACAGAGACTCAGGCGCATCAGCAGCCTCCGGCACCGACGACGGGAAAGGCGATGGTTCCCCCGCGGTCCTGTCGAGGAGGACAGCTCACGAGCTCAGTAGCTGGGGACGGCTGCCCCCGACAGTAACAAGTTGGAGCCGGAGTCAGAGCCAATGCCTGAAGGGTGAATCTGCTCGACGTGAGCGTGTGATCGAGGACGCGATGTCTGCGGCAGTACAAAAGAGGACGGAGTTTGAGAGTACACTGCAGCGCACATCTTGGACGACGGAGGACGCAATGGCCAGGACGGCTAGAGGACCTGCTGTGGAAGACAATGAAGGGGAGTCAAACGTATGCATGCCGAGAGGTTTTCCGGAAGATGTAAAACCACCCCCGCGATCCGTAGCAGATGTAGAGCGTTCCCAATAAAAGCGGCGGCGTGGCGTAAGGCCATGAAGAATGAGTTGGACGGTCACAAAACGACACGTACATACGAAGCCGTGACTCCGCCGCGACGGCGGAAACTGTAGGTGCGAAATGGGTATTCTCGTACGAGACTGACAAGGACGGTATCATAGCGAAGATGCAAGCAAGACTTGTGGCTAAGGGCTTCAGCCAGGTGCAAGACGTAGATTACTTCCAATCGTTTTCACCAAGTTCATCGTCAGCGTCAATCAAAATTCTGGCGGCCGTTGCGAATGAGCAACGTCTGAAGATTCTTCATTTAGACGTAGCACAAGCATTGTTCCACGTGAAAAAAACTCGACGGCGATATATAGTCTAGACTACATGAAACTATCCAATGGGTGTGGTGACATGTCAGGAAAAATTGTTCGCCTTAACAGGGTGGACGGCAGTGGGCCGGACTACTGGTAGAGACCGTGGTAGAAAACGATATGGAGCAGTGTAGGACTGATCCTTATGTTTTTCGCGTGGTTGTGGATGGCAAAAGGTAGAACTGATTATTATGGCCGTTTATGTAGATGACATTGTAATTGCAGAATCGGACGAGGCATGCAGAGGCTTCCATGCCGCATTAAATACTAAGTTTCCCACGAATAACCTGGGCGAGTTAACTTGGTATACGGGTTGTGCTTTCGAACGTACCTGGGAATTGGGCACGTTGGAGGGCACGCAGAAGGCTTTCGTTGAAAGCATGCTGAATCGTTTTGGTGTAAACTCGTCCTCCGACATCCCCGCGAGCCCTGGCGTTGAACTAGGTCCAAGAGAGGAGGGCGAACCAAATGGAGACTGGCCGTACAGGGAGGCTGTGGGAAGTCTGATGTGGCTGTCGACCATGCCGCGGCCAGTCATCTCGAACGCGGTGCGTGCTGTGGTGCGCCATTCTCATAACCCCACCGACAGGCACTGGAAAGCAGTTCTGAAGATCATTGCATACCTCCACGGGACAAGGGGTATGGGTTTCGCTTTTGTAAGGGGTTCGGGATTGGATCTGACTGCATGTACGCTGATAAGTCGAATGACAGGGGCTTGGTGTCGGGGACGGTATTTACCTTGGGGGTGCTGCCGTCGGTTGGGTAAGTAGCACGCAGAGGTGCGTTACGTTGTCTACAGCAGAAACAGAGTGTGTAGCCCTGGGTGAAGGGGTGAAGGAGGCTCTGTTTACGGGGGCAGATTATTTATTATTTGTCCAGAGCTAACCGGATCGTGTGTCCGAGTTTTTGAATATAATCAGGGGGCCATAGCACTGGCTGAGAACCCTCTTGATTCTGCGCGGAGCAAGCACATAGATGTGCGGTTCCATTTCATCCGAGAGCTACTCCGTGCAAAGAAGAATTGACATTCAATTCGTAGCTTCGGAAGAGCAGCACGCGGATATTTTACGAAACCCCTTGCTGCGACCCCTTTTAAATATCACCGTAAGTTTTTGTTGAACCTACCGTTGGGGGATGATTAAGGGGTGTGAGCATTTTTCGATGAGTCCCATGTTTGAGTCATGCAAGGAATAATTTGTCAGGCCACCACCCCGTGCTACTTTCAGGGGCACGGGTGAGTAGGGCGGTACTTGGCATTTTAGTTTCTGGCTATGGTCATCGTTTGAATGCGGCCATTGTTACAATCGCAATGGTTTGGATGATGTAAAACATACAGGGGCTTTTGGCCCGGTGGCCGGGTTTCTTCCTGCGGGACTGTCGTCAGCTGTTCTTTGGTCCTAGCTTGTTGTTTTGGCTGCCCGTTCGGCCTCGTCGCTGCTGTGAAGAGCCAGGGAGGGTGTTAGTTTTGATCGTCACAGCCGGACGGCTACAAAAGTCGTAGGGGGTTGCGTATACATTCGTAGGCGTTTTTACGCAATTTCTCTCGTGAGAGGAGAGCTCCAGCACTCCGCTCTCTGCTCCTTCTCTCCTCTCTGCCCTCTAATGTAACGAAGAAAAGAACACTCGTCAGACCGCGAGGCGGTCCGGGCTCACCCCTTTACGAACAAGCACACATGTTGGAGGGGCACATTCTATCCTCGCTAGTCAAGACTACAATGTTCGCGGAAGTGCGGACTCTAGACAACCCGACGCAGAGAAAGGCAGCCATGCATGAAGACATCCCTGCGCACATCAAAGACGACGCTGTCTAACGTCTGCCCTTGACTACGGTGAACTTTATTGTTGTTGTTGCTGCTGTTGTTGCTGCTGTTGCTACTATTGTTGTTGCTGCTGTTGTTGCTGTTGTTGTTGCTGCTGCTATTGTTGCTGTTGTTGTTTTTTCGTTGGGAGATTGACTCGCCTAATCACGCATAAGGGCCGTCGTAGCGCGTCTCAGATTCGTCGTGGCATGTCTTCAACTCGACTTGGCACACCTCTTACTCGTCTTTTAAACGGTCAAGACGAATTTGCCTCGTATTAAGATGAATCCAAGGCACTGTGATAAGACGGATTTAGCAAAAAAAAAAAAATGATTGTTCAAGTACGCCTTATTCCCAAAACTCTTCGCGTCTGCGACGGGCATATTTGTCGACAACCCTCGATCCCTAGTCTAAGTCTGACTGGCGACCCTTATCATCTAAGGTCAAATCGGACCTCAGAGCGTGTACTCGTCAGCAACTCTCGGCAGACTAAGGCGTCGGCGGGAGGGTACCCCCCTCGTTTCACTAAGAAGAGAGTTTGAGCCACTTGCACTCGCGAGTGACTCTCCACCTCAGTGGCGAAAAGACTTTTTTAGGTCATTTTGTTCGGTGCAGTGTTGTCTACCGTTCCGTTGCGGATTCATTTTCCAAAACGAAATCAGCCCGGAATCTTGATACGTATATAGAGCCCCCAAATCCCTCCCTATACTAACTTTACGTAAAAAAAATGTTCCTAACAAGGGTTTCCAGTTGTGAAGGGGCATTTAGACGACGCGGGCAACGATGGAGGTAGTAAGTACTTTTCGTGTCAAATAAATGGTTTCTGAATGACGGGGCTCCTTATCCCAAAATCTTCGGACATAAGACATATATATATTTTGTTTCTGCACGATTTTCTTCCTGTACCTGGCCATGGGATATTTTATCCGGTACCAGGTATGTACTATAGCAGCTTTACTTTTGTCCAGATCATTTCTTGCCTTAGAGAGGTCTTAAGGCCCCAAATCGAGGAAAATTCAGAAAAAAAGTGGTGCGCACCTATTATATCGTTCTCTATCTATCGTAGCACGCATCACGCAGAAAAAAAGAGGCCCAAAGCTAGCATAACCCCCTCCACCCCCCTAGCCGTGGGGTTTGTGTTCACCGCGATTTTTGTTTTGTTTCGATGAGCTTGTGGTGATTTGTTTTTTTTTGTGTTTTGGTTCGTTTTTTTAGTTCCGGGGTATGTATGTATGGCGTGTCCTACGATAGAGGTCTAGCACTTTTGCGTCTGAGATGGTTTCTGAACGATGGAGTTCCCTAACTCCAATGGAAACTTGTAGGACCTTTTTTTTGCATATGATTATCTCGTTTTGTGCTGGTATACAGTACGTAGGCCAAGGGATTGTGCATCCGGTGTCTAGCAAGTTTCAATTTTATCTACGAATCGGTTTTTGGGAGAGGGCTGTCCTCAGCTCCGAAAATCGAGGAACCTCAGAAAAAATAGTGTAAACCCTTTATCATGGCACGCGTCGTATATCGGGATGTTTGGTTGGTTGAAACAGAGAGTTGTTGGGATGTACTCAAGCTAGAAGTAAAGCAACTTCGCCAGAAGGGTCTTGATGTGAACCGTCTCGTACACGTTGGCTATGTATGGCATTGATTGGTTACGTATGCACAACGTACAGGGGGGGCTAAATGACTGATAATAGTATCTCCAATTCCCTGGAATTCAATTCAGGTGCACAGCAGTATGCTGAGGTTTTTTTGCACACCGCGGAGGTATCTAGCAAAGGGGGGATGCTACTTCGACTTCGATTGTTCCTCAACACTGGAGATATGCTGTTGCTCTGCCCCTCTCACAGAAGGTTCAACAGGACCGAAGGTTCAACAGGGGGGGGGCGATGCTATCGGGAGGTATGATATCCACGGGAAGTCGGTGCTGTTGCGTTTGTTTTCAGGTTTTATTAGCATACGCTCTCATGTGTTGGAAGTTGTTCCTTCCCGTAGTTACTGTTTCGCTTTAAGTTGGTGAGTGCTCTATACTAACATCGACTCGGAGGTATCTGGTGTAGGGGTTGATGGTTGATGGTTTAGCTTCGTAATTTTTGATGATGCAAATTTGGGTTTGCTGTTTGTTTTACCCTTGCAAGCTGTGCTAAGCTGTTCGGGACCTGGTATATCCCGCACCGAGTAAGGGGGAGCTATTGGTACTGCGGTTTGTTACCGGTACTACTGTGGTCTACGGATATTAGGGTTCCGGTATTGTCGGGGGTGCCTGGATGCTCTTTGAGCTGGGTAGCCTGCCGTTTGGGGCCGTCGGTGATACAAATACGATACGACCCGGATGCGTGTTGCAACGACAATGCCCGTATGTACAGATATGTGTGGGTGTAGTTTGAGATATATTATAAAAATAATATATGTGTTAAAAATGTACCAGGTAACTTAAATCAACCAATATAGACTAGTGTGGTAGTCGGGGTATTACGGGATGTACGGTAGCCCAGGAATAACATGTGGAAAGTCTGTTGGCTATAGCGAAGGGGACATTGCGGGGTATCCGCCATAGTGAGAATTGTTACATTGTGGCAAGTTGATGGAGGGTGTATTTATTTGTGGTTTTGGGGAGGTAACGGGGGATTATGGCTCGTGGGCGAGCGTGGTGGGGAGCAGCTTGTGCCCCCCTCCATCCCACTCTTCTCTACACCCACCTCTCCCCGTCTTCTCTCCGTGTTCGCTTGTGTACTGCTGTAATATTCAAGACATAAACACCATCTTCTTTCATCTCGGATATACTGCAGAGGGCAGTACTTTGTCTAAGCATACAGCTCGGGGCTGTTGTTGCTACTCCGTCTCCTGAACATCACTGTCATTGAATAACATGAAGATGCAGCTGACGCTCGTGTGTGTGGAGCCCTTGACATCGTGGCCCGGCTTCTCCTTTCGTCTGCATGTGCGTGGAGCAAATGACGACAAGACGCAGAATCCTCGGTGTTCCCGTCCTTCTATACGGCGCATTGGCGGGCAGCGCAGCAAGATGGGTTGCGTCCCTCCCGCCGTGTATACAAACCGAGATGTATGCATACTTCAAAGGGACACGGCATCATGTGGATCTCTTCCTTCTCGGGTAATTAAAAATATTATCACGTAAACAAACGGGTCGTTAGACACGCTATCTTGCCGGAAACACCGGTCGGCTTTCTGCGCGAACGGTAAAGGCACAGTTCGTGTTCGCTACATCGAAACACTCCTGAAATTGGTTTTCTTGCCGTGTGCGTCTATCCGGTCGCATACCGGGCCAAGATGGCACTATAACACCGTTTTACACGTATTTGTTGGGCTTAACATCAACATGTACTAAAATATCAAGGGGTGACTGAACACCAAGAACCCCCTATAGGTATACGACACTAAAATGTAGACCCCGGTTAAGCCTCGTTACATGCCAACTCTGCTCATTCCATTCGAAGCGGTGGACACGGCGGCTTACGTCCCTCCAAAACACCGCACCAGGCTACCGAAAGTCGTATCGTATCAAGATACTTGACACAACTCCACGCCACAGAGCAAGCACCCATGGGGGCAATTTTTTACATGAAGTGAATCCCCGTCCGCGAAAAAACGTAATACATACAGAGTATACGCGGATGTCTGGTCAACCGGCGGCGCAGGGGTCCATGTCGTCGCGGCGGTCGGACGAGATAACTACAGAGTGAGCTCCGGCCCAAAATGCAGGACCTCTCTGGCTGGCCTGCTTTCATAGCTCAATCTTGACCACCACACACCACGGCATCGACAGGTCATCCTGCGGACGAAACAAGTCCAACGGCAGCATATCATCCAGCGGAGGCAGAGCATAGTGAGACCAGAGTTAGTATATATATGTAGACGCACGAATCACCACACACTAAAGGTGAAACCAACCCCCCAACCCCACCGGAACTATGGCGAGTTTCAGACTGTAGGTGCCTGGTTCATATATATGCTGAATAGAGGTTCTCAGATATAATCGGCGTTTTCTCGTTTACAGTCCTATACGCCATTGACCGAAAGTTGCACTTGGTATGGGATAACTTTTACACTGATGATTAGACTAGTGAACAAACAGGAATGGGAGTCCGTTGTTCACCTGTAGGACTGAGAAACGCTGCGTAATCCTGAGGTCCCAAATTTCCCAATATGTGCAATTTGCATCCAGTCCGAAGCTCTCTGGTGGTGCTGCGTCAACCTGAAATCAACAACACAGACCCCTACCCGAACGCCTCTGTGGATAACTCCACACGAACAAATCCCCGCAACGACCTTGCTAGGCAACAACTGCGTGATGCACTACTTTTTGTAGGTGTCAGTCTGCAGATGTTGACCTCTCTACAATTAAATGGCAGGGTCTAGCGGAAAGAGCCGCCCATGCACACCGATCCTCGCATCAACCTTAGGTCACGGTCGGCGCATGTGTCCAGAGTTATTCGCTTGGCTTACGGTGTTGCACGCCGCTGCCACGATACGGGTATCCTCTCTTGGCCAAACCGATGTTCCAGGCGGACGGGCTTCTGAACAATATTTTGTAGCAATGCCACATGTGCATGATGATGCACAAATAAATATTGTTTCGACGCCCAGCCGATCGTTTTTCCCGTCGGGTTTTGGGTATGATATTTCTCCATGAAAGTTGGTTTATCGGTTGAGGAATTTGAGCCCCTCGTCTTAGGAACCTAGTAATCGAAGTTGGGCATCTCCCTGCCTAGAGCATGGGTCGTATTCAGTGTCACAAGAACACCGCGTGCCCTCAAGCAATGATTCGAACAAGCAGCCGTCATCTTTGAATCTAATCGCTATATGGCACGCCAACTATTAATAGCGAGGTGTCGACGCGTGCTGCGATGGAGGTATTACTAGCACTCTTTGGCCATTTTTTTTTGTCTCCTCGACCTAGAAACGTGGTACCTTTCACCGATTTTTGGCGTTTGTGTTTTCGTTGTGTACCTGATGTAGGCCGTGGGTTTTCTTCATCTAGAATTGCCCTCTCACATTACTATGTATATAGACTATATAAAATAAGCTTCTTGGGGGTTGAGGTAGAGTAGTTTATCAAGCCGCCACTCTCTTAGAAGGAAAAAAAAAAGAGCACAGGTCCTCGATTGTAGCATGTGTCTGTGCTACCTTGAAGCTTTTCCAGGTTGCCCCGGAAACGCGCGGGTGAGCGGTTGTGGAGAGGTCTACAACGCATTCTACGGTGGAAGCGCTCGTGACTGTTCTCAGGCTCCTCGCGTGGACACCTCTACTCCACCTTCGAGAATCAACTGTGGAGCAACTGGACTACATATTCCATTGCCTAAATTGGTGAATACCACGAAACACAACAGTAAAACACGAACGGTGTTGCTTCAACTGTATGTACTGGGTAGTTCCTCGGGGGTGGTGCACCGGGGTCGGCAAGAATCACGCTGCCGACCGAGGCAAGGGTAGTGCCTATCTGTGATGACGCGTGCTACGATAGAGGTGCACCCACGTTTTTTCTTAATACTACCCCTCGATTTGGGAGCTTAAGACCTCTCCCAAAAACTGGTTTTGGAGGAAAATAAAACTGCTAAAACAGTACCGGATGAAACGTCACATGGCCTCAGTACAGCACAAAAATCATGCAGAAACAAATTATCATTCCTCGACGATTTTGGGTCTAGGCGCCCCGTCATTCCAAGAAACAATTTCACACGAAAAGTTCTTGTTACCTCCATCGTAGACCGCGTCGTCATAACGCCCTTTACTCACTACGCAAAAAGAAACTCTGTCCCTCTCACGGAAGAAAATGCTCTTTTTAGGTGCTTTGCGTGGAACGGAGCAGCTGTGTGTTGCATTTCCTTATTGATACCGCAAAATTATATGACTGCCCCAAACGCCAAAGGGACAGGGTCCCCTGTGACACGTGCTACGACAGAGGTGCACCACGTTCTTTTCTGAGGAGGTTCCTCGGTTGGGGAGCTTACGACCTGTTCCAAAAACTGTTTTTGGAGAAAAATAAAACTGCCAGAGTACCGGATGAAAAAAACCATGGCCTAGGTGACTGATTCTGCAATTACCTCTCCCCAAAACCGGCGATTTTTCTTTAACGAACGTTTCATGGGTACTCGATGCGAACAAACATGCTAGGAAAAGATATAGTCTAGTCTATATATATATTTTCTTGTTTGCAAAAAGGACGATTGAACGATGACGTCCCGGGGTGGCAAGGAGCACCACCGTGTTTCAGGCGTTACGGCGGGGAGCTGGTCTCAAACAACAGGCGATTTCGTTAAAGAAAAATTGGGCGGGCTATCGTAGAGCGACTCAGGTACACGACAAGAATTCCACGCAAAATGTTGGCCTATTTCCGACGACTTTGGTTAATAAAGGAGCCCCGTCGTTCAAAGAACCATTTCACACGAAAAGTGCCACCTCTATCTTAGCACCCGTCTGTGGTCACTCGCGGGCGAGAGCAACCCCGCGCCGCTGCAGAAAAGGGCCCCCAAAGATGACCCCCCGTACCGTACAGCTTTCGTCTGGTGAAAAATAGAGCGCTATCTCTACCATAGCACTTGGCTATTGCAACAGTGACAGGGATATAGTGAGGCGCGCTACGATAGAGGCATACCGTTTTTTGGCGAAAATGGCTTCTGAATGACGGGGCTCCTTAACCCCTTTAGAGCCCCCGAACCCCTCCCCATACTATATCCAAGTAATTTTGTCCCCAAAACGGGTTTCCAGTTGTAAAGGGGTTAACCCAAAATCGTCGGAAAAAAATATATAATAAGCCATTTTTTATTGTTTGCATTGTTCTCGTTGTGTAGTCTATATATATGCTGGAATTTTATTGTAGTTGTCTTTAACAAACAATATTTATGTACTAATATTGTATACAAAAACACAAAATTTCTTGATACACCCTTCCTTTTAAATATCGATTGTTATCAAAAAGATGAATTTGTCTTTCTCTAATACTGTCGGCATCATCATCTGTTGTTCCAGAACACTAACTTTTTGTGGTAAGTACGCCATGGGATTATTTCTCTTCATTCATCGATCGGGTACGTATCATATTAATAGCGCAGTTTTATTTTTCTCCAAATATATGCAGAAGTACATACTCCGGAGTATTTGTTTTCCTCTTAAGCTCCTAAATTCAGGAACCTAAGATAAATGGTCGAAAAACCTCTACCGTAGCACGCCTCCATAGATAGTGAGGCGTGCTACGATACCTCAAGGTTTGCCGATTTTTGCCTGAACCCGTTTCTGAATGAATGGCTGGGCTCCTTGAACAGAAAAATCGTCGGAATTTTCGCTGTTTTTTTTTCAACAACACAACTCATCAATGCTACGCGGTGTAGAGTGTGCATGTTTTTCTTTCTCAGGCACCTAATTTCCAGGTATTTATTCTCTACCCAAAAACAGGTTTGAGAGAAAAAAACGAAAAGTGCAACCACCGATGGACAATCCCATCCATGGCCTCTAGGTAACCCAAGAAAAAATCTGCGAAAAAAAATAAAAGTCCGACAATTTTGTGGGTTGAGAATCACGCAGTCTTTCATAAAAACGTCTAATTTGCCAAAAAGTGCTAGACCTCTAACGTAGCAATCATTCGTCTATGTTCGTTGTAACACCTAGGCCATGAGATTGTCCATCGGGTCAGCGCTTTATTCTCCTCCCCCCTCAAAGTCAGTTTTGGGGAGAGGACGCGTGCTACGATAGAGGTCCACCACGTTTTCTTCTGACGCTCCTCACTTTTTCGGAGCTTAAGACAGGATCCTCCCAAAAAACTGACCTGGAGCAAATTAAATCTGCCACCGGATGAAAGATCCTATGGACTAACTAGGTGTACCAGCGAGAATCATGCCAAAAAATAAATGGATCGTACTTCCGCCGATTTTGGGTTAATAAGGAGTTCATACTAATAACGAGTTCATACTGATAAGGAGTTCATACTAATAAGGAGTTCATACTAATAAGGAGCAAGCACCGTCATTCACAACACATTAAAGACGAAAACTGATTCCTCTAGTCTGTTGTGTAGCACGTGCTCTTCTTCAGGTGAACAGCCTCACTCAGAATATTCGAGTGGTGCATATCTACCGTGTAGTACTTCTTCTCTTGTTGTATTCAAATTTTACGTGCGGCATCTCCGAAACGCGGGTCCTGTTGTTGAAGGTATTGCATAGAGTCATAGAGTATAGTCATAGTATAGTCATAGAGTATAATCATAGAGTATAATCATTGAGTATAGTCGTAGAGTATAATCATAGAGTATAGTCAGAGTATAGTCATAGAGTATAGTCACAAAGTAGTCATAGAGAATAGCCATAGAGTACAATAATAGCGTAAAGTGTCACAGAAAATAGTCAGAGTATAGTTTAGTCATAGAGTATAGTCATTGAGTATTCATAAGAAGAGTATAGTCACAACAGGTAGAGTATAGTCATAGAGTATAGTCATAGAGTATAGTCATGGAGTATAGTCATGGAGTATAGTCATATAGTATAGTCATAGAGTATAATAGTCATACAGTATTATAGTCATAAGAGTATAGTATGTTATAGTATAATAGACATCCCACCGTAGGGGTGTCCAGAGCAGATTCTAAGAATTTGCTGAGCTCCTAACATGAGGAGCTGAATGAACATCTCGCCCGATACTACATGACTTCGAAGGCATTCGTTCGCGCAATATAGAGTGTTGTAGTCATACATAGAAGAGCATAGTCATACAAGAGTATAGTAATAAGAGTATAGACTAGTATGTTATAGCACAGACATCCCACCGTAGGGGTGTCCAGAGCAGATTCCAAGAATTTGCTGAGCTCCTAACATGAGGAGCTGGATGAACATTTCGCCCGATACTACATGACTTCGAAGGCATTCGTTCGCGCAACAACCCGACCAATCGTGTATGCCCTATTAATAGTCCTAGACAGATACGAAGTATGTACTGGTGAAATTACTTGACCATTGACTAACCGACTAGTTCCTCACCTACCTGAGGAGCTCAATCGGACACTCGTGAGTACAACATATAATCCAACAACCGCAACCCCTACCCCGTGCAATTCCTACCGTGGGATGAGTCATGATGACTGAGGCGCTTCAAGGGGTGTTATGGCGCCACCACAGGCGAACGCGTCCCAATAATCATTGTTCGTGGCAGACCCGAGCTACGACAAAGGCGGTGTACCTCTGTTATATTTGCAGGCTAAATAACTAACTCGTTTGGCGTGATTGGCCCTGTATCAGAAGCTCAAGCACGAGCGAGAAGTGCATTATTCGGTAGGGGGGGGGGGGGGGAGGGGGAACGCGAAACATAAATAGCCTAAAAGCTTTCGGCTTGAAAATATAACGGGTAGACACTGCCGACAGAAACGCCGGGCCGCTGAAAAAGGGTGCGCTCTAAAATTGTCCTCCTTGCACGCCGTCGACGCGGTAGAGACAGTTTCACCGAAAAAACAAAGCTACACCGTACAGGTAGGGGGTGCACGTTTGGCGCCGTTGTGTGCCGTGGCTCGGGGAGACCGCGGTGTCCATTTTCGATCGGCCTTAAGCTTTAGTGCGGTGATATTCTGGCCTGTGCTACCATAAAGGTATACCTTTTTTTGGCGAAAACGGTTTGTGAGTGACGGGGCTCCTTAACCCAAAATCGTCGATAACACTCGCATACGTCATTCATTTTTGGCACGATTTTCTCGTTTGTGTATCCAGGCCCCACGGACAATTTTTCATCCCATGTACGTAACAGTTTTATTCATTCTTCACATCATCAGTTTTTTGGGAGGGGGGTCTTAAAAGCTCCCAAATTGAGGAACGTTTTTCTGAAAAAAAAAAGAAAAAAAAAAAATGGCGCACCTCTGTTGTAGCACGGCATCAGCTAAGAAAATGGCTATCATACGCTGCGCCAAACGAATCGACTAGTAAAAACGACTATTTTTTTTGCCCGGGGGGGACAGACTCACTCGCGCGAGTGGCTCAAACCCGGTATTGAAAGAAGGGGGTACCCCCCCGCCTCTCCCCCACCGTAGGCTTCGTCGAAACCTTGCTTGCCCAGGCTACGGTATGAGGGGGTCCCTTTTGGGTCCGTTTTTGCATTGGCTCGGGGTCACTCGCGCGAGTAACCCCTTCGTTCCTCTGCGGTGTTACGTTTTCTTCATGATATTTCTCGACGAAATCAATCCGCGATGGAATGGTTATCTTCGCTGCCCCCCCCAAAAAAATCGCCTAAAGAATTGTTGTCCGTGAGGTACTGAGTCTTCGTGCGAGTGGCTCACTTCCTGCACTGAAAATAGGGGGGGTCCCCCCCACCGTAACCTTTATCGAAACCTTGCTTACCTCGATTGACCAGCGCTAATAGGCCGTTTACTCGGTGTCCCATCCGCGGTCGGGGCCGCTGCCTGGCGACGACCCGTCTTCAGGAGTGCAGGATAGAGCTCGTATCATTTCCTCGAGTGTTCTTTCGTGTGGGCGACCGGTACGGAAAGGACGACCGCGACTGGCGAAACCGGTGGACAAGAGGAGCAGGAAGAAAAGTTGCACGGTCTCAAGAAGAAAGCGTCGCTGCGAGATCAACACATGCAAATATTTGTGCAGGTTTCGACAAAGTTACGCGTAGGTTTTTTAGCATTGCCGAAAGGCGTTCAGACGATTGCGCGGGGTCTTTCAAATATCTCTGACTTGTCGGATATCTGTTCACGATCTGTGTCTTTCCGGGAAGACAGCTCCCTCTGGTCGACATGATCTGGATGGCCTACATACAGATGATTATGATTATGCCTAGATGGGATGATGTCGATGATGTAGGACATGTTGCCTGGGTTGGACTTGTTTGACACAGATCCTGCGCAGCAGACTATGAATACAGTCTACATTATCATAAAAATCAAAATACACGCCAGCTGTGAGATCGAAGATTTTGTCGAAACTCATGTTTGCAAGCTGTGTAAACATGATACTCCGACCGCGCGTATTACGGGTTGTGTGTCCTCATTAAGGATATAGGTCGGCGACTCCCCTTGGAACTACAGTGTAGGTTTTGCCAGGGTCACCAGGGTGGCGTTAGTCAGTCTGTGCGCGGAAACTATAAAACCCGTGTTTGAGGGGGACAAAATCTGACAGCTGTGGAAGGAAATGCATCAGTTTATCAAGTGTATTCTGTAAGTCGTATAACCGGTGAGGGGCGGGTGGAGTTTTTCAGGGCGTGGGGCGCTGGGATTGAACATGAGGGAGCGCGGGGGAGGGGGGGGGGGGAGACGGGCGGGGACACTCAATCTGTGCGTGGAACTATAATCCTTTAAGGGGACAAATCTGACGGTTTTTTAGTAATATAGTCTACAGTAACTAGTGGTACTCCCGAAATATGCCTGTTGCCGGCCGGTATGGCGGACGAAAACAAATCGGTGCTGTATCCTCTGTATGAAGTACTGAGAGAACAAAAAAATAACAGGGCAGTACGGCAATACAGCAGTACGTACGGTAGTAAAGGTATCATCCTCTGCATGTATTACAAAAAAATAATGGCAGCACGGCAGCAGTACGGCAGTGCAGCAGTACGTACGGTAGTAAAGGACAGAGGAGTGCAGCAGTGGGGACGGTGGTACTCCCAAGCACCCAGTGGGAGGCCGGTATTGTAGAAACAAAAAAAAAGGTTCATCTCCCACAGGACGCAAAAAGATTCCCACGTACAGAACGGCCCACGCACCCACCACGGACGACGCCGTGCACCCTACACCCACCCACCGACCAAACCTTTACTGCATACAGCAGAACAGTGCAGCAGTACGTACATCAGAACAGCAGTGCAGCAGTACATCAGATCAGCAGTGCAGCAGTACGTACAACAGGAGTACACCTGGTACGCGGGGCGCAGTTAGTTGGTTGGTTCTTGAGGACCTTGTATGAAACAGGAAACAGACGGGGGGGGGTTAACTTTTGACGATAGTCGGCCATCTCGGGGAGCGGGCGAGCCGCCGTCCACCACCCACCCACCACCCACCATGCACCCACGAACCTACCCAGTAGACTACAGCAGTTTTACAGCAATGCAGCAGTGTTACGTAGAGCAATACACCTGTCAGGCGAGCAGCAGCCGATTTGTTGGCTACAATGCTCTCGGGCTGGGCGGGATTCGTCATTGTTAGGCCAAGCGAAAAGCGCTCGCGTTGCCGATTCTGCGCACGGCGAGCGGCAACGGCTGGACGCTGCTGTGATTGATCCTGGTGTGGTTGTGCTTGCTGTTGACGCAGGCGCGCTTGTGGTCTCGTGTCCATGGCTCTGTCCATGGCTCAAGTGGCCAAAAAGCAATTCGAAAGTTCAATAGTCTACACTATAGACTACGTAGTTGGAGTTCAAAAAAAATAGCAGGCAGCGACGATAAAAAGGCGAGGGGGGGCAAGCGAGCCGTCCCCGGGAGGGCGATTTCCACGCTCCCCCCTCGCCGAGGTGGAGCACAGACGCCCGTTCGGCACGTCGTAGTGCTGCTGTGCGGATGGGACGTGGCGGCACCGCGAGGCCGCCGGAGGCCGAGTGCCGCTTTTTGGGGGGGGTGTTACAACGATGATATTTTCAAAGATCCCAAAAAACATCACGACCACCTTAGCGTGTTAGTCTAGATCTAGATAACTAAATAATAAGGATATAAAATGGTCATTTCACGGTAGAGGTGTTTACATAGTGAAGATCGCGCAACCCTCCATGCGCTACAAGCTTCCCAAACAAAGCATGTAATAAAAATACATGTATGAATATGTTAGCCCTGGCACGAGAGCGGCAGCAGCAGCAGCAGCTGCTGCTGCTGCTGCTATTTCCACTGCTGGGCCGAGCTGCATCTGTCGCACCCCCACCCAATAGTCTATATACGTAGATTGCGATTGGTGCCCCCCCCCCGTGCGGCCTCTCTTTCTACCCCTTATGCTCCTGCCGTCGATCGCTTCCCTACTGCTACTGCCTCTGCTAGCAGCTGCGTGGGCACTTCTTCCTTCTACCTCTGCCGGTTGTCGTCGGTCTAATACTCGCCACTGCTGTGCTGCTGCTGTACAATGCTGGTTGATGCTGCCGAGATCCTCCTACTTTCCCATCCTTCTTTGCCCCCCCCCCCCTAGGTTCTTCGATATTTCAGACTTGCTCTCCGTTTCGCCAAACTCCAGACTGTTCCGACATTCTTATGGTTTTGGAATCCCATGCCACTGAAAAGGCCGTATTAACCAAATACTACTCTGTGATCCACTATTATACCATTAATATTTATAGTGATGAACCATTAACGGAAAAACCGACAAAATAAGCGCATGATCAAATCAAAACGTCGAAATAATTGTTTATTTCTCCAACAATACAATAATAGCCTTCCTGGAAATAAGCGCAGAAGGTGCTCTTTTTCAAACATACAATCTCCAGAATGAGCCAGTTCATGTTGCTTGTTGGTTGAAAGTATCCTACAGTCTACTGCTGCACTGGTATATTTTTTTTTTTCACACGTCTACTTTCCAGCTTCCGGACACTAGCTGTGGTCACAAGTCGTGCCGTCCCTTCTGCCCCCCGGCTTTTGCCTTCATTTTTTGTCGCGCATAGGATTCAGCAATCCCGCTGCTCGTCGATTTTTCATCGAGTGTTGCTGGCTCACGCTCTCGCGCTTTCCGAATGTCAATTTGTGCGCAAGAAAAAGTCGCCACGGATTTATATGAGTAGTCTATGCACTCAGGGATTCGAACTCACGAAACTGACCTATACCAGGCTCGAGGATAACCTGATACGCCACCGGGGCGACCGGTTAATTGGTAAACTCTGTACCAGGTATGGCACTAATATAAAACAGCCAGCCACAGTACCGACCCTCGTTCCGTTCTGTTATATTATGCTCATCCCATCCATCTATTGTCTTTGCAGTTCTTATTTCTCCTTCTCCGCAAATAGACGTTACTCAGATCCGGGGTCACTTGTATACGACGTATGAGACGGCTCTTCTCCCCCGTTCCCACAGCGGTACCTTCGCTTTTTCGCGCGAAAGGACTTTTTTTAGCCCTTTCTTCCCTCGTCTGGGCTCGCATCGAAATGCCCTCTCTGACAAGAAATCGATGATATAAACTGTAGCTGCAAGGGGAGTCGCCGACCGATATCCTTAATGAGGACACACAACCCGTAATACGCGCGGTCAGAGTATCACACACAACTTGCAAAGATGAGTTTCGACAAAATATTCGATCTCACAGCTGGACTGTATTTTCGTTTTTTTATAATAAAAATATCGTTTTCAGCCTATTAGACATACAGTAGGTGGCACTGTATAGTGCGGGTATGTGTCACGAAAAATTACACGCACTGTACCGAGCACCCGCACTATATAAAAACCGGCCACTATAGAGGGGTCTATATTGTGCCATACGATTTCACCCACTATAGGGGGGTCTATATTGTGCCATACGATTTCACCCGCACAATATCGGACACCCGCACTATATAGGGCCACCTACTGTAGTCTATACTTCACCACGGGTACGAAAAAGGGTGCGCCTTACTTACCCAAAGAGCAGCAGTATGTTGTTGTTGTTGCTGTTGTTGTTGCCGTTGTTGTTGTTCTCACATTACCTCGCATAATCAAGTCCGTGGTCACAGGACAGGCTCCAGTCACTCTGGAGCTGAGGAATACCCCAGGGAAAAACATAAGAACGGCTGAGTCGTCCCAAGGTACTATGCAGCAAAAGTTTCTCTCTCTGAGTTCCTAACATGAGGAAGAGCTCACAAATGATACCTTACCGGAAACATGGCTTCGAAGACCTTATTATTCGCTCGCGCAACTGGCCAATACTCTACGCGTTAATCCTCAAACAAACCTACATATTGCTCGCCAAATTATCGTGAACGAGTGTACATACTAGGGTAACCGATAGTGTTATACATGCCGGTCGCCCCGGTGGCGCATCAGGTCATCCTCGAGCCTGGTATAGGTAAGTTTCGTGAGTTCGAATCCCCCCGAGTGCATACTCGTATAAATTCGTGGGGACTTTTTCGTGCGCACAAATTGACTTGCGGAAAGTGCGAGAGCGTGAGTTAGCAACGCTCGATGAAAAATCGACGAGCAGTGGGATTGCTGAGCCCTATGCGCGATAAAAACTGAAGGCAAGAACCGGGGGAAGAAGGGACGACACCTGCGACCACGGCTTGTCCAGAAGAAGCTGGAAAGTAGAAGTGTACGAAAAAAAAAAAAAAAAAAAAATACTAGGGTAACCGATCAGAAATGTTGATGTTTGACCCAAAGATTTTAACCCCTACGATGCCCTTTGGAACGGCTCAGCTCTCGGATTTCTTACCTCTCCATTATTCTGTAGGCCAAGGTTCGTGTTGGGAAAGTTCTAGGGTCGAGAAAAGGTACTGCGCGGCACGCCGGTCTCACCTCCTCGGTGGTGGTGAGCCGTCGGTCGCAACAAAAGTGCTGTACGGCGCAATGTTGGAGGTCAACGCCTTGAGAATAAACGACTTCCTGGTCCGTCCTGTGCAGTAGACCTTGTTCTTGTACAGCCGCCACACCCCGTCCCTGTCCTTGAAGGAGGCGTGGACTCGCAGTTCTTTGCAGTCTGCCGGGAACAGAACTTTAGTTTCCTGCGTCCCACACCTCGGCGCCATGCGATGGTCCTTCAGCAAGAAGTGCCGCAGGTCTTCCGTTTTGGTTGTCTCTTCCTCGACCTCCCGCTTGACGCCAGCCGACACGCCACCACCCGAGTCGCTAGCCTTGAGCCTCACGTCCACGGACCGGGCTATCCGTTCGTGGTGCTCGGTCGTCTTCATCTTGTCTTCTTGGATCACCGAATACGAGACGGTGTATACGCTGTGGTTGGACAAGACAACGCTCGGGGTCTCCCGCTTAGGCGTCTTCTTGTGGACGGAAGAACGAACAGCCGCCGCGTCATCGAGTGGAAACCAGCCATTACGCGCTATCTCTCGGGCAGCAGCAGTCTCGCGCCAACCTTCACGGGTGGAGTGTGTCGACTCCTCGAGAGAAAGGGCGATGGACAAATGAGAACTAGATCTGGACAGAACCCTTACAAGGCCGATGGGGGTAGCCCGCGCATCAGGATCAACGGAGGTAAGGCGGTCTAAGCCAGAGATCTGCAGAGTGTACGGCACCGATTTCTCTGCCTCCTCCTCCTTAGCATGTTGATCGTTCTCCTCTCGCGGGGCTTTCGCTGGTGCTGCTGCCGCTGCTGCTTCTGTTGTTGCTGTTGCGTGCCTCAACCCCTTGCTGCCACACACACCCATGAGAAAAGAGCGGATCTGCCAAGCGCGGGTCACAGATGGAGTGTATCTTTATTTTTATAATTTTACGGGGTGAGCCTGCCAAATTGATCACTCGTGAAACATTTCAGATTTTGCCAGAAAGTATGTATGTGTATAGACTAGACTTATATTTGTCCATGTTCCCGAAAAATATCTCATTTTTTTCCCAGAACCAAGGCACGCGTACCTATGCGGGTCGCCCCGGTGGCGTATCAGGTTATCCTCAAGTCTGATATAATTCAGTTTCGTGAGTTCGAATCCACCCGAGTGATAATCGTATAAATTCGTGGGGACTTTTTCTTTGTGCACAAATTGTCTTGCGGAAAGCGCAAGAGCGTGAGTTAGCAACACTCGATGAAATGTCGACGAGCAGTGGGATTGCTGAACCCTATGCGCGATAAAAATTGAAGGCAAGAACCGGGGGGAAGAAGGGACGACACCTGTTACCACGGCTTTGGCAAGAAGCTGGAAAGTAGAGGTGTGAAAAAAAAAAATAACAGACTCGTGATGGAAGGATGTTTTCCAATACGCAAGACATCAATAGGATGCGTCACTCCACGCAGAGATTTCCTGGAATTTCATTTTTCGTTTCAAATGTTTTCAGCGTATTTGTTGTCGAGATAGGGTATTACTGGATTATTGGAGCCTGTTCTGTGACCAGGGACTTGATTAGGGGCGTCAATGTGAGAACAACACTACTGTACATGTAGCACCCTATAATCTCCTATCGTTTTACTCTGAGCGCAGGGAGGACATTTACCCGATGACAATTATTAAGACTGCGCTGCGGACTGGTGTCAGAGTTTGCCACCTTCGCAGAGTTTTACAGAAAATTTCTACAAAAGATTATGGGTCATCGCGCGGTAGTTTCATGTTTTTCATCCAAGCGCGTGGCGTATTTTTATCGTATTTGACAGCACTAACTCCAGTCCTTAGTTTCGATTCATCCGTCGTAGCTTACTCGATTAAAGCTGAGGCAGGAGGAAAGCACAACAACAGCAGTAAACTGTAAACCCTAACCCCAAGTAAGGTCGTAACCGGTTGCGTCGGTGGCGCATCAGGTTATCCTCGAGCCTGGTATAGGTCAGTTTCGTGAGTTCGAGCCCCCCCGAGTGCATACTCGTATAAATCCATGGGGACTTTTCCCTGGTGCAGAAGTTGACATGCGAAAAGCGCGAGAGCGTGAGTTAGTAACAAAACACTCGATGAAATATCGACGAGCAGTGGGGGATTGATTGCTGAACTCTACGTATGCGCGATAAAAATTGAAGGCAAAAACCGGGGGGGGGGGGAAGAAGGGACGACACTTCTGTCACCACGGCTTGTCCGGAAGCTGGAAAGTAAAAGTGTGGGGCAAAAAAAAAAAAAAAGGATAAGAGAGAGAGGGGGAGAAGGTCATCTGCAGTAAAAAGAAGCTATCGGGTCCCCTTAGCCTCAATGCTTCGCCTTGAACGTCGCGGCGGCTGAAGTCATTTTTTGTTGTTTCAAAGTTTTATTATAAAAATTAAAATACACTCCAGCAGCTGTGAGATCGAAGATTTCGTCGAAACTCATCTTTGCAAGCTGTTTTATATACTTCTTCAATGGTTATAGTGAAGTCGTTTTTCGTTGTTTTGAAGTTTCATATACTTCTTCAATATTGTACTTAGTATGAGACAAAAGCACCGAAAAATTGACGGGTGGGTTCGAAAAAGAACGGTCTCCGGAACGTCTTCCCGCTCTGTTGGCTTGACGGCTTAGAAGAAGCTTTTTTACAACTATCTTCGCAGCCCACGACTGACTACGTTCGGGGTAGACAAGCGGGAGGTCGACCACGTATAATTGGTTGCAGCTCACACTGCCCGGGCCGTACACGTATGGTACTACGTATGACCCGATGTATCGCATGCATCATTAGATTATTATTAATAGTATTATCCCAATGCTTCCATACGCAAAAAAAAAACTCATATTTCCCCGCCTGTGCTCCGCCTGGAAATACTGCTGTGCAGTGCATTGTCTTGTGCATGGACCATATGATTATGAATGGAACGAAACCACGGGAGCAGGCATCCCTTTGTGGAGCTACGTAGTAGGCTGGGAGGAGAACACCGTCCCGACTACTAATAAGTCACTGATCCAAGTTCGAACCACACTACGCGTGCTCGCGTATTCAGTACGGAAGAGACGTTTTCTTGCGTAAAAAAATAAATATAGTCGACCCCGCTTTAAAGACACACCGCGCTTTTTTTGGGAGTGTTTTTAACGCGGGGAAGTGTCTTTAGGATTCCGGGGCCACTAACTCACCGTCCCCGGGGCCAATGGAGGTGTAACATATGTCAAAATACGCGCATTTAAATCAGGAATGCGATCACGAAACTGTGTTGCTTAAAAACTACAACACGTGATTTGAAAGACCGCAACACTACTGCTGTAGTGCACTCCAATACTTTACACATTTTGAATTTCCCTCCACCACCGAAACGCGGGAAGGAGTGCAGCACGACCTATTGTAATGTGTACGGCAGTGCGCTGTTGTTGATGCAGGCTCTTGCTGTAATGTGTACGGCAGTGCGCTGGTGTTGTTGCAGGCTTTTCTTATTGTCAAGGCGTTATCCTCACGGTGAACATCATGCCCGAGATATCGCGAACACACCTGAGACACATCAGTTCGTTGCGATACACGCAAGTTACCTGCCACATAGGGACCAAACAAACCCAGTCGACCCCTTAGAAGGACACTAGGAAACGGTCGGTAGCGCAGACCACAACATACAAAAAAATCGGGCAAATACACCGAAAAGAGGACACCGTTCTTCCCCAAAGGTCAACACGAGGCAAAAACACAAAACAAAAATACCAAAATTTAACGCCACGAGAAAGGCAAAAATCCCAAACAACGAATGTGGGCATGCCAAGTGTGTTGTCCTCAAACACCAAAAACTACGTCGCCCACATATCCCGAAGAGTCGCCTGCACCTCACCCTCTTCGCTTGACTTGAGTTTCATGAGTGAACGAATGCACAGTCTTCGAAAGAAGGTACACCGTTTCGCTGTACTCGCCGTCTCTTCCGTTTACGTACAAATAGGAGTGGACATCCTCGAGACGAGAGCGAACCTCGGCCTCTGAAATCATAGATTTCATGCACGACTCTTGCCTACCGTCCTGGTCTTCCTCTTCACTGGACGCGTCGTCTTCGACGTGTACTCTTGACACATTCTCCGTTACCTCTTCCATCTCGAGTTCTACCTCTTCCCTCAAGACCTATTCATCGTCCTCTACACTAAGCCACGTGTTCACTGCGCTCCGCACTTCTTGTTCAGTGAGGCCGGAGGCGCTCTCGACGAACAAGTTGTCCGACAACACTCGCGGCATGAACCTAGCGTCCAAGTCCTTGGCACTCTCCGGCATGGACATCTTCTTGACCATATCGCAAAGGTCGTCCAAGGCGGCCGCCTCCTTGTCTTCTCGGTCCAGCCGCGTGTCTCTACCCTTGAGCGCGTTCTCGTGTTCCCTAGGAAGAATGGTGGCCTTGAGCCAGCACCTGACGACAGTCTGGTCCGAGAAGCTCTCCCACTTCTGCGAAAAAATCTCCGTCACATCCAGCATTGTCGCCTGGTCTGCGTCGCTCAGGCCCCGGCAGCCCCTGCAAAACAAAGATGCAAGGCATACAGTAAAAAAAAGACAAAATGATCAACAGTTTTTAATCACCAGGAGAGAGGGTGGATTTCGCTGGATGTGGTGTACGGCAGGCAATTTTTTGTTGGAAACCCTGTTGCAGCACTACTGTCGCATGGCACTCGTCTACAGCTGCAAAACGGTAAAGTACCTGCAACAGCTTGTCACTCGCCTAACAAGCAATAAAAAACGGAACCTGCAGTCACAAGAACCAATCACTACCTTCGCCGCCCCCAAAAAACACAGCAGTCTTTACCTTCGGATTTTGCGCGCACGCGCTGTGTCCCAGTCCTCGATGAGGGCCGCCAGCCTCATTACCATCTCCGTCTTGTACTGGCACTTAAGGGCAAACAGGACCCCCATGTCCATAGACTGAAAGACGGACGTGACGTTGGGGGGCAGGAAGATGATGACGATTTGCGGGTCGTCGTTGTTGATCTTATGGCCTGGGCAGTTGTCCCACAAGAGAGCCACCTTTTTCCCAGTGTTCTTCTCGATGAAGGAGACGAAGACCTCGTCAAACCACCGCTGGCAGATTGAAAAGTCGAGCCAGGCACTCTGCTGGGCGTAGTAGGGGCAAGGTGGCTTGCGAACGTGGCGGAAAACCATGGGGTCTTTCGCCGTGTGGATGACGGCCAGCGGTACCTTCAGCGACCCGGTGGTGTTGCAGCAGGCGACAACAGTGCATCGGTCCTTGGCCTTCATGGCCTTCGATCCCCGCGCGGTCTTCTTGTTGACTCCTGCCGCGCCCTTCGCCCTCGTGACGTACGTGCCCCTCGGGAAGCAGCGGTAGAAAAGCCCCGTCTCGTCCATGTTGAAGATCAACTCGACGTCAAACCCCTCCAGCTGCTCCCGAATCTTCGCGATTTCCTTCTCGGCCTTCGCCTTGTCCACGTCGCCAGCTCCCCGTGCAGGTTGATGTGCGCGAAGCCGTAGCGACCAAGGAAGCGATGTAGCAAGCGTGAAGTTGGTCACGTTCATCTCGGACGCGAACTTCGTGGCCTGGGTCTGTGTCATGAGACCGCTCAATCCGAGCTTGGTTGTCTGCATGGTCGTGAAGCAGCAGCAGCAGCAGCAGCAACAGCAGCAACAGCAGTGGACGTTCGAGCGATGTGGGCCTTCGGTTGGAATCCATGCAAGCGGTCAGGCGGCTCTCAACCTATCTACCTGCTGCAACAGGTCATCACATAAACAACGTAGACTACCGTTTGACAGACAGAAAACGAGGCGGCGAGGGATGTAAAAAACATCAATCGTGACTGATATGGACGACGTGTGATCCTTACCTCAAATCGCTGTCGTGCCATATTGATCCACTGGTTCAGACGAGCTTCCAGGTCCGCGTGTACAGGCGTTGGCGTGCGTTTGGCGTCCAGGTTGAGCTCCATGTCACGGGACTTCTCGAGCGAGGCGATCATCTTGGGCTTCATCAGCTTGGTGATGTACGCCTTGCCCACGCCGAAGTCTCGGGCAACTTTGCTCCTTTGCTGGCCGCCTTGGACGGCCCTGACGATTTGCAATCGCTGCCCAACTGTGAGCTTGTTCTGGCCGTGGTCTGATCCGGGCTTCGCTTTGAGGCCCGCCTTGCCGCCAGTGCTGCGACCCGCCGTGCCGCTCGTGCCACCGCCCGCGCTGCCGCCCGCACTACCGCCCATGCTGCTGCCGGAACTACCGCCCGCGCTGCCGCCCGCGCTTCCGCCGGCGTTGCTGCCCGTGCTGCCACTCGTGCTGCCGCCGGCACTGCTGCCACGACCAGGTGCAGCCCGTTTCCCCGCGCTACCGCCGACGCCAGCATCAGCCGCGGGACGTTTCCCCTTTCCTCCAACCGATGGCTCCTCCCCTCGAAATGGTTGTGTAGTGCTGCACGGTGATCAGAATAAAGTGGGAGAATTAAATGCGTGGCAAGGAGATCAGGAACATTGTACTTGGCTCGAAAACCAAGATGTACAGCGTGCCGAGATAAAAAACTACGAAGTACATCATATGTACTGCTGTACCCGACGACTGTGTTGCAACGTTTCGTGTGCAACATGTCATGTGCGCAGCACACATCATACATGCACACTGCCGTGAAACGGCGTCACTAAAGAAGCAACAAACGCGCGTATGGAAGGGGAGGGCGCACTGCTGCAATCATGTTGCTGGGGAATTTTTGTGACTCGGGAGACCAGCAGATAATGAGGATAAACACAGAGCCGTTTTTGAAGAAACATGTCAATCATACAAAGCGCAACAACAGTAGTAGTGCACGGTCGATATCTTCCGCAGGTTCTGTGTCGAAAAGCACCACGAGCTACAGCCCAGAGGTGACTTCATCTTTGCTAAGCCAGCGTCTGCAGGCGCGAAAGAACGTTTCAGGGTTACGAGGCGGGGCTATGTTACAGCAGTTATACCGCTGTATCGCCACGTACGCTCGCGACGTTGTTGGTCAGAGAGCAACTGCTTCTGCTGTATAGCAGTAGTCTACAGCAGCACACGCTTCCGTAGTTTCGCCGACGGGACTGATGTAAAAAATCACCTGCGGCTGTCCTGCTCGTTGTCTTCGTCATCCACTTCCATGGGACTGCTGCTGCTGCCAGCCTGGTCTCCACCTTTGCTCTTCTGGCAATCCGAGCACTCTCTCCGCTGTCCGTAGCCTTCCTCTCCGATGCCCCGGCCGCAAAACGCGTGCATGAATCGCCCGCACGGGCACTGGTGAACCCCTGACACGAGTTGAGACTTTGACTGGCACGTGGGTTCGCCACATGGCTTCAAGCCGGCAGCTGACGACCCGCCAGCAGATGAGAGGAATCTCTCCATACCCACACGCGGTAGTGCGGGCTGCAGCAGACCGCTGTCGATGTTATACAGCAGTGTGCTGCCCCAGCAAAAAAAATTGGGGGGGGGGCGCAAAGTGGAAAAGGTACCCCCCCCTTATTATTGTACATCTGCGGGGCACCATGTTCTGGGGAAAAAAATGTGTCTTTATAGCGAGGAGTTTCCTTAAGAAGAGTGTCTTTGAAGCGGGGACCACTGTACAACGCGCTGCGCACAGCTCGAGGGATTGAGTATGCAAAAAAAACTCGACGAAAGTCGACCAGCTGGCATAAATAAATGTAAGAAAATGTCGGAACAATCTGGAGTTCGGCGGAACAAAGAGGAAATGTCGGAGAACCGGTAGTATAGGGGGGGTGGTTTCAGGGGGAGGAATGGAGGGGACAATAGGAGGACCTCAGCATCAACAACGTAGCACAGCAGCAGCACACCAGCAGCGAGTATCGGACACAACAACCGGTAGAGGTAGAAGGAATTAGCGCCCACGCAGCAGCGATAGCAGCAGCAGTAGCATACTAGGGAGAAGACCGTCGGCAGGAGCATAGGAGGCAGAGAGATGGCACGGGAAGACACCAATCGCAATCCACCAATCGCAATCCACCAATCGCAATCTACATTCTGGGCAGAAGCGACACAGATGATGCAGCTTCAATGGAAACAGCAGCAGCAACACAGGAGCGTCAGCAGAGTAGACGGAGAGTCGTACGAGTGGAGCACAGGAAAACAGGGATACAACACGTACAACAATAGTAGTGTCATTGATCGCAAGCTACTGAAAAACAGCACACATCGTGGTGAGCGCGTGTTGTAGCGACATGGACTGTGGATGGATAGAGAAGAAATAAGAGGTGGGAAGTTGTACAAGCGTTGTCGTATAGAGATGCCGAACGAGCAGGTTAACGCAGAGATTCACGAGTAAGGACATGTTGGGACACCATGACGCATACCGAAAAGAAACAGTTTGGCAAGTCCCGAGTGTATGGGTAGCTCAGCGATCTGTTCCCTGAAGCCATGCACCACATCAAGAGCCACGAGAGGAAATCCGAAAACGTGGAAGGGAGCCATTAATTGCGATTTAGGGGGAGTTCGTATGAGACAGAGGCCGGGGGGAGACCAGGGGAAATTGATGATTTATCCACAGCCTTGTCTGTTGGATTGGCTGCTATTAACAACTAGTCTAGGCCTGTATATTAGTATATACCGTGCACTACTTAATATACTCTGGTTCGTATATCATACCAGTAGCGTGCGGGGGGGTTGCCCTGAACGACATTGAGAGGCGGCAGGTCCTACGAGTATATACTACTGGCCTGGAGTTGGAACTATAACGTGTTGAGACAAATTCTTCGAAAATAACGATACCGAAAGAAAGCGAGTACTAACCACTAATAATGGCACTACAGCCTTGAATCAGCATAGTACTGGTAACATCCGGGCGTTGCAGTGTTGATACTACTATACTACCACTACTACTACTGCTACTACTACCATATTACCACTAATACTACCACTACTACTACTACTACTACTACTACTACTACGACTACTGCGACTTCTACTACCAGTACTACTAGCACTACGACACTACTACTACTGCTGATGCTGCTATACTGCACTCTACTACTAACCCTAATTGCTATTACTCGGAGATTACGATACCACTTTGAATACTATTAATAGTGATGTTGTGTAAAGTGCGACTGCTACGGCACGGATGAGGCGGGTGGTAACCGGGCGAGAGAGGGTCGCTGGGTGGGGGGGGGGAAGACGGAGGGGGGAAAGGGGAAACGAATGTATATATGCGTACAAGTATACATTTTCAAAACAGGGGATCAGCGGCGCGGGGAGGGGGAGAAGTGGCGAGTTATGGCAATGAGCCTAGGAAGGACGGGGCGAGCAGGATAGAGTTCATAATCAACACGCTGGGCCAAGTTCTGGTGCCGTGAAAGGGGGCGCGTGGTGGGGGATGGAGTCAGGGAGAATAAACAAGCAAACGCACAGACAAACAAGGGAGGGGGCGAGTTAAGGAGGGTAGACCGGAACGGTAGATGGGAACATAACGCGGGAAATAGGGGGTCTGGCCAACCACAGGTGGGGTAAATGGGGGGAGAGGGGTGAGGTGAGATGGGGGGGGTCTAAAAGACCGTTGAACTCAGGTGGGAAAGGAGGGGGGAAAGGAGGAAAAGGCGTCGGTGCGGCAAAGGCAGGGTACGTGAGAGAGGGGAATTCATCAGCCGGGCCGCGCACAGGGAGGTGTTGGTAAACTCGTGGCTTCTGGGGAAAGGATGTTGTATTATTGAGCAATTGCCCTTCTGAGACAGGTAGGCAAGGTGGAGTGAGCAGGGTGGGGGCGCTCGAGGGCGCGCACAACCTCACCCTCAGGATCACGCTATGCAACTACTCGATCACGCATAACACAGAACACGGCCTAATGTACTTTCAGACGTGCCACAAAATCCTCGGGTTGTTGCCCGTACCACAAACAATACCCCCAACATGACAATAGCCCGATAGTCAGACCTACAGCAACAATGCCTGAACCTTCCTACTGGATAAGTGTCCAATGTACCACGTACTAATGTACCGACACACACCTACGGTCCATTGTATAGCTCGTACTTGTGTACAATCTACCGAAGTACCACAAAGAGTATTCCCAGAATATCCAGCATCAACTTACTACAATTGACAATTCAATATTCAAACTATCCAATCAAATTATCTACAGCAGCTCGGCCGATACACACTGCCGCTATCACCAACACCCTCCCTAGGGGCTGTTGTATCTACCAGACGCACAACATGCAGTATGACAAACAAAAATAGTTCAGACTCCTACTTCCTAGAGCCCAATGCAAAGTCACGGTGAACCTTAAAAATACTTCTCGGCAGAGCCTTCGTGAGGATGTCCGCTTGTTGTTTTTCGCTGGGAACATGCGTGATCTCGATCACACCCTCCTGGGTCAGATTTCTAAGAAAGTGGTGCCTCACGTCGATGTGCTTACTCCTGCTTGAGCTAAGCGGATTCTCTGCAAGCGCAATCGCTCCCTCGTTGTCCTCAAGGACGTCAATTTTACGAGGCTCTACACTAGGCCTCGAGAACTGAAGCATTCCGTTCACAAACAGAGACTCCTTCACACCATCGCCCATCGCAAGATACTCTGCCTCAGAAGTCGACTGCGAAACGCATTTCTGCGTCCAAGAAAGCCAAGCTACAAGACAAGCAGCCACAATAACTAGTTCTCCCGAAACTGATCTACGGTCAGTGGCCTTGCTGGCAAAGTCTGCATCCACGTACACCAACGTGCCTACGTTATCAACCGTACTGTCTCTTATGTACTTCAGAGTTAGATGTGCCGTTTCCAGAAGATAGTTCAGAATCTTCTGAGCTGCCTTCCAGTCTCTCTTCTTTGGCTCATGAGAGTGCCTCGCCACCGCCCGCACAGCATTCGAGATGTCGGGCCTCGTCCCATTGGCGACCCACATCAGGCACCCCACCACCTCTCGGAACGGCACATCTCCTGCCTCCTCATCCTCCATCACGGACCTGTTATCGTTAGCAGGGGGAGCAGGGATCGGGCTGGTGCGACAAATTTTGAATCTCTCAAGCACACTCCTGATGTAACTCTCCTGAGAAATTTCAATCGTGCCAGCCTCGCGGTCGCGAATAACTGCGCAACCAAGAAAGAACTTGACCTCACCCAAATTCTTCGTAGGAAGAGAATCGCCTAGAGCTTCTACAATCACCTTGGCAAGACTCTTAGTTCCTGCATACAGAATGTCATCCACGTGAATCGCGACCGTCCCTATCACCTCGTCTACCATCATGAAACGCAGCACACAGGGGTCACACAGAGACTGCTCGAAACCAATCCTCTTTAGATCCGATACTAGCCTCTTGTAAAATGTTCTAGATGCCTTCTTCAATCCGTACAAACTCTTGTTCAGACGGACAACCTTTCCTGACATCGAACCACAGCCAGGAGGCAACTTCATGAACACCTCGTGATCCAACTTCGACTGAACAAACGCCTGCTCAATGTCCCAGTGGAGTAATTCCAAATCATATTCGCACGCCAATGCTACCAACAATCGAATTGATGCAGGATTTGCAGTAGGCGAGAAAGTCTCAAGATAGTCTACACCATACTTCTGCCTGAAGCCCTTCGCGACAAGCCTAGCCTTAGCCTTCACTATCTTTCCTGTTTCGTCTGCTTTCCATTTGAAAACCTATCTAGCATCTATCACGTTACAGCCTATTGGGATCTTTATCGCTAACGTGAACGTTCCTGCCCTTATCAAGCCTTCAACTTCTGCAGACATGGCTCCATCCCAAATCGTGGCGTACTTCGATTGCCGGGCTTCTTGATAGCTATCAGGCTCAGACTCTACGTCCTGCACTAGTTATTTCGGCAATTCCACTGCGTCACCTGCTCTCTGCTCCGCCAACAGCGCATATATTATCTCTGTTGCGCAGACGGGCCCTAGAGTGGCCACAAGGCCAGATACATTCTGCTGGTTAACTGCACGGGTTTGCGCGCGAGTTCTACCTTCTCTTACTTCATCATTCTCACGCGCAGGGTTGTTGAAATCAGCTAGCTCAGCTACATGTCGCGGACGACGAGCAACTGGAGAAGATGTCTCTGCCTCTGCTTCCTGCCCTCCCGGCCCTACAGACTCTGTATCCTGCTCTTCAGGACCCACCGACTCTAGTTCCCCCACATCTTGCCCTCCCTGCCCCTCACCATCGGTGAACTCAGGTGCTGAAGACGACACAGAGGGAACGGGCGAAGATGGCACAGAGGGGGCAAACGGCGATCGGCCTACACTCTCTGCGTCAAAACTTTCAACCACATCGACTGCTTCACCAAGGGGGACCACTACCTCGTTCGTTGCTGCACCAGAGGGGACCACTGCCGCGTTATTTCGCAACAGTGTGTGGGCAACTCCCCTCCCTACAAGCGGCCATACCTCGGCTTCTACATCGTTGTCACTTTCCTCCCCTCCCTCCTCCGCGATCTCTATCGGCAACGGAGGTTGCGGTGGAGGGAGTTGTGACGGCAACGCCTCCCACGTTACATCCCTCGTTTCCTGAATAGTCCCAGCCCTCGTAAGTACTCTATGACAATCACGCGGGTGGTCTCTCGAAGGACCGACATAAAAGCAACTCTCATCCTTCGAAAACAGCTTCGACGGTCGCTGCCACTTGCAGTACGCCGGTTTCAAAAATTGATAAGGTTTAGCAGGACGAGCTTCCCCATACCACATTTCATACGGTGACTTGGAATCGGGGTTAGCAGAACAAGCCGTGTGATTAAGTGCCTCGCAAGCCCAGTGCATTGCCTCAGCCCAGAGTCTGTCAGTCTTAGGTAACTGTACATGCCCAAAAAGAACTTTCGCCTGAACACGAGCCGCCATTGCGGCCTCCTCTATCAATCCCAAGCCACGCTCTGCAACACCGTTGTATTGAGGACTGTAAGCTGGGGTGAACTCTTGCTTAATCAAGAGCTCATTGCACACAGATGCAAATTCTCCACCGAAAAACTCCCCTCCATTGTCAAATCTAACAATCTCAACTAATGATGGGATTCCATCAGCACGCACACTAGCAAGAAAACTCCGGAAAGCACTCGCAGCGTCTGATTTACTTCTCAGGAAATAGATCCATGCACGCCTTGTGAAATCATCCTTCACAATCATGGGGTAATACTTTCCCCCTATGGATACAACGGCCTTCTTCCCTCCCAGGTCAACATAAACTCTCCCTAACTTTTTATCTGATCTACATTTAGTTTCACGAGCAATCCCTTTTCTAATTGCCTTCGACATCGAACATCCCGTACAAGCATCTAGGCCACCAGTCAACTTGATACCCAGTCGCTTTGCAGAAGTACGAAGCAATCCTTCATGTGAGTGAGCATAAATGTTCTGAAAGTCATTCACATCCATACTCGTTTCGTGCTTGGGGCTTGAAGGATTGAGGGCAGCCAGCACGGATCCAATAGAGTCATCACCCACACAATACGCAGTCGCAACAAGCATGCCATCGAAATTCTCAAAAGTCACATGTCCGTGGAAAGCAGTCATCACACCACGAGGACCACCAAGACCATTCCATGACTCGCCATCAAATTTTTGCGCTGGGGGAAAAAAGGTTGTACTCCAATTTGGGACAGTACAGCACATTCTTCAACTCTACCAAAAACTCGTTGTCAGCAGACGCGAACACCTATTCCAGAGTTCCTGAAAGAGCTACCTAACAAGTCACGCTACCAATTCCCTTTATATTCTTGTGGCAAGGCTTCACATCCTTCATACACGAGAGAGAATCTGTCATGTGGAAAGCGGTACCTGTGTCTGCATACCAATCTTCGAAACACCTCTTCTTGGTGAGAGTGGGGCATATTCACGAATAGAATCACGAATAACATGATCACTACCGACATAGTTCCTTATCCTGTCCGCCATTTCACTATACAGCGTTGGAATATCAGCACCATAAGAATTCACCCAATTCACCAGTACAGAGTCATACCACGATGCAAGATACGTGTCATCACTCCAATCGTTTGAGAGATTTTGGGACAGAAACACCATGGTATCATTCCAGGTATCCCTCAGGTCCGAGTCAGTTTGGGACAGAAGATATCTCACCGTTTTCATTCTTGGCGTCCTTGGATGATCCGGTCTGGGAGGGATGAGCTATCACACGAGCCAGACAGTCCTTCTTCACGTGACCGACCTCCCCACAACTTGAAACACTTCCCGAGAAACGCCGTTTTCTGAGATGAATCAGACTCGGAGTTAGACCTTGACTTGTATTTCTGCTTCTTCGCCCTCTTCTTCTCAGGCCTAGACATCAGAGCAATACTGTGTTTCCTCGAACCACCTTGAGTCTGCAAGTCGAGGTACCGTTCACGCACTTTAGTCTCTATGAACGACGGGTCATTCGGGCTGAACACCACCAGAGTTTCACGCAGCGTCTTATATTCATGCGACAGCCCCTCGAGCATCAGGTTGCACACCTCTCTGTCATCTTTCTTGACTTCCAGCATTTGAAGCACACCAAGCGTCTCTCTCGCAGATGCAAAGAAGATCGAGGGATTCTCATTCGAACGCATGCGCAGTGATTTGAGTTACTCCTCCTGCACACGAATCTGACTCTGGCTCAACGGCAGAAAATGATCTTTCAGCACTCGAAAACCCTTGGTGGAAGAACCAGCGTGGCGAACCATAGTTTTCAGACTATCCTTCTTCAAGCAGTCGAACAGAAACCACCATACCATCTCAGCCTGACGCAGCACACCCAAACTGAATCCTTTCTCTACCCAGGGGGTCAAGTCGAAACCAATGTCAGCAATCGGCATCTCAGTCTCGGAAACAAACGCCTCATACAGATTGTTGTGCCGGGCACTTAGCAGAAATTCTGCGACCAAGTTAGGGGTAAGCCACGTCTGTCCCATCGAAAACAGGAGCCTTGGGAACTTTGAAAGGACCCCCACCCAACTTCTCTCCTGTATCAGTAATGCCGGCCCCAGGAATCAGATTGTTTCCACTGGCGCCACTTTCCCACCACCTGCTCAACGGAGTAGGTTCGGGAGGAACAAAGGACTGGATTCCGAGAGCCCTACCTACAGCCCGGGAACGTAGCAGAGGAACGATTAACAGCGAATACGTTAGGGTTCAAGCCTGAGCCAGCAAGGCTACTACTCCCAACCCCCATGCTGGACACGCCAAGGCCTTGGGCATCGCCGCCCGTACCTCCCGCGGTCCTGCCAGTAGCATCATCGGTAGAATGCGTACCACCAGCATACTCTGTTCCGCCGCCTCCCGGCGCGACAGCAGACACAAAGGACTTGCTCCTTCTGTTGATCAACAAGCGACGTGACAAGAGTCGTAAGTTGGGACAACTGCGTCTCTAGGGAAACCATCCTCTCACCAACATCCTGCGGATTACTCTGAACTCGGCCACCCGCAGGTGTCCCCGGTTCAGCCATGATGAGACAGGTTGGTCAGGCCTCTCTCGTACAGCAGTCTAGTGTAGTGCAAGGGGACGACGGAGCCGTAGACACCTTTGACGCTATAGCGTGTTGGTAAACTCGTGGCTTCTGGGGAAAAGATGTTGTATTGTTGAGCAATTGCCCTTCTGAGACAGGTAGGCAAGGTGGAGTGAGCAGGGTGGGGGCGCTCGTGGGCGCGCACAACCTCACCCTCAGGATCACGCTATGCAACTACCCGATAGTCAGACCTACAGCAACAATGCCTGAACCTTCCTACTGGATAAGTGTCCAATGTACCACATACCAATGTACCGACACACACACCTACGGTCCATTGTATAACTCGTACTTGTGTACAACCTACCGAAATACCACAAAGAGTATTCCCAGAATATCCAGCATCAACTTACTACAATTGACAATTCAATATTCAAACTATCCAATCAGATTATCTACAGCAGCTCGGCCGATACACACTGCCGCTATCACCAACAGGAGGCGGGCGGAGAGCGCTCGAGAGAGTGTGAAGGGCACGGAAAGGGGCAACAAAGGGATCGAGCCGGGAAGTGTGCGGTGGACCGTGCACAGAACGTGGGGGGGAAGTGCATGGCACGGCCATGCGCAGAGTGCATAGTACGGGGGGCGCGCACTCCGACGGAGACAGGAGGGTGCCGCAATGGGGCCGCACATGGAACTGGCAGGAAATGCACGGCATGGCCGTGCACGGAAGGACGTGTGCAAGTGCGTGCGGGGCCGAGTATGGGAGGCGCTGTACACGGGGCGCGCATTCGGAAGGAAGGGGAAGTCTGCGGCGACGGAACTAAACATAAAACGAGTGGTAGCGTCAGCGGCGGGGCCGTGACCTGGACGGCGGAGGCAAGGGATCCTAGGGGGGAGCGAGAAGCAAGGGAAACTCCCCAAAAGGGTTCGCGAACGGGGGGGCGGGGACGAAGTGTACGGGAAAAGAGCCGCACATTACCAGGAAGAAGAAGCGAGTGGTAATGGCGTAAGAAGGAGGAGCTAATGGTATCGAGGCGGAAAGGCCGCGAGTAAGAAGTACCGAGCTGGGCAAAGGGGGGAGCGACGGCGGCCAGGCCGCGAGCTCAAACAAACGGGGGGTGCGCGGCAAAGGGGCCGTGAAAAGGGGGGGGGGGGGGGGGGGCGGGTACGGCAACGGGACCGCACACGACCCGGCCGAGGCGGAGCGCGGCAACGGGGCCGCGCAAAGAAAAAGGGGGGGGGGGGTGCGGCAACGGGGCCGCACACACTCAGGTCGGGAAGGAACGCGGCGACGGGGCCGCGCAAAGAAAAAGAGGGGGGGAGGGGTGCGGCAACGGGGCCGCACACAATCAGGTCGACAAGCTACGCGGCGACGGGGCCGCGCAGAACGACGACGGCCAGGCTGCGGGTTCAAACAAATGGGGGGTGCGAGGCAAAGGGGCCACGGAAAGAGTGGGAGGACAAGGAGGCAAAGGTACCGCGCAGAGCGACGGCGGCCAGGCCGCGGGCTCAAACAAACGGGGGGTGCGCGACAAAGGGGTCGCGCAAACGGGGGGGAGGGGGGTATACGGCAGCGAGACCGTACACGACCCGGCCGGGGGGGAGCGCGGCAACGGGGCCGCCTAAAATACAAGAGGGGGGGAGGGCGCGGCGACGGGGTCACACACGTTCAGGCCGGGGGGGAACGCGGCAACGGGGCCGCGAAAATGAAGGGGGCGGGAGTGGGCGGCGATGGGGCCGTTCAGGACCACGGGGGCGGGGAATGCGGTAACGGGGCCGCGCGGGGAAAAGGGGGGGGGGGGGGCGGCAACGTACTGCTGGAACAAATAGCGAGGGTAGGCGTGCCGATGGATGTGGGCCCAGGAGGTAATCTCGAGTGGGTACTGGCATACGGGAACCATAGCAGAGCCAGCAAACACGTGGCCGACGTGTCGGAGAACGCAGTGAGAGACGTAAAGAAGGGAGAAATGCGGCGGCTACTGCAGCTGAGCAAGCTGCATCTGAATAGGCAGGAGAAAAGGGGGGAGGGGAGGCCTGGGGAAGGGGCAGGAAAAAGGCAGAGGCAGGGAGGGTGTTATATCTGACGGAAAAGTTCATGGTGGACGTGGAGTGGTGGAGATGGTGCATGACGGAGGGCATGGCCGGGCGAAGGGAGGAGTTGGCGGCACCGTTCTTCCGGTTCGTGAAACAGCCCCATAGAAGGACCTGGTTTTCCGACGCATCATTCGAGTCAGTAGGGTGGCTATGCCTGGAGACGGGGGCGTATTGGAGGTACAACCTGACCGAAGAACAGAGACCGAGAACGGTCAGCAGAAGGAGAGGGGAGCACGTGGACAGGCTGTCCATCAATGTTCTGGAGTTGCTCGGATGGTCATGA
Organism: Undaria pinnatifida; assembly: GCA_012845835.1. Lineage (NCBI taxonomy): Eukaryota > Phaeophyceae > Laminariales > Alariaceae > Undaria > Undaria pinnatifida. The sequence goes on along the minus strand of JABAKD010000006.1, from coordinate 2,273,829 downwards.
CGGCAATCGTGATTATCGTGATCAGGAAGGATAGGCCGGGGAGGGGGGGAGCGCCAGTGCTGATGAGGGGGGATAGCTCGTCAGCGGTTAAGTGGGGAAGAATTGCAAGGGGGGAAAAGGGGAAGTGAGATCGGGAGGAACGGCCCAGGAGCTTGGACTGGGAAGATCGGGAATGTGTTCGGAGATTTTGCACGTGGCTACGGACTTGGGCGGGTTGCAAAGTCGACTAGAAAGACTTACGCGCAAGGTTGGAGAATGTAGGTGAGTTGGAGGATGATGAGGGGAAAAGGGAACTGGTTGGGGGAGGAACTGGGCGAGTGGGAGCTGGTGGAGGAGCTGACAGGCTTTAAGGCCTACTCCTGCGCGGAAAGGAAGAATAAGGAGGCGACCGTGGCAGGGAAGTTGATAGCGGTTAACGTTTATCACGAGCAGTGGGGGGGGCTGTCTCTGCCGCTGCAGCACTTCAGGATTTAGGCAGTGAAGAAAGGGAACAGGAGGGCGCATGCGGAGGCGGCGAACCAGGCACGGGGTAAGGAGGCCGCTGACGTGGGAGATGATCAGAGTGATGGAGGAGAGTATCGGCGCGTGGGGGGTAGGGGGAAGGATCGTGTGGATCGGGCTGGCACTGACGTATCAGCTGCTGCTGAGAGCCTCGGAACTATTCGCAGAGGAAGGAGGAAAGGTGCAAGAGGTTCACTGCTTGAGGAGGGGAGATGTGGCCTTCTTCGGCAAAGGGGTGCAGCTTGGACCGGGAAGGAGGGAAGCCGCGGATACGGTGGAGATCCGTTTCAACGGGGGGAATGGAGACCAGGGGAGAAAAGTCGCGGTAGCCGTGAGAACAAAAGGATCGGAGGGGTCGGGGAAGGGCCGGAAAGGAACGTAGTGGACCTGATGGTGGAGCTTGCAGGCTACTATGGGACGCCGGTTCCGGGGGGGGAGAAGGCCCCGTTGACGACATACAGGAGCGGGGGAAGATGGAAGGTATGGAGGAAAGGGCAAGCGACGTTTTGCTCAAGTAGGGAGCTGGAGAGAGTGGGGAGGAAATGGAAGGAGCAAGGGAGGGGGGCAGTGGTAGAGCTGGTTCCAGAGGAATTCTCGCTGCACTCGGGAAGGATAGGGGGAGCGACAAGGCTGGCGGAGATGGGAGCACAGCCGTGGGTGATCCAGAGAAGAGAAAGGTGGGCGTCGCAGGCATTCATGGGGTATGTGATATCGAATATGGAAGGCCCCCTTTGGGTGTCAAGGATATTGGTAGGGAGGTCAGGAGCGCCTAGCAGACAGCCGGGGCAAGGGACGAGGTGGGGGAGGGGCGAGGGTAGAATAGGGTAAGCGCGGGCGTAGAACGCGGCTTCCGAGTGGGCTTCTGGTCGTTGAGGTTATCTGTCGGAGTAGGGGGCAGGTCAGCCGCGAACAATAGCCGGGAGAGGGAGCGGGGGACGGGAAGGGGAGCAAGGAAACGGGACGAGGGAGAGCCGTCAGTTTCCGCACACACACCCCTACCCTCCCCCGCGGGGAACATGATTTTAATGAACACGCATATTGTCGTGAAGAGGAGACCGAAATGTAAGAATGTAGGAACAGTCTGAAGTTTGGCGGAACAAAGAGGAAATGTCGGAGAACCGGTAGTATAGGGGAGGTGGTTCCGGGGGGAGGAATGGCGGGAAAAATAGGAGGACCTCAGCAGCAACAACGTAGCACAGCAGCAGCACACCAGCAGCGAGTATCGGACACAACCACCGGTAGAGGTAAAAGGAAATAGCGCCCACGCAGCAGCGACAGCAGCAGCAGTAGCAGTAGGGAGAAGACCGTCGGCAGGAGCATAGGAGGCAGAGACGCGGCACGGGGAGACACCAATCGCAATCTACAGCTGACAAGTGGGAATTGTGAACCCTAAGCGCGATAAAAGCCAAGGCGCGTGTGTATGTATGTATTTTTTATATAAATATTTCAAGGGCGTCAGCTGTTAGTTCGACGAACTTCAGGTCGTTACTCATCTTTGCAAGCTGCGTTGTTGGTACTTATAATATACCATGATCTCACAGCTAGAGTGTATTTTCATTTTTTATAATATACCATGTGGGTGAGTTTTTTCTCAAGGGGAGGGGTCCCATTTTTTTTTTGTTTAATATATATGTACATATATATACATATATATTGTTTTTCTCAACTATAATGGTTGGTGCTGGTAATTTACAAAAATAGTCAGCCGTGAGTTCGACGAATTTCGGGTAGATACTCATCCTTGCAAGCTGCGTTGTTGGCACTTGTAATATACTCTGTGGGTGAGTTTTTTTAATGGGAGGGGTCCTACTTTTTGTTTTTTTTAAAAATATATACATACATGTTTTGTTTCTTCTCCACTATAATGGTTGGTGCTGTTATTTTATAAAAATAGTTTAAGCACGTCAGCCGTGAGTTCGACGAATTTCGGGTCAATAATCATTTTTTCAAGCTGCTTGTTGGTACAACACTTACTTGTAATATACGATGTGGGTAAGTTTTTTCTTAATGGGAAGGGCCGTATTCTTTTGAAAAAAAAAAAAAACTCCACTGTAATGATTGGTGTTGGTGTTTTACTTTAGGCCATTTCTTATACTACAGTCGGATTCCGCCAGTCAAAAACGACCTTCTTCGACTGGATTTTTTTTCGACTGGATTCTTCTGGTTCTTCTTCTTATCGTAAGTCGAGTCGATTTTATAGTTTTGTGCTCTTCCTAGAGGCGGTTGGTGTGAGGGAGTACTGCTGTATGGCGCTCGAAACTCGGTTGGCAGCTCTGTGCTTCGCGCGTTCCTCGCGAGCAACGCGTGCTTCACGCGCGACGAACCTTCGTCCAAGTGGGTTGGTGGCGTTGGGCTCAGCCGAAAACTGCCAAAGCTACGTTCGTGGCATTGCACTCAGCCGAGAGCCGCCAAAGCTACAGCAGGCGTAGCCGTTGTTGGCAAAATGGCATCAATAACGCGCGCTACTGCTGTCGTGTGTGTGATACACCCTGCTGGCGAGCGAAGCTAGGAGTGCGCCACGCTGACCTGTGGCGAGAAGCAACAGCAGTGATAGCCAAGGCAGCGTCGGCGCTGTTGTATGATACTGCTTCGTAGTACCTGGTATGGGTCTGTGGGCGTGTGGGTGTGTGTTTTGTGGTGGGATGAGCGATGCGATGGGTTTAAAAAACAGGCGTAAAACTTTTTCGACTGAGTTTTTCGACTGACAGATCCAATCGAAAAAGTCAAGTTTTTCGACTGGATCCCCCAGTCGGAAGACTCAGTCGAAAAAAGTTGAGTCGAAAAAGCCCTTTTTCGACTGTGTAAGAAAGCCCGATTTGGTTTTCAGTCGAAAACGGCCGTTTTCGACTGACAAATCCGACTGTATAAGAAATGGCCTTAGGTGGGGAATTTTGACCTAGATCTAACGCCACATCTATTTTATAAATTTATTTCTGTAGTTTCCACTATTCTGCTCTATCATATGTATGGTGGATGGTTTGTCGATGGACGGCTTGGTCGGGGATGTTGGCAGTTGTGGTTAAGTGCGTAGGTTAGTTTTCTCTACCTGGGGGTGGTCTTATTATTTTGTTTTTTTAACTATAATGGCGGGTTTTGGTATACATCGGAGTCATCCCACGGTAGGGGTTGCACTTTTGGCGCCAAAACGTCCTTGGGCAATTGAATTCCTCATGTGAGGGAACTGCCGGTCAAAGAAGTTATTTCACGAGTACATATTGTAGGCATAGAAGCTTGGTCGGGTTGTGCGACCGAATGCCTTCGAAGTCATGTTTCGCGTGAGATATTGAGTTCCTCATGTGGGGAACTCAGGGACTTTCTTCTGCAACCCTATCGTGGAATGGCTCATCGGGAGTATGAAGACAGTAGTAGTGACGTACGAGGTGATGTAGTAGATATCATGTAAAGTCATGTATTAGATATCATGTGAAAGTCCCACCCTGAAAAAAAAAAAAGGCTTCTGTGAGACTCGAACCCACGGTCCCAAAATGATATGCTGTCACCCTAACATTTTAACTACAGATATCATGCATTCGTGACGAAAAGTGATGTTTTCATAACTGACCCTATTTCCGCTCTCTCCTTATTTCGGTTTAATTCTAGTACGAAAGATTGTTGTTCAGTAGCTGATCGCATTAAATAATAATCTTCATATGATGCCATTCATATTACTGAGCCATGTCATCATGCAAAAATTGCGAAGTTATTCCCCGCATGGGGAATACATTTTTATCACCTGGTAATTACACTGGCTATTTGCACTAGGTATTGAGTCAGGTCGTATGAAGAGTCGATGAATTGGAAGTGCACCACTCATCATGGAAAGTCAACGAGTGCTGAGCATGGCTTGTGAGCCGACGAGTTGTGAGTGTTAAGATACGGCCTCGAAAGGCCTGTAGGTATCCGAATTTGAGATCATTTGGATAGGTTTCGTATGATAAGGTTGGCGTTTTATATTCGGGGAAGTTAGGAATTAGATCGGAGGCACGCGCCTCCGATCTCAGAAGCTATCCCGGGCTCTGGTGGAAACGAATAAAGCTACATCTCTACGAAGGAACAAAAGTGAGTACTCTCCGAGGACCTACCCAATTGGCAGACCTGCAGGGGGCACTCTGTGTCCCCCACCTTTAATTTAACAAGTGGCGTCGACGGCAGGACAGAAAAAAAAACAGCCAGACGGTTAGAGGTGTGGGAGTGGGGTTTGAGGAGCCGCATCTTCGACTCATGGTCTAGTTCGTAGAACCGGAGTTTCCCCGAATCTCCCATGTTTCTGCATATGCGACTCATCAGGGTGGGCTAGTGTTAAGATACGGCCTCGAAAGGCCTGTAGGTATCCGAATTTGAGATCATTTGGATGGGTTTCGTATGATAAGGTTGGCGTTTTATATTCGGGGAAGTTAGGAATTAGATCGGAGGCACGCGCCTCCGATCTCAGAAGCTATCCCGGGCTCTGGTGGAAACGAATAAAGCTACATCTCTACGAAGGAACGAAATTGAGTACTCTCCGAGGACCTACCCAATTGGCAGACCTGCAGGGGGCACTCTGTGTCCCCCACCTTTAATTTAACATGAGCATCACTAGTGAGACGTTGTGGTATATGCTCATGGTACTTTCCTGGTATAGGCAGTGCACAGCAGCAGTGTATATCCAGTCCCCCGTTCCCAGTTGACCCTGATAGCTACACTGTAGTTGCAAGGGGAGTCGCCGACCTATATCCGTAATGAGGACACACAACCCGTAATGCGCTCGATCGGAGTATCACAAAAAGCTTGCAAAGATGAGTTACGACAATATCATTGATCTCACAGCTGGGGTGTATTTTTACAATATCTGTCGCGTTAAACCTCCCACAGCTCATCACATGTCACCCACAAACATGTCGGGATCCAGCGATCGCAGTGATGAAACACCTACTACTTCGTCCACATCAATGTATTCAACAAGCAGACAAACTATATTTATATATACAACCTTCTCGTAAACTTTTATTTTAAGGCTTCCACCCTAGTCTCGCTCACTATTTGTATTCAACCCACACCGCGTAAAAAATACTGAATACGCACATAGTCAAACTATGAACAGTAACAGCATTATAAGTGTATGATGGTACCGCTACAACCCATAGTTGTCAAGGTTGGTTATGGCATGTTTACCTTCAGGGATAAGTATGCCTTTAACCATACTTGACAAAAGTCGCGAGGGGGAACGTTAAAATTCCCAAACTTTCCTCGCAACTTCGATCTTAGCCCCCCGAAGCAGTTTTCTCTACGTACATAAATTCGTTTTGCAGATACGCACAACAGCCCCCCGTCCCAACCACTGTGAACCAATATATATATTCGAAAACACCACTCTGAAACAACAAGATAACGAAGTCTAGAACATCAACCAAAACATACACGTGTAGCAACAACCACGCGGTTGCAAAATGACATGTTTTCGAAAACATCACTCTGAAACAACACGATAACGAAGTCTAGAACATCAACCAAAACACACGTGTAGCACGATAACGAAGTCAAGAACATCACCCAAAACATACACGTATAGCAACAACCACGCGGACCCAAATTCTCGAATCATAGGAATGTCCACACACTAAAACCACATATACGTCCACATACGAAACCCTGTCAAAAGATGGAACAGATGTACCCTGGATTCCAAATTGAAGTTCCTACGACTCGGAAACATCACTTAGTCTACATGTAGTCTTTACACTAACCTAGAATGCGCCAAAACTGCTCGTTGCCAAATAGCAGGTTTTTCAAGAACGCAAGAACAGACGGAGCGAGAGACGTGGTAATCACAGCAGCCCACATCATTATAGCATTCGCCCACCACATCACCTCCTTTACAATTGGTTTCGAGCATCAGCAAACTGGGTCCAACGCATGCCCGTAGTGTCTTAGGTGGAGTGAGGAGCGGTAGTAAAAATCAAGTGCGCTGCTCGATAACCTGTACCTGACCGTCGGTATACTGAACAATCTTCGGGCCACGTCTCCTCTGTATCTGGTGTGGGAGGAATTTTATTTGTCGTTTTCAAGCAAGCGGTTGCGTTGACATATACTACCTGGCTTAATGTAAAGTAATAGAACACCACTCAGCGATCATCTACTACACGTTTGGGCATGTTTTCATGAGCACCACTAACAATAGCACCAGACATGGACGCGACATCTACTAGACCACAACATCTCCGACGACAGTGGGAGGAAAACAGGGCGTATAATCGTACACTAGATAATAATAATGTGAAAAAGAAGTACAGACAGACATGTTAACACTGCGGTAGACCACACTGGCAACCTAATACGCAGGGTACTTCGTGCCCCTGGCCGTTTGCATGATCGCCTGACAACCTCTACCAAATGCAGTAGCATATGCCGAACGAAGTAAAGTCACCCTCGCGTTCAATAGTGGTGATATCGCATGCCCACGTCACCTCGCTTGCTGTATTTGTAACATGTATCTCTTGTCTTAGAATTGGCCACCTCAGAGCCCCACATCGGCACGGCAAAAATCATAGGCGTAAAATCGTATATTTGAGACAATAATAATGTAAAAAGGAAGTACAGGCAGATAAGTTAAAATTGCGGTGAACCACACTACCAACCTATTACATAGGGTATTTCGTACTTACCGTCTGCATGATCGCCTCCCAACCTATGCCAAGCGAAGTATGACTAACGAAGTAACGTAATTGAGCGCGGGTACACCAAGCGTTCCTTTGAAAACACTGACGATTCGCATTTCTCCCCCTCGTGCTCAATGGCGTTGACATTGCATGACCACATAACCTCGCCTGTTGTATCTGGCAATACGTATCTCTTTCTTATAATTAGCGATGTTAGAAACTAATGGTAACCACATGACTGTACTTATCGATTCAAATATTCTATCTTTCGATCCATGTACAATAACAAATTATGAAGCTTCAACACGTTGTTCAAACGCCCCACTTACAATCGAAATCGGCCAAAGTAATCAACACTTCTACGCGAATGATATCACGTCATTATCTTTCCAGCCATCCATGTCGTAGCTTTCATTCACCCCCCCCCTCTCCAACGCCCCCTCCTTACCCACCGCCCGCACGATCGCCTAGACCGAGCTCCACGCGTATGGCAAGCCCCTACATATATGCTCAATAGGCGCGATCGGAGTATCACACACAATCTTGCAAAGATGAGTTTCGACCAAATATTTGATCTCACACCTGGATGGAGTGTATTTTAATGTTAATATAAAAAATGAAAATACACTCCAGCTGTGAGATCGAAGATTTTGTCGAAACTCATCTTTGCAAGCTGTGTGTGATACTCCGATCGCGCGTACTACGGGTTTTGCGTCCTCATTAAGGATATAGGTCGGCGACTCCCCTTGCAACTACAGTGTAGCTATCAGGGTCAACAGGGTGATGTTAGTCAGTCTGTGCGCGGAAACTCTAAAACCCGTTTCTGAGGGGGACAAAATCTGACAGCTGTGGAAAGAAATACATCCGTTTATCAAGTGAATCCTGTAAGTCGAATAACCGGTGAGGGGAGGGCGGAGTTTTGTAGTACGTGGGGGCCTGGTTATTATCAATAGGGCGCGGGGTGGGGGGGGGAGGGGAACGAGCGGGACTGCTCAATTTGTTCGTGGAAACTATTCATTCTTTTAAGGGGATAAATGTGACGGTTTCGGAAAGCATACACCAGTTTATCATGTATATCCTGTAAGTGGTACAACCAGTGAGTAGAGCGGAGTGTTCGAGGGGTTGGGCGTGGAGTGGGGTCGGGGGGGGGGGGAGGTGGGGGGAGAGGGGAAAAGAAGGCTTTCAGGTGGCATAGATGTAGGGGTTTGCTATACGTGTGGTGTTAGGTCTAGGCGATGGTGCGGGTGGTGGGGAAGGAGGGGGCGTTGGGGGCGGGGGGCGGGGGGGAAGGTGGGGGGCGGGGGGGGGAGGTGGGGGGCGGGGGGGGGGGAGCAGCGGCATGGATGGCTCAAGAAAGATAATGATATATTATTTTTGACCTATTAAACCTCTTGAAAACCCTCCCCCCCCTCCCCCAACCCAGGCTACGGTAGGGGGGTCCCTTTTTGGGCCTTCAATTTCAGTGGCTAGGGGTCAATCGCGCGAGTAACCCCTTTGTTCCTTTGCGATCTTAGGTTTTCTTCATGTTGTATATTGACGAAATCAATCCGCAATGCAATGGCAATCTAGGTTGCACCGAAACAAGTGCCTAAACCAATTTCATCCGTGAGGTACAGAGTCACTCGTGCGACTGCCTCAAACACACCAGTGAAAATGGGGATACCCCCCCTACCGTAGCCTTGGTCCCGCCCTTTTTTTTTCCCCCGCTCTCTCTTGCTCAAACGCCCCACCTAATATCGAAATCCGCCAGAGTAATAAACACTTCCACGCACTGGATATCACCTCGTTATCTTTCTAGAACCATCCATGCCGCTGCTGCAATTCCCACCCACCCCTCCGCCCCCAACGCCCCCTCCTTCCCCATCACCCGCACCATCGCCTAGACCTAGCACTACGCGTATAGCAACCCCTACATCTATGCGACCTATAACGCTTTCGCCCTCCCCCCCCCACACACCTCCCCCCCCCTCCCCCCCCCCCCCACCTCCCTACCCCTCCACCCCACCCCCACCCCCTCGAACACTCCGCCCTCTACTCACTGGTTGTACGACTTACAGGATGTACATGATAAACTGGTTCATTCTTTCCAAACCGTCACATTTATCCCCTTAAAGGATGTAAAGTTTCCACGCACAGATTGAGCTGCCCCGCCCGTCCCGCCCTCCCCGCCCCCCCCGATGATAAACTGGTGCATTCTTTCCAAAACGTCGGATTTATCCCCTTGAAGAACTTTTAGTTTCCACGCACAGATTGAGCTGCCCCACCCGCCCCCCCCCCTCCCCCGCCCCACCCCCGCTCCCTTTTGATCAAAACCAGGCCCCCACGTCCTTCAAAACTCCGCCCTCCCCTCACCGGTTATTCGACTCACAGGGTCCACTTGATAAACTGATGTATTTCCTTCCACAGCTGTCAGATTATGTCCTCCTCAAAAACGGGTTTTAGAGTTTCCGCGCACAGACTGCCTAACATCACTTTGTTGACCCTGATAGCTGCACTGCAGTTGCAAGGGGAGCCGCCGACCTACATCATTAATGAGGACACCCAACCCGTAATACGCGCGATTCGGAGTATCACACACAGCTTGCAAAGACGAGTTTCGACAAAAATTTTCGATCTCACAGCTGGAGTGTATTTTTCATTTTTAAAATATATGAACATACCATGGGGAAGACGGGAACACGCCTACTAGTGACCACGGGTAGTTGAGAAGGTAACAGCGTTGCTGACGGCAAAAACTCTTGCGAGTTGATCTGGAAAAAATGGCAAATAAAATAAATGAATATATAAAGGGCAACCCCCAAAAACGGGTACGTCGTACAAGTAGTTTTGAGTATTAACGGTATTAATGGTATTAAAATGTTGACGCGTGCCACGATAGAGGCGCTCCGCTTTTTTTCTAATACTACTCCTCTCAAGTTGGGAGCTTAAGACCTCTCCCCCAAAAACCTGATTTGGAGAAATAAAGCTGCCACCCAGGATGAGAAGTCCCAATCGCCTAGAGGTACACGACGAGCATCATGCCAAAAAAATAAACGCGTTTTTTCCGACGATTTTGGGAAGGGGGGATGAAGAAAAGGGGGGGGGGGGGGGGGGGGGGGGGGGGGGGGGGGGGGGGGGGGGCGGAAGTGAGTTGGAGCTACGGCATGGATGGCTAGAAAGAAAATGAGGTGATATCAGCTGCCGCTGGCAGAATTTGATTTTTTCAGGTTGGGCACTCGAACAACGGGGATCGGGGGGGGGGCGGACAACTCAATATGGGCGGAAACTATAAATTCTACAAGGGGACAAATCTGATGGTTGTAGGAGGAGTGCATCAGTTTATATCACCTGCCTGGGATTGTTTATTATTGTATCAGATGTGATGTTATTAATAGGTGTGTGGTATACAAAACAGTTTTATGAGGTGATATCAGCTGCCTGGTAGTGCTTCTTACTCTGGCAGTATTATATCTTAAAAGCGATTGTAAAAGTTCAATTGTATACCGACCGCAAACCCGAACGCGAACGTCGGGGGAGAGGGTGTTTCAGGATTTAGGAGCGGTGAGGGATGAGGGCTGGGGGCACGCCCATGGTCTTTATCTGGATTCACCATATATACATGCACGTAGTGCTGGCCGATTAGCGTCCAATTCTTAAAAACGATTTGCAATCAAAACGCTACAAATGATTTTTTTTGGAGGGAGTACCCATAATAGTACATACAAGGCGAGTGTTGTTCGTAGTGTTGTTACGTCCGAGGTTTCAATTTTTGGGTCAACAGCTGATCGAGATCGTGACCGACAAAAAATCAACGTTGTGATTTTTAATATCGACGAGATTTGTTTTGTTTTTTTCGGAGTTAAAAAAAATAAGTTTTCGAGGAGTTTTCATGACGGAAACGGCTGAGAGCAGAGAACGGTGTTTAGGATCTAGCTGTGTAGCTACTATCATACATACAGACGAAGCAGTAGTAGCTCCAGGGCGTGCTATATACCACACACCCGGTCGCCACCACGGAAACCAACAGCGCCGCGAACGAGTAACGCGATCAACCCAACGATAAAGACGCAAGGGAGGAGCTGCAACACCAGCCAGACAGCGGTGGTGGTGGTAGACGTGACAGCGACAGCGAGGTTGACTCGGACCATGGAGACCTTGATTGTTTTACATGAGCAACGACTCCGACCCGGCAGCGGGTGCCGCCAGCCAGTCCCAAGGGCTGAAAAGGGCAGCACCTACCAAAGAAAGGCACATCGAGTCGGATTGGAAGTTAATCCTGGTCGGCGCTGAAGATGCCACCAAACACGAGGCGTTGTGCGAGATCGGTACTTGCCTATGTGGAACCAAGGCCAGCTGCAATAGTCAGTGCATCGGCCACAAGCATTTGGACAGCAACCACATAGATAATGCAGCGCAAGAAATGGGCCATGGATGAGAACAACACAGCTTTCGAAAAGGTAGCATGAAGTACCTCGGTCCGGAGCAGGCGGTAGTGCACAAGCGGCTTGTCCTGGGCTTTGTCGTCGGAGGTATGGAGGCCACCAGTGTCGGCTATGAACCTGGTTTCATGACAATGCTTCGGGGGTTCGCCAAAAGTAATAACCTGGAAAAAAAATCACGGTCCAAGTATTTTTTCGTCACTTGCCGGCGGATTGGCCATCGTAGCGAAGGAGGGGCTGAAGCAATTGCTGCGCGGTCAGCCCATCAGCCTCACATGCAATGGCTGGACGTCTGGCAACGACAAATGCTCATCATGATGGGTACCACTGCTGTGCATTGGCAGATGCTATACGGTGTCGTATAAATGCATGGAGGATCATGCGGGGGTTGCACAAGAGCAACCGAACGGTCCGTTTTAAACCAGGGTTTAAGCCATCTTCGAAATAACTCGAGCTGTCACGAATCACCGCCTCTGCCTGCCTGCTTGCTGCTCAAGTGTTTGTCTGTCGCCTGTCGCGTCGATGATGGTCGAACATGAATGCGTCGAGTCGCACTCGTTGACGACCGGCCGCCTCTCGACCCCCCCCCGCTCCGTTCTGAAGGGAATGATGTCGTGAAGGGGGTGATAAAATTTGAGTTTTTCTGCAACTTTGTCATGAACATGGATGGGGTGATTTCAATGTTGCTTTGGCCGGAAGGGAATGGAGTTAGTAGGTTTGCGTTGATTCAAAATGGAGGAATATAGATGAAGGGAAACGGGTCGTCATTGATCGGAGATCCCTTTAGGGAAATGGAACATCTAATCGGAGGAGACGATCGGTGTCACGTCCGAATTAAAATTTGTTGCGTGGCAGATGGATAAGCCGAGCATTGACGTAGACGTGGTGCGGTGTTCATAAAGCTAACTATTTTTGGGAAAGTTTACGTGCGTTCCCCAAGCTCCGAAGATTCAGTTAAATTATGGAGTCTGGATAATTTTATTTGGCAATATGGTTGTCGTATTTCACTATTAATAGCAGCTATTTTCCAAGTTGTGTTTATGCTGAGTTGGTGTGTTTAAAAAATCGCCATCTTACCTGGCAATGGTGACGATGTATCGAAGGGATTTCCAACAGGAGGCCTGTGCTGAAGTTCATCAATGCTGTTTGTTTCTCGTTTATTTTGATTCGTTGGACTTGTGTTGGGTTTTCCCCGAGGTTTCCGCGATGTTTTCTCCTTCTTTATACCGTACACCGAGCAGGGAGGCTGTTGAATGTGCTCAGTGTAAGGCTGTGAGGTGTCTCAGAGCCTTGTGCGGCGGAATACGTTGGAAGGCGTGTTTTCCCCGAGACATTCATCTCTTTGGTGTAACTGCGGTACGAACCGACGCATCGATGACCGAAGGAGTTGTCTTCACCTCCACTAATAAAACAACACGTGTTCTTCCAACCATGATCATGAGTTGCTGTTTATCTCGCCTATCCGCCTGAGATATGCCAAGCCACACAGTGTCGACCATGGCGAGTACACATGATCGGAATATCGCTTTTGCAGTTGGTGCTTGATACGCAGATCGGAATATGTTTGATGCATCGGAACATCTAAGTAATCTTACAATAAGTACGTAGAGCACTATACAAGGTAGTACTGTATTCTGGTGGTCGGTCACGACAAAATACATTATCCCATAAAACACAATGTACTACCAAGAGTTGGCACACTTATCGTGGTATAAGATGCGTAGGGTTACTATGGCACGACGAGGGAAGATGAGTCACGACGCTGCCCCCTCTATGGGCACGTTATATTTCCATCCCTCTGCCTTGCTCGTCGGACTGACGCGCAAATGCACCTGTGCATCAGCTTTGTGGCTCGTGGCTGCCTCGGGAATTATCGATCTTTGCTTCTCAACGCAGCACCAGATTGTCTTTTTAGAGGTTTTCGTGTTGCTGCACCCGATACCTGGCAGCTGCTCACGACCGTACCACATGTCCCAGATTTCCCGGGTCCCGTGTTTGGTTTTGTTCCGTTGTGTTTCGTTTCGTTTGAGATGCGACACGCTTGTCAATCGCGTACTGCCTCAGACGGTACCTGCAGTAGACGCGTGCTACGATAGAGGGGTCACTTTTCGTCGGAAGTGGATGCTGAACGACAGGGCTCCTTAGCCCCAAATCGTCAGAAATACGCCATTTTTTTTTGCATGATTCTCGTCGTGTACCTAGGCCCCATGGGATTTTTTCATCCGGTAGCGCGTTTTATTTTTCACTCCAGATCATGTTTTGGGAGAGGCCCAAAGTGAGGAGTAAAATTAGAAAAAAAGTGGTGCACCTCTATCGTAACACGCGTCAGTAGGGTGTTGGTTTATGCCTGCGCACAAGTCTGATGTATGATATGTATGACCACATAGAATCTACGGAAATGGTAGAGTAGAACTATTGGTATGATTGGCGGTCCCAATCTTCAATATGTCCGCATTGAGCCCCCTTTGGCGCTCTTTACTAGCGCTATTGCTGTTACTCAGTTCACTATTTTGTTATCTTCGGGTGTGCATGTTCAGAGTGGCCTCCGGGACTCCGGTACTTAAATATATATTCTATCTTCTTATCTTCTCCTCCGCCTGATGGTCCCTCGTCGGGTACCGAGAGCAATCTCCCCGTGAGCCACCCTACGCCGGGAATAAATTGTCGATTATGCCAGCGTGATCGTACGACAAGACAACTTGTGCCTCCGGATGTAGAGTGCTCGGAGGAGCTCGAGACGAGGATGATTGTAGACTGCAGCGGCGTTTGCGGAGGCTACAGTCGAAATGGAGGAGAAACAATTTGCTGGCAGGGTTACTCAGTCTCCGAGGACCACAAGGTCGAGACCCAACGCTTAACTGACAAGCGAATGGCTTGGTTCGCTGCATTGTAAGCACAGGATCTTGCGAAGACAATCCTCCGTGGAGAGGAGCCAGTCAAGGAATGGGCAGACGCCCAAGGGAACGCTGCATTCCCGACGCCTCAAGAATTCCTAGAAGGGATTCTCCTAGAGATCGTCGGCTATTTGAAATGGCAACGAAGGCAAGGATTCCATTAGCAGCGGCAAGAGTTATTAAAAATTGTGGCCTCAATAGTAATGGTGTGGACATTATTGGAGGAAAAGATCGGAGGAATTAACGCAAACCAACCCGATTCGGGAAGGTTGGAAGAGGACGCTGAAGCGGCAGAGCAAGAAACGCCACCGCAATCGCCCGAGCCGCTATCGCCGCAGCAGTCGCTGGCAGCGCAGCCGCTGGCCCTCCTGTCGCCACCGGAAGAAGTTGGCAGAGATGAGCACGAAGGGGTGATGGTATCTAAAAACGTGGTGGTTGAGGTTGGAGGAGTGATGGCGTGTGATGGGGAAAAAGGGATGATGGAGTTTATGCAGATGGGCAAGGAGGAAGAGCTGCTTCAGCAGCAGCCGAACCAGCAGCAGCCACAGCTACCAGGTGCTGCCGACCCAGACCCATGGCCTCCCCCAATGTCAGCAGGTCTTGACGAGAGCAACAGCGATGAGCGGGATATCGAAAGGCATGACTTCTTTTTGTTTTTGTTTTGGGAGGCAAAGCAACAGCAGTCTCGTTCGCGTTTATGCGAACCGAAGGGAGGCCAGAGCGATCGCGAGCAGGGGAGAGCGATTGGAAGCGAGAAGGCATTGGCACTGGGTGGTCCTTCAGCATATTCGGGGGTTGGGGGCACGAGACGCCTGGTCGGCGCCTTACCCGTCCGCGGTGAACACGTGTACGCGAAAGAGGTGACCCCAGTACTACCGGGTGTCGAGATCGAAAGGAATGTATTATTTTCAAATAATTTCAAGTACCCAAGAAATAGTAGTCGTATCAAAACATGCTTGTTCGTCGAATGATGATATACTGCAACTGGTATGATTTGATTGGTGGTTCATAGCGATTACGATTTTTTGGTTGTGGCATCTAGCGCTTACTCGAGGTAGCGTCAGTCGAATGATGCTATACGGCAACTGGTATACTTCGCGGTTGATGCTCTGCTTATCTAGCGCAACTACGAACTGAAACGCTGGATTTTTTTAGAGATGAGCGATTGCTGCTCATAGTACTGATGTTTGTCGAGAATATGATACATATCGCTTGCCTGTGACAGCCGAGCTTTCTGTCGTATATGATATGAGTTGGCACTTTGGTTCATTTTGATCAACCATTTTCCCTCAGTTCCAAAAGAGTTGAGAAAAAATGGTTACTGCCGAAAGCATGACTTTTGATCCTGGTCGTTGGAAAAGATCACGGCATTGTTTGGTGTAATAGCGGTCTATACTATTGATAGATGGTACCTGGGGTTACACGTGGTCATGGTGGTACAAGTATGCTTTTCTTTTGGCTGGCCGGGAAAAGTTAACATTTGATACATGAATCCGTACCTCATTTTTTCGTTGCAACAACGAATGGTGATAGATAGGGTGGTTGCGTTTTAAACACACAACTGAATTTTCAACCCTGCCTGGTGTTATGCCTTCATTAATACAGCACCTGTGGTACCAGGCATGAGAATCGTAACAGGTAGTATATTGACGTATTTTTTGGTATTTTCTGGGCAATAGTGGATGGTAGGGTTGTGTTCACCCCTCCCCCCCCCCCCAAATGCCGTACAAAACCGAGTGATCAGATGTAAAGCTATACGTGGGGACACAGAGTGCCCCCTGCAGGTCTGCCAATTGAGCAGGTCCTCGGAGAGTACTCAATTTATTTTGCTTCGTCGAGACGTAGCTTTATTCGTTTTCACCAGAGCCCCGGATAGCTTCTGGGATCGGAGGCACGCGCCTCCGATCTATTTCCTAACTTTCCCGAATATAAAACGCCAACCTTATCATACGAAACCCATCCAAATCATCTCTAATTCGGATAATTACAGGCCTTCGAATTCGTATCTTAACACTAGCCCACCCTGATAAGTCGCATATGCAGCAATATGGGAGATTCGGGGAAACTACGGTTCTACGAACTAGACCTGAGTCGAAGATGCGGCTCCTCAAAACCCACCCCCACACCTCTAATCGTCTGGCTATGGAGCCAGGAACACGGGAAGAAAAGCAGTTGAAAGAAACCCAGACCCTACAACAAGGCAAAAGTCACCCATCAAAAACCTGCCGCGTGCCGCCGGTGTGGCGGGGGGGGGAAGAAAAGGCTCTAGAACCTGACGCATGTCGCCGGTGTGGCGGGAGGGGGCAGGAAAGGTTCTACGGCAAACCAACCACAGATAAGGTACTATGGCGAGGCGATCCCTCGTCGATATGGAGGGGAAAACAGGCGCTAACACAAGGGAGAAATCATGCGGAAAAGCTCCCGCGGGCCATCGGCAACGCGGGGGATTAAACGAGGAAACGACAAATACCCGGGATGAAAGGTGGCAACACTTACAGCCCCGCTAGGGGGGGGAGCGTTTAAACGAAAAAACAAAGTAGAACAACTACAACACACAAAAGATAAAAGATGACACACAGACCCGTACATAGCCCTGTACCACGTTACGCGCGAACAGAGCACCCTGGTCGCCCCCCGGCTCTGGGCTGAGGAGGGCGTCGGCAGGGCGAAATTGAACAATGACGAAAAGGCGACAGCCCTACGCCTTAGATAGCGGCGTTTTGCCCGAACCCTGACCCGGCACTGAGCAGGGGGTTCGGCAGAACAGAAAAAAAAGAAATACTGGAAGAACCGCCCCAAAACCCAACGAAGACTTTCAGGACACTACGAACAACCCAAAGACAAAAACTCGAACCTCATAACTCAAAAAAATGAAGAACTATCGAGCAGCGGTGGCGGCTTGAAAGCCAACTAGCCACGGCAGTGCGTCGAGATTCATCTACGTTACGTTGGATTCCCTGAGGAAACGCACTGGCGATGTGAACTTGCAGGCACCAATAGCCTCGTACGGCTCCCGTCGAAGTCGTGTAGCGCGCCGGGGGAAGAGGAAGTTTAATCGGTCCCAGGTCGTCCAGAAAGCGGACCAGGTATACCTTGTCCTCGGTAGTGCTCGCGCTGTTTTTTGCAAGCCACCATAACCCATCGTCTCCCTTGTACCAAACGTGGGCTCCCTTAGGTAGTAATGTGTCGTGGTAGCGACGGAGCCAACCTGCACGGGGAACACAGGCGTAGCCCGGCGCGAGGAAACGTTCCCCGTTGTTGCGGGAGAGCTGACGCTGTGCCGCCCCGATCCGCATTCATCGGTAGAGGCGGTTGGTTTGGCGGTACTGGTCCGAGGTTCCGGCCCAATAACGCAAGATGTGGGAGCGGGAGAGGTCAAGGTTCACTTCTCGCTCCCAGGAAGGTTCGGAGAGTCCCGCCCAGTGCGTCTTGTATAGCACCGCGATGACGCCACCTCGCCCCCGTACCGACAGATGACCAGTGATCTGCTCCACCTCCCGCCGTTGGAGGGGAGTCGAAACGTCGTCTTCTGTGACGTGGCACGGCGGGGATTTCTTGGAACATTTGTTGAGCACGTACTGTGTCAGCTCCGCCAGTAGATATTTGGGCATGTCCCCGCTGTCGTGGGGGTTGGCACAGGGTTTGCAGCGCTCGATGGCCACACGCCGACGAGCTTCTGAACCGGGCAGGTCGGAAGGGAGATCCAAGTAGAGGAGGTTGCTCCGGAGCGGCGAGCCGTCCGGGGTCGCGGCAGTGGAGCAGGGACCAACGGCCAGGACCTTGTACGGGCCCGTCCAGTTAAGCGCGAGTTGGCCTTGAGTACCTTGGCGTCGGTGTTCGCCTTCACACCCTGACGGATGGTAGAGGCAGAATTGTATACCCATGCCCAACCACCCACAGTGAAGTTAGGTGCTGGACGCAGCGCGTCGGCGAGGGCGGAGTTTCTGCGGTTAACACGGGAAACGGTGAGGGCGTGGTGTGCGCGGACAATGTCGTTCACGCGCTTTTGCCCGTCGGTGGCCAAGTCGCAATAGGCCAGGTGGTCACGGGCCAGGCTCTGGTGTCCCACGACACCAGTGTGGTCGAAAACTGTCAAAGGGAGCCGTGGGAGTCTTCCAATGTGGACCTCGTTGGGCGCCAGACCGGTCACCACGCTGACGGACTTGTTGTAAGCGAGTTCTACGTGGGGCAGATGCAAGTTCCAATCGTCTTGTCGCTCATTGACGACCATAGCCAGCATATTCGCCATAGTGTGATTTACCCGCTCAACGCCCCCGTTACAGTTGGGATGATAGGAGCTTGTAGCAAGCTTGTGCACACCCAACAGGTGATACAGCTTGTGAAAGATTGGAGCAGAACTGCAGTCCGTTGTCCGAGAGTATGGTGCGCGGGCACCCCCACAAGGGGATGTATTGGTTCACCAGGATATTGGCTGTACCTTCCGCGGTGAACTCAGCGGCAGTGACGGGGAACATGTCGGCCCGACGACTGAGGCGATCGGTGAACAGCAGGATGTAGGTGTTGCCTCGTGGGGTGACCGGAAGGGGGACGAAGTAGTCAACACTGACGGCGACACCTGGACCTTCCGACAGAGGTATTTTGATGATGGGCCTACGGACAGTCAGCCGTGGGGTTTTCCGCGTTTGGCACTTCAAGCAGTGGCAAAGCCACCACCGGGTGCACACATTCATGCCAATCCACCAATAAAACCGCTCCAGCATGTGCAACGTGCACGTGGTGCCAAGGTGACAAGAGCTTGCATGATCCAAGGGCGCATGAGAAGGGGAACGTAGATGCAAACTGGCTCGTCGTTTAGCAAGCAAGCAGCTCGCCCCACAGAGTTGGGTTTGTCGGACCTTGTTGATGGCAGTGTCGGGTTACGGGCAAAGGGTAGATAGACATCAGGCTTATACTATCCACAGGTGATCACACGTCATGTACGAACGAACGCACAGCAGTAGTATACGAGCAAAATATTTGTTTGTTTTTGGGAGCGTTTGACAAGGAAATTTGAGATTTTTATCATTGAGCTGGTGGGGCGGAAAGAGATAACGATCGTCCACGTGACATATTCTTTTCAGCTCGCCGATTTATCGCGGGACATCACCACAGCCGTCGTCTTGCGATGAATTCCTGGTGATATGAATTGGAGGTCGAGCTAGCAGGATGCTTGATTTATTTGAACAGATAGAGTAGGTAGATATGATGAATGCTGGCTTCCATAGTTGGTTGAAAGAGCACATGTCCTAATCAAAGTGTCCTGTAACACCGTGTGCGTGTGTTGAGAGCTTGGTATGGGCTAAACCAGAGCGGAACTGGTTGGACAAAATGTGGCTTGACTCCGGAGTGGGGGAGTTTGACTCCGGCTGGGGAGTTGTATCTTAGCGGATATTTTGGGTCATGAAATAATAGTTGAAGGCGATGCTCTTACATTTTTGTCTGAATTTGAGGATGGTACTTCTGAGTTTGCAGAAATGTAGGATGGCGTGAGCATTATCGTGACAGTTGTCACGAGCAGGAAGGATGTGAAATTGACTATTTGCTCGTATCAATGTCCGAGAATCAAACTCGGGTCTGCGTTGATACTAATAGTTATACTATTTTCAATTTTGCCTGGGGCATGTTGAAAACGGGAGTATCTATATTACCACCCGAATTTTGGTTGATCGAAGGTTTGGAAGCATATTAATTTGGGGGAACTGCATTGGTTATTTTCGAGTAGTGGAAGACGAAATTTTATACCTGGTATTTTTATCTTGATTTTGGCATTGAACTTGCTTGATCGAAGGCTTGGGAGTATGATAATTTTGACGTAAAATATTGGTGGTTTCGGGGTTATTTTAGGCTAGATTCATTGAACCACAATCGAGAGCTTTCTTTCTGGTCTTACACGAACTAATCCTACTTCACTCTTGATCGCCCATTTTTTATCAGCGATTGCCGTTACGATTACTGCGACGGTTCAATTCCGCTAGCTACGGCGTTGGGTATCAATATTCGGGTTTTTGGAGCTGAAGCGGTATTGTTTTGAAATTGAAATTTGATATTTGAGACATGTATATACCTTGTTTGAATACGCAAGGTTCAGTATGGTGCGCTTTGGTTGAACGTTATCATGATGGGCAGACAGGCAGGGGGAATGTTGGTTTATGCCTGCGCACAAGTCTGATGTATGATGTGTATGACTGCATAGAATCTACGGAGATGGTAGAGTAGAACTATCGATATGATTGGCGGTCCCAATCTTCAATATGTTCGAGTTGAGCCCCCTTTGGCGCAGTGTACTAGTACTACTGCTGTTACTCAGTTCTACTATTTTGTTATCTTCGGGTGTGCATGTTCAGAGTGGCCTCCGGGACTCCGGTACATTAATATATATTCTATCTTTTTATCTTCTACTCCGCCTGATGGTCCCTCGTCGGGTACCGAGAGCAATCTCCCCGTGAGCCACCCTACGGCGGGCATACAGACTGTCGATTAAAGACCTCGTCCGGATCATTCCGTAGGCACATCGTTCCACGTCTGCACCCTCTCTCCTTCGTTGAGAAAATTGGCCTTGAAGACTGGGTTGTCCTGCGTTCTACACGGTTGGTTGTAGAGAGACAGGGCCGGGTCGAGTTACTAAGGCAACCCATGACAGAAAAACACGAAGGGTAGATGCATTTTATCTCAAGAACAAAGAGTAAAGGTGTATCTGGTATTGGCTTCCATCGACGACAGTCGTCTCTGGGAGAAATATGCATGTTGTCTCTCCACGTATTCCCCCACGCCGTTTCACAAACGTATCGAACGCTGCGTACACACGGCCAAGGCCGCCGCGTTTGTTGGCGATGGCGCGGCATAGGGAACTGGGCACGCTTGCAGCGTGCTTGTGAGCGTTGAAGAATCCTTAATCATGCGCTATCGGGAGTGCCGGAGAGAGAAGTCAACAGCGACATGTGAAGTGCGTTAGGGGAGCACTATGCTTAGTGGATCACATCGACCTTTATGGCATGTGGTTTGCAAGACCAGCGTTGCAATACGACAGTGTATCGTCATGCTTACACTAGTCGATCACAACAACGTTCATTACATGGGAACCATCAGACTAGTGAATCGCAACACCGACGGCAGCACTCCAGTGGTCCTTGCAAGGAGGAATATACGGCGAGGAGAGAGACGACAAGGGGAGGCGGAAACACGTAGGCGGGGGGGGGGGGCGGGTAGCCCTTGTTGCACATGGGTCCAGTCTGCCAGGCCATAGACCCTCGCATCCCCCCAATGCCGGGATGGAGCCCGTCTGATTATCACTTACTAGACACACCAAACTTGCACCAAGTGTGAAGCACCGTGCGGTGTTCGGCGAGTCACACGAACAGCGAGCTGCATCCTGCAAATAATGCTCGTTCCTAATGAACGCAAACAAATCACGAATCCTGACAGAACGTCGCTTCCTTTGCCATTATGAAATTCTGAAGCCTCGCCTTTTCAAAAGATAACGCCCGCTTTATAGATAAGAAACCCAAGGAATCCTGACACCAATTTTTCAGGAAAATGTCACAACAACTCAATGTCCGAATTACTGACCGAATGTCACAATTTGTGTTCGCACACGTGCTACGATAGAGGTGTACCTAGCACTTTTTGTGGTTACTTTATTGCCTGAATATGGCGGGGCTCCTTTAGAGCCCAAAAGTCCCTCCCTGTACTAAATTCAAGTAAATTTGTAATAAAAAAGGGTTTCCAGAGATGAAGGCGTTAAACCAAAATCGTCGATATGATATTCTCATTCTGAAAAAAACATGATGTTGTATACCTAGGTCGTGGCTTTGGTTCAGACGCGTGCTGCGATAGAGGCACCATTAAGGTATACCTCATTTTGGCGGAAATTGTTTCCGAACGACGGGGCTTCTCAACTCCAAATCGTCTGAAACAGGACTTTTTCTTTTGCAATGATTCTCGCCCTGTACCTAGGCCCCATCCATGGGATTTTTTTTCACCCCGTAGTCAGTCTTATTTTGTCTCCAGATCATTTTTTGGGGAGAGGTCTCTTAAGCTCCCAAAATTGAGGAAACCTCAGAAAAAAAGTGGTGCACACCTCTCTCTATCGTAGCACGCATGTTCGTCCGGTTGCACTTTCGTAATCTATCTAACTCAGTTTTTCCTTCGAGGGGTGTTATACTAATAGTATTGTATTATTATATCTTGATTATTGTAGACGCGTGCTACGATAGAGGTGTACCACTTTTTTCCAACACTACCCCTCGATTTGGGAGCTTAAGACCTCTCCCAAAAAATGGTCTGGAGGAAAATAAAACGGCTACCGGGTGAAAAAAAATCCCATGGGGCCTAGGTACACCACGAGAATCATGCTAAAGGCAAATTGCATATTTCCGGCGATAGTATTATTATAATAGTATTAGTAGGTTAAGGAGCCCCGTCATTCAGAAAAACCATTTTCGCCAAAAAAAATATATACCTCTACTTGTAGACTAATGGATTATTACACTGCGAGTATGGGCTATGCTATGGAGACCATAGAGTTGCAGTAGTAGGAACTCAATCCTGTCTTTATGCTTGACATGCATACACCACACGCTGGCGTGACCCTATATATAGACTAGAGAGAGAGCTCCCCAGCAGCTCAGTCGCGCGAGTAACAACTATAGCAGCCGTGAGACGAATGTCGGTGCGTCTGGTGGGTGTAAAAATAAATTCAAATTCGGTACAGCATTGCTGGATTTGCTACACGTTCCTCTTCCTGAGCTTATGCCACATATATGGAGCTCTTTCTACTTTCTTCTCCTTTTTTGCAGAAATTATTGAGCCCACTCATCAAAACATTTAATTTAGGTCAATATGCCGCTTCAGGACTGATTCATCATGCCCGTCATCTAGACGTGGTGACGTACTGGTTGTGCATGCGCACGTCCTGCGTCCGATATATTTCGGCTTGTAATATTTCGCTGGCGGTACTGACGCCAAGCAAACGTACTTGGCTACGGAGTTGAAACCTTTCCACTTTCGCTCTGCCGTTTATTGTCCCCCCCCGCGTCTTTCTGCTTTCATCCCTTCCCTTCCCACTGACACCGAGGCCGGGGACGCGTGCTGCCTGTAGCCTTCTCACCCTCTTCCGCGGTTTCACAATCAATTATGTCCAAGGTTCGAGACGAATATCGTCGCTATCGCCATCTACGTTTCTCCGTCGCCACTCTACCCTCATCCTCCTCGCGTCCTCTGCCTCTCGCCATTCTTGGGTCATCCCACACGGTAGGGTTGTGCAGTAGATTCTAAGAATTTTCCGAGCTCCTAAGACATGAGGAGCTCAATATCTCGCCCGAACCATGACTTCGAAGGCATTCGTTCGCTCAATCTGACCAACACTTGTTATTAGCATGCCCTACTGACTGGTTCTACGATAGCACACCACCAAAACCAGTTATTTTATTTAACGAACTTTTTTTCATGGCTGCTCGACACGAGAAAGGGTTTTATGAACGAAATGTCTTCGTGTGTAGGTCTCAGTTTGCGAAGGACTATCGAACGAAAAGACCTCGGGGTAGCCAGGGGCGTTGTATTTCAGGAGATACAGCCAGGAGCTAGTTTCAAAACCGGAAATTTCGTTAAAGAAGAGTTGGGGGGGCTACCGTTGAAAACGACTCTACAGAAGTCCTGAAAGGAATACACCCGCAAAGTTATCAGACTCGCTAACCGGTAGTTCCTCGCGTGAGGAGCTTGACTGATTCTACGATACCCCCCGCCCAAAACCAGCGAAGTTCTTCAACGAACATTTCGTGTGGCTGCTAAATGCGAGGAAGGATGCTATGAAACGTATATCTTCACATAATACCAGTATGTTCACGTTCGCGAAGGACTATTGCCCGATGACGTCGGGGTGGCAAAGGGCGCCGTATTTCATCGGGAGATACGGTCGTGGTCTGGTTTCAAAACCGGCGATGTCGTTGAAGAAAAGTTGGGGGGGGCTACCGTTGAATGACTCAACGTAACCACCATACAAACACCATGTATGGTAAAAAAAATACAGCCCCTGTGGTGGGATGAATCTCTTCGCTTTCACGGCCAGTCAGCGCTATTCATGCTGTCCTCTTCCAGACCACCTCGCTGTGTCGCTATTCTCTTTCCTTCCCCTCCTATATGTCCGCCTCTGGTCAGTGAAAACCGACGTGCGCCCTCCCGGCATTGTGGGGATGGATGTGAGTGTCTATATGGTCCTACGACTCTGGCGGTGCATGGCATGAGCACACCCCCCACCTTACGCCCTACAAAGTGCCGAAATCCGCCTCACAAAAGCGGTTCTTAGAGCCGTTCCTAACGAAAGGCACATCATGCTACGTTAAGGGTTCATCACGTTTCTTCTGAGGCCCTCCTTGCTCGAGGAGCTCTATACTATGTTACTATCACATATATATGTTACCATCATACTGACGCGTAATACGATACTTGTAGTCCAATACATTAGTCCAAAAAAGTCTACCACAGGCATACTTGTACCAGGTACACGCTACAAAATCAATGCGCGATGTGAAGACGTGAAGATATATCTCAACATCAACACAACATCTAGGTCGATGACCATCATGTTGAATATGGCGATGCTATCAGAAGCTAAACCTCTGAGCCTTCGAGCTTGCTTACCCAACGGAGCAAACGCGAACACCCGCTCGCTTGGCTGCGCGCTCGACGAACCGTCAGAGTTACACCGGGATACACCAGTATGCTAATGTTCTACCCGTACGAGTAGTAAGCGCGAAGCGCTCTCATGTGGCGTCAAAACGACCCCAAGTCCGGGAAAAACTCGTCTCGCATCCTCTGCTTCTTGCTTTGTAGGTATGCCTGGGCTACTGCAGCTCTGCAACTAGAACTACCATCACGACTTCTTAGAGTCAGACATAGAAGCAGGGCTAGGCTGCTATGGCAGCTGCGTAAACGTTCGCGCATGCTCGCAAAAAGCTCAAAACGCAGGAAAACCTCAACATTCACACCCGGATCAATCACGCCTTTCATACAGGTGAAACCCAAGAGAAATTTCAACCGCATACCGCATACTCACCGCATACAGCAGACTCTCTCTTGGTGGGTACCTACAGACAGAAAGGGCATCATGAGGATTTCCACGGGCTTCGCGGGAGCACTAGCCTACCTGGCTCTCGTCGATGAAGCTTCAGCGAGGGTAGGTGCTCGAGCGTCTGGTGCCTCGGCTGGCGGTATTCTGCGTGACAGCAGGTCGCCTAAGCAGTATGATGGGATTTCGATGCCCCAAATCGATGCAAACCTTGGAATGCCCGTAAAGCTTGAAGGGGATGCTGTGGATGCGGCTGTGGCAGTGACTGGTGGCCAGCAAGTGCAAGAGGTGATCTCGTTGCGGATGTTTGAGTTGCAGCAGTGGTCGTGCTGGACGACTCATGGGCTGGGGTCGGGCCTGACCGCGTTGAGGAGTTGGGCTGTTATTTGCCGTCAAAGCGAGTGCGTACGATACCGATGATTCTCTGCTCCGCGGTATCATACCGTTTGGGGTCGAATTGTAAGGGTCGTTTTATCATCATATTAATGATAAAGAAGACGTTATATTTAAGTTCATATTTGACGAATGCGTACATACTGCTGCTGTTCGCTGGATTGTTTGGATGTTTTAGACTCATGCTCTGAGCCTGGGCATGTTGTTTTAGACTCATGCTCTGAGCCTGTGTATGTTGCCGCTCTGTGTGTCTTGCGTGTTTCCCGCTCGAAGCAGCTGCTGTAACCTTGAGCAGCGGCAACCTCGTCCTACGAATACGTTTACTCGAACTTTTTCCAAGCCAACAACGAAAGCTTCTGCTGAAAAACGGCCTATTAATTTGATGTGCTTCGTGCACGAAATCACATCAAAATTGGCGGGGGGTTTGCATCCACGGGGCTTCAACGCGCTGCAAGGGTCGAGATCGCGGCTTGTCGGTTTCGACTACAAGCGGTGTTCTAGGCACCCAGTGCTTGGGAGATTCGAAACGCTCCCATTGACCCGCAACACCGCGTAGTAGTAGCTGGTGCTCGTCTTCGTGTACCATATCATACTTGTAACTATTATATAGTACTGATAGTGTGATACCTTGTTGGCACCGGCATATATTCCCACGTAGCATATGATAGCCGTACCAGATACCTGATACATATTACAAGGTTCCCCTTCGGCTAGCGTGGCCGGGGTGACGCAAGACTGACGATGTCCAGTTCAACCAGGGGAGCACGCGAAAAGGAGAAAACGGAGCCACAATCCTAGAAAGGTCGAAACGAAAGAGAAATCCTAGCGTTGCGATTTCTGTGCGAATCAAAAAAATGACATTTTCGTCGACCTTTTGTGTGCGTTAATGATGAGAAACGAATTACAGTACGCGCTCGTGGTGAAAAAAAAAAAGAAACTTCAAATCCTTCCGGCGACACATTCATTATCTGTCAGCAGTAGTGACTCTGATACTCTTTGCGACTGCTGCTGCTGAGGCGGCGGCGGCGGCGGCTGCTGCTGCTGTGTTTCCGCCGAGCGAATCGCCGCAGTTATATTCGCAAGATATCGTCCTCGTGGGTAGAATTGTCCTGTTGACCCTGGCATCATCTCGGGGAGTCATTGACCTACAGTACGTACATCTATCGCCACAAACGCGCGGCCGAAGCATCGCTTTAGCGTGCTAAGATAAATACCGTAGTTTGCAGATATGCTGCTGCGGTGATGCTGCGACGCTACAGCCGCTGCTGTGCTGCTTCTGTGTGCCGTGTGCTGCTGTGCGTTTGGTTGGACCGTAGTTATTGGCGTTTCACCTAGCTAAGGTGGCCTTGTAAATAAATGAGGCACGGGGACAAGAGTCATGACGGGGGAAAGTCCGACTATGGCCACTCCCGCTTAGTTATTCGTAACAACTTTCACCCCGTATCACTCATCCATCCCGGTTATTCGTTGAGGAGCGCATGGGAAACAGCCACAACAGCAGTGTACCGCCGCGGCCACCTCCGCCGTCATCGCTGCTGCTGCTGCTGCTGTGCTTCCGCTGCGCTTTTGTTACTCTCTAAATTTCAAATGCCTGTTGCGTACCGCGACGCATCGCGAAACGCGTGTACTGGTAGCATCAACCAGCAGAGTTTAGTATTTAGTGGCACGCTAGGAGGCCAAAACACCAGCAGAGCAGCAGCGGCAGCAGCGGCATTCACCTGTTCCCCTTTGTAGTCTCAACGGTTGTGGTGCTGTGTCCCAGTTGCCAACCACAGCAGTAGCGGTGCCTACTGTGTATGGTGCGCTGTGTGTGAGCTGTGCGCTGATTGCAGTGAGTGGTGGCGGCGCGTGAAGAAATCAACTTAAAAATGTAGTTGAAGGCCGATGACGTTTCGCACAGCCTAAGAAAACGAACAGCCCATGGGCATCGAACTCTGTTGCAGGTCTATACAGCCCGAAAGGTCGAAAATTTTAGCGACCATCGGGAAGGAATCTGTAATCATCTTTGCGCGTAAACCAACCGTGAATCGTGGACAATTGCCGCGAACAAATCGCCTGTGAAATCGCAGCCTTGTACCCTAGCCCCTTCACGAACGTATCCGCGTTCATGGGGGTGAACTACTTGAAGTTAGAGTGGGGTCATTTCTGGATGTAAGAGGGTTTACAGCCCCGTTGGGGCCCTTGTATAACGACAAAAAAAAATGAAAGCGATGTTTTCCTGCTCGTTGTTGTCGTCCGGACACCAATTTCATCATCGTAAACCAGCAGTGGCAGATATCGTAATCGTCCATTTTCGTTGTCAATTTTTCCCTCTGAAGCCTCATCAAGGTTAAATCCGCGGGGGACTATATCCACCCCCATCCCCGGGTTTCCGGCTCACTCTAATATCTGGACGCGTTTTCGGTGCAGCCAATTTTCATTTCAACGCGCCGCATTTCAAGCTTGAGCTGCTTCGTGCCTTAGCGAGAGCGGGTGTTACTTTTTGGAGTGTTGAATCCAACCCAGCAGCTCGGGTCTTTTGTTCAGAATGGCCGTCCGCGCTCTCTCGACGGAGGTCTGCCCCTAGACTTTGGTGTGCTGCAGCAGTGGTCGAAATTCGGAAGACGCGAAATGTGACCATAAAACAACGTCCAACTGAATGTGTAAACTTTACTTGAGCACATTTGCAGCTAGTTGCTCACAAGCAACAGCAGCCCGCGAAATTGAGACGCGCTCCTGATGGGGGCGGGGGGAAGGTGATGGCGTCCAGCGCGCACCAGACAGCAGCCAGAAACGACTCACGAGGTTATGGCGCTGACCCCTTTGGAGCCCAAAATCCCTCCCTCCACTAAGTTTAAGTATTTTCCCAAAAAGGGTTTCCAGTTGCAGCGGCGTTAAAATCAAAGTTGCCAGCGAGCGTCCTCACCAAAAACGTGAAAATTGACGTTGTGCTTCATTTTGCGCGCGAGTACGTACAACCATGGCAACGTGTGTGAAGAGGCGGCTTTCATCAGAACATAGCTGGGGTCTTTTTGCGGATATTTTGGAGCGCTAATAATCCGTACCCTAAAAAAAAGTGCAGACCGACAAAGTACGTTCCCGTTTGGGGTAATAATCAGGAATTGGGCTAAAAAAAAGGACAACAATGAATCCCGAAACTCTCAGGATTCTTGTATGTTGGCATCAGTTTTTTTTTTCCTGTTCCGAAAAATGTGGGTCTTGCATGTAAAAATGTCTCTCTGTTTCTAAGTCGTTTGCATACTTGTGGCGAAAAACTTTGTCGCGCTTAAATCGCAAAATATCATATACCAGGTATTCCTTAGGGATCCCCCGCATCCCCCGCGGTCTTAAACCATCCCCCGTCCCTGGGTTTCCGGTTCACTCTAATATCTAGATATTTTTTTGGTGCCGCCAATTACGCCGTATTTTTGAACATGCTGGCCTTCCGACTTTTTTTTTTTCTTTTTTTTTCATCCTCGGGCGGATGGGGTAAAAAAAAAAAAAAAAGCTTAAACTCACCACACTTCCACGTATTTTCATACGCGTCGTGTGTCGGTTTAACTCAACTGCCTTCGCAACCCAGCGCTAGCTGGCGTGTCCTTCGGTTCCCACTATAGCGATAGCGTGAGCTGAGCTGTCCCTATCGGTGGTCCCCGTTACTACCCCAGCAGCGCAAGCTTCCGACCGTCAAGGAAGGGGCGCCTCAGGTACATAGGGTCTTCACGCATATTGTATCCACATCAACTCGTGCTTCTATTCAGATTGGCCGTCCTTGCTTTTTCGACGGAGGTCAACACCTCGGCTTCGGGGTGCTTGGCTTCGGGGTGCTTGCTGCATGCAGTGCTCCAAAACTAAAAGCGTCGAAATTCAGAAGACAGAAAATGAGACTAAAGATAGCCGACCCGCAGCTGAAAACTGAACGTTCGTGCTTCACTTGAGGACAGCTGTGCATATATCTCCTCACAAGCAACCACAGCCCGAAAATTCGAGCCACGATCACTATGAGGTGCGTGAGGGCGTCGGGTGCAGCGGGCAGCTTTCGTAGGCAACCAGAAATGACTCACGAGGGTGATTTTGTGAGGTCGAAAGTTGCCAGTCAGCATCACAAAAAAATCGGGAATTTTCTCCGTAGTCCCCAAATTAAAACGTTCGCGAGTTGGTATGTACTACGGCGGCTACAGCTCTCATGAAGAAACGGCTTTCACCAAAAGTTGGCGGGGGTTTTCGCGGATCTTTTGAAACAGTATGCATTCGTTTCCGAAATAAAAAGTGCGGAAAAATCGTCGCCGTTTGAGGTAATCAAGTAGTGGGCTAGAAAAAAGGGTAAAGAAAAAGGTGAAAAGCTCTGAATTCGTTAGGAAACAGTCGTCAGATTTTGTGACCCGAGAAAACCGGATCTCGCTTGTGAACCTCTTGACTCTATTTCCAAGTCGTTTGTAAACTTTTTCGGCGAACCGCCTATTTTTAAATACTTGCGCTTACTCTTGACTCAAACTTATGACACCCTGGAAGGCATTCGCTCGCGCAATCCGACCAACACTTCGATGCGCCACTCTAAAAACACATGTTCTCGCATCAGAATAACCGGTAGTTGTGGTTCCTCGCTAGTAGAGGAACTCCACCGGCCAGGAAATGTTTGGGCCAATAAAGTGCAACCGCTGCGGTGGCATGAGTCTCGCGACAGAAGCTTCGATAGGGAAAACACTACTGTCTATTAAAGCCCTTGAGAGCCCCCAAATCCCTCCCTATACTAGCTTCAAGTAAAATTGTAAAAAAAGGGTTTCCAGTCGCTCTGTATTAAGCCCCTTAGAGCCCCCCAAATCCCTCCCTATATTAGCTTCAAGTAAAATTGTAAGAAAAAAAAAGGTTTCCAGTTGCTGTGTATTAAGCCCTTCAGAGCCCCCCAAATCCCTCCTTATACTATTAATAGCTTCAAGTAAATTGTTGGGAAAAAAAGGGTTGGTAGTTGCTGATTATGAAGCCCTTTAGAGCCCGCCAAATCCCTCCCCATACTAGCTTCAAGTAAAATTGTTGGAAAACAAGGGTTTCCAGTTGCTGTTTATGAAGCCCTTTAGAACCCCCAAATCCCTCCCTAAACTAGCTTCAAGTAAAATTGTAAGCAAAAAAAAGGGTTTCCAGTTGTAAATGCCGTTAAGAAGACACTTTCGATATACTTTTGCGTGTGGTGTGGCTCGTTAACCCAAAATGGTGGGAATGACAATCTTATCCTGTGCTGCGATGTCTTTTGTTTTTGTACGCCTACTATTAATACTACTATTAGTAGGCCGTGGGATTGTTTTGTTCATCGAATCCCATTTTCGTGCTTCTCAAAGATCGTTTTTTTTTTGGGGGGGGGGGGGGTTGGGGGGCGGGCGGTGGGGTATGGACCTATTGGAGTGATAATTGTCGGCAAACACAATTGTTCGCCTCTACCGCAGCATTTGGTCGAACTGGTCGAACTGATCGAACCGAAAGGGTTAACGATCGGCTGCTCGTCGGATGTGCCGCCCCTCGTGTTGATGCAGCGGCGCACGAGCGTAGGAGTGTTGGGCGTCCTGGGCGGTGCCCTGTGCCATCTTGTGCTGGGCACTACCTACTGCTGGGGGAACTTCGTGCCTTACGTGCCAAGCAAGTGAGTTGTCACGAACCGAGTCATCCCTCTGTAGTGCTCATCCCGCTATAGTGTGGTAGGATCCATAGTGTGGTAGGATTCATCCCTCTATAGTGCGGTATAGTGCGGTGGATTCATCCCTCTATAGTGCTTATGCCCCTATAGTGCGGTAGGATTAATCCCTCTATAGTGCGGTATAGGGCGTACGAGTCATCCCTCTATAGTGCGGTATAGTGCGGTAGGATTCATCCCTCTATAGTGCGGTGTTGTGCGGTAGGATCCATCCCTATATAGTGCGTATCCCCCTATAGTGCGGTAGGATTCATTATCTATAGTGCCCATCCCTCTATAGTGCGGTAGGGGTTGAGCTCCTTATGTGTGGGATAATCGATGTGACAGCTTTGCGAGCATATTTTTTTTCAGGACTAGCGCGTAGAAATTTTGATCGCGTTGCGCGAACGAGATGTCTTCGGTGTCATGTTCCGGGGATGGCATATTCATTCAGCTCCTCGTGTTGGTAGCTCAGAATTTCCTAGAATATGCTGCACCCCTACCGTGGGATGAGTCTTACGTGGGTTTCCTGTAGAGGATCCATGGAATGTTTTTTTCACTCGGGCGTATCACCGATCCCTGCTGTAGTGGATGATGTAGATATTTCAGGGGAGGCTGTACGGTCTAGCTCGTGTAACCCGGTGGGAGCCGTACGATCTGCGTGATCTACAGTAGCGCGTGTTTCCATTGGGTTGGATACGTATTCTGCTGATGCAGATCCAGCACAACACCTCATAACGGCAGAATCGGGATGTACTGTGGATGATCTACAGTAGATCATGATCTGTCCACCGTAGATTATCTAAATCATTATCTGTCCGCTGTAGATGATGTAGATCATGATCTGTCCACTGTAGATGATCTAGATCGTGATATGTTCTATTATCTAGATCGTGATTTGTCCATGATCTAGACCATGATCTGTCCGCTGTAGATGATCTAGACCATGATATGTCCGCTGTAGATTACCTAGATCATGGTCTGTCCGCTGTAGACGACCTAGATCATGATCTGTCCGATGTAGATGGCCTAGATCATGATCTATCCGTTGTAGATTATCTAGATCATGATATGTCCGCTGTAGATGACCTAGATCGTGGTCTGTCCCCGATGTGAAATGTTTGTTTGCTGCACGTGAGTTTCTTCCAGAGCTAAGGCAGATCATTCGCAGAGAGGTCTTCAAGTGACGAGCCCCAGAAAATGTCCGCGCTACCCCTGCCCGGGCGTGCTTCTCCCTGCCAGGATGCTATTATGCAGGAGTATCGATACCATGCCACTCTTTTTCCAGCGATGCACAGTTGACAACTCAGTGTACTGCGTGATTAACCCCCCTCCCCGCTCCCATACCCCCCTAACCCCTCACCCTACCCCCCCCCCCCCCTTCCATATGACTCCCTCAATCCCTTCTCCCGCAATGTCTCTCTCTCTTTCCCCCCCTCCCCGCCCTTCCCCTATACTCCCGTCTTTCTCCTTCCCATCCCTGCCATGTGGTGGCTGTCGTCCTGCAGGCTGCAGTGCTTTGGTGACTATCCCGGCTGCTCGGACGCGTCTTACGTGCTTCCCGGAGCGTTCGTGGCGCAGACGTTGACCATGCCCCTGGGGCCGTACTTCCAGGCCAGGATCGGTTGCCAGGTATGGTATACCACACACCATGCCAAACCGAACAAGACCAAACCAAACAACACCGAATCAAATCAAATCAAACCAAACCAAAGCAACCAAAATCTTGTCAAAATACAACCAGAGCGGTACAACCCCGAATAAAAGATCCCTCCTCTCGCTCAATGGCAATATGCAAAGGTTCTGTAATGGTTTGTGGATTCCGGGTAGGTAAGGGTACGGTAGTCTTACAGAACTTCCGGAAATTTCGGGTACGGGTATGGAAGTCTTTGCGGAACTCACAGAAGTTCCGGGTATAGTGGCACTGGCGCACAGAACTCACAGAGTTCCGGGCGGGTACAAAAAGTGCTGTACCCGTGCCCTGGGTATCGTGGCACGGGGCGTACAGAACTCACAGAAGCTCCGGGTACGGCTGTGAATGTCCTACAGAACTCACAAAATTTCCGGGCATATATAAAAATGCTGTACCCGTACCCCGGGTATTTGTCGCACTGGCGTACAGAACTTATACGTAGATGTTCCGGGTACGGGTATGAATGTCGTAGAGAACTTACAGAAGTTCCGGGTACGGGTATGAATGTCCTACAGAACATACGGAAGTTCTTCGTGGGTAATACCCAGGGTAACAATACCCGGGTATGGTTCTGCACGTACCCTGCAGAACACAACCTTGGAAATGTGGATAGACCACGCTAGGAAAGCACCGAAATAGGATACACCAACAAACCAAACCAAACCATACCGTCTGAACCAAAAGAGAACGAAACGAAACGAAACGAAACGAAACAAAACCAACACAAACCCGAACCAAATACCTGATTTTTTTTGCTGCGAGGGTTCGATAACCCTTCTGCACCCCCCACCCCGACCTCCCCCCGCTCCCCCACCCAACCCAACCCAGTCCAACCCACCCAGGCAACAGCCGCGATGGGGTGCGCCATGACGGTCTTGGGAATGGCTCTCGCTTTAGATGCCAACCTAGGCCACCCCCAACCCCCCTCCCCCTTCTCACCCACTCTACTTCGTATTTATACAACAAGGAAACTTCCCAGAAAAAAAATGTGTCCGGCTGCATTGTTCTGGCCGAGCTGAAACCTCTGCTGCATCCTCCCCAGCGCACACACCAACCTTCCCAAGCAACGACCGCGATGGAGTGTGCCGTAATGGCCGTTGGAGGGACTCTCGCCTCCTTCGCCCCGAACCTTAGCCACTCCCCGCCCCCCTCGCACCCGCTCCATTTTTTCAACAATATAACGGGGAATATTCAACTAACTTTCGTGGTATGTTCACCACCCTGGGACCTCTACTGCATCCCCCTACCGCCCCCCTCTCCCACCCCACCTCACCTCACTGTCCACCCCTCCTGCTTCCCCCCTCCCCACCCGCCACCCCCCCACCACCCCCACTCCTCTACACCCCCCCACCCCCCACCTCAATGTGTTTTGCACGAGGAATGTAGCCAGAGTTTTCCTATGATGCTGACGCGGTTGATAACTCTTCTGCATGCCACCCCGTCCCCACCCCCGGCCCCCACCCCGCCCAAACCAACCCAACTCAACCCTACCCAACCCAACCCCATCCCATCCCAACCCAACCCAACCCAACCCAACCCAACCCAACCCAACCCAACCCAACCCAACCCAACCCAACCCAACCCAACCCAACCCAACCCAACCCAACCCAACCCCACCCGACCCCACCCAACCCAACCCAACCCAACCCAACCCAACCCAACCCAACCCAACCCAACCCAACCCAACCCAACCCAACCCAACCCAACCCAACCCCAACCCAACCCAACCCAACCCAACCCAACCCAACGCAACGCAACGCAACGCAGCCCAACTCAATCCAATCCAGCCCAACATAACCCAATCCAACCCAATCCAACCCACCCTACTCCACACCACACCACACCACACCAGACCACACCACGCCACGCCACGCCACACCACACCACACCACACCACACCACACCACACCACACCACACCACACCACACCACACCACACCACACCACACCACACCACACCACACCACACCACACCACACCACACCACACCACACCCCATCCCCTACCCCACCCCACCCCACCCTAGCCCACCCCGTCCCGCCGCCCTCCCACCGAACCCAACCACCCCATCCCCCTAACCCGCCTCAGGCAACGACCGCATTGGGGTGCGCCATCATGGCCCTCGGAGTGTTTTTGTCGTCCTTCGCGCCGAACCTAGCGACCTTCATGTTCTGCTACTCCTTCCTCTTCGGGGCTGGTGTGGGTCTTGCCTACACGGCCCCCATGGTAAACGGCTGGAAGTGGTTCCCCGAAAAGAAGGGCCTGGTTAGTGGCGCCGTCGTCGCCGGCTTCGGGGCTGGAGGGTTCGTGTTCAACCAGGTGGGGTGTGGTGTGGTGTGTTGTGGTACGGTGTCGTGTCGTGTCGTGTCCTGTGTATTGTGTGTGGGATGTGGTGTGTTGTCGTGTTGCGCCGTGCCGTGTCGTGTTCTGTGTATGTGTGTGGGATGTGGTGTGTTGTCGTGCAGTGCCGTATCGTGTCCTGTGTGTGCGTGTGTATTAATTAGACTATCCTCAGGCGGAACGGTAAAAGGTAAAGGTAACTCATGTTTTGGGGTGAAAAGTTGCTTGTATTTTGGAGCAGGGTAATGTCGTTGGCGGTGAGCACCCGATTTTTGCCAACCATGGGCCTGTCTTCCCCCCGCCCCCGGCACTCACTAACATCCGATCGCCTCCAGCCTCTCGCCCTCCCGACCCCCGACGCAAGCATGCTTCCAGGTGGGTAGGATCGCCATCAACCCCAAGACCCCTAACTCTAGTATCTACCGTTGCTTAAAGTGCCCCCTCCATGGCACGCACAAGGGTTATCTCCGTTCCGTATGGGCCCAGCCCCCTCCCTCCAAGGGCTGGAGGCACCTCTATTCGGAGTAAGAACCGTGCTCCTTCGACGAAAGGATTCGCAGTCAATGGGCAAATGACTGAAGCAAGCATCAAATGAGTACGCCCCCCCCCCCCCCCCCCCCCCCCCCCTCCCCCGACTGTGTTTAGATGTCAGGCATGCATGAAAAAGGTTACCTCCCTTCCCCCCCCCCCCCCCCCCCCCCCCCCGACCCATGCATGCCTCTAGGTGGGCACGAGCATCATCAACCCGAAGGGCCTTAACTCGGTCGGCGGCGTGTACCCTGATGAAGTTTACGCCAACTTCCCCTCCATGCTGCGGAAGCTGGCCCTCATCTACGTAATCGTTGCGGGAATCGGAGCCCTGGCTATCAGGCCCCCCCCCGCCCCTGCCGCCCCGGACAGGGGCGTCAGCGAGGTGGAGCCTGTTAAGGGCGTCAGTCTTGGGGAGGCCCTCAAGGATAAGAAGTTCTGGCTCATGTGGTTCATGGTGAGTTGGCGCATCAACCCCTGTCCCCGTTCGAAGCACGCTTACCTTTACCGCAAACCCAAACTCTGACCCTTCAGCCTGACCCCGACCCTTCTCCGGGCGGGCTTAGCAGTCAGGACCTACGATGGACATTAAAACCTACATGTTCCCTAACTTTGACTCGCCATATATGGTGCTGATTATCGTTTTCCCGCGTAATATGTTCGTTCTACGGTAGAGAGATATGGAGCAGTTTTCGGCCTTTTTTTTATGTGCATTGTTGGGGCTGTTTAATGTTTTTGTGGTATGCCTAACCCATGAGGAGGCTATCAATAGCAGGCCATCGAGGATAAGAAATGCTGGCTCATGTGGTTCATGGGAAGCTTTGTAACTGTGTGCACGTTTGTGCGTCAGGCCATCAAGGATAAGAAGTGCTGGCTCATGTGGTTCATGGGAAGCTTTGTAACTGTGTACGTTTGTGCGTCAGAAGTCGCTGTGTATCCCTACCCCTGTGTCCCTAGATTTTCCGCAAGCGCTTGCCCTGGTCCGGTAGCCTGACCCCTGCCAAAGAAAAAAAAAAAGTAGAGGTGGCTACGGCAGAGGTGGATGTTTTTTTCCGCGAAAAAAAAATATGTTTCGGGTTTTTCAATGTCTTATAAAATTATTCTAACGACGTCAGCTGTGAGTTTGACCAATTTAGGGTCGATACGCATCTTTGCAAGCTGCGTACTACATCGATCGCTCGTTTTTATCAAGTTTCATGAGTCAGAACGTAATATAATATTACTTTGTATTACGTTGCTTATCATGCACGACCAAGTGTTAACACGTCAATCGTTTGTGTGTCTAGCAATAATAACAACGACATTTTGTTATGTCTATTGACGGTGAGGGGACAATCAAGAATATCAAGTTGCTGGCTCATGTTATTGATGGTGAGTGCGTACCTCGGCCTCAAGTTATTGAAGTTGCCGGCTCATGTTATTCACGGTGAACGTGTACCTCGGCCTCCAGCCCTAGCTCTAACCCTGAGCATGGTCGTTTAGCCTCACCGCTGCCATGAATGTGATGATGATGATGATGATGATGATGATGCTCTCACATTAGCTAGCCGCATTCGCTGGAATTTTGCCCCGTGGTCCCGAACAAGGCTATATACAGCGTCCTTCCGATGGAAAAAAACAAGTATCATACAACGTACTTCGCAGTACCAACACACAAGGGAACGGTACCACATGCTGCGGCATACTGTACTGTGTGCCGCATCGCTTGCAAGCCTTCAGTAGGCCGAACCCTACCCTTCTACCCCAGCGTTTTTCTGGGAA
Organism: Undaria pinnatifida; assembly: GCA_012845835.1. NCBI lineage: Eukaryota > Phaeophyceae > Laminariales > Alariaceae > Undaria > Undaria pinnatifida. Next base: position 2,235,963 of record JABAKD010000006.1, on the reverse strand, counting down.
TTTTCCACATCTGGGACAGGTCGTGATCTAGATCACAAGTTTCCACACCTGGGACTGATCATGATCTTGGTAATTTGGAAGTTTCCACATCTGGGACAGATCACGATCGGGATCATGTGGAAATTTTCCACATTTGGGACAGATTATGATCTACTTCATATCGAAGTTTCCACATCTGGGACAGGTCATGATCTACATCATGTCGAAAATTTTACATCTGGAACAGGTCATGATCTAGATCGCATCGATCGTATGGATCATACAGATCCTATAGCGGAGGTTATGAGATGTCGGGCAGGATCTGTGTATGTAGAGTACAGATTCAACCGAGGAAACGTGTGCTAGATCTTACAGATCGTATGGCTCCCACCGGGTAACATGAGCTAAATCATACATATCTTCTCTGAAACATGTAGATCATCAAGTAGCGATCGGTGATCTGTCTGATCTGCAAAGTACAGGTTCAACTCAGGAAACGTGTGCTAGATCATGCAGATCGTACGGCGCCCACCGGGTAACACGAGCTAGATCATACAGATCTTCCCCGAAAGATCTGGAACATCAAGTAGGGATCTGTGATGTGTCCGGGGTGTGGGAGTTTGTACCTCGTTTCCTGGTATTGTGACAATTGTCCCGTTGTTCACACTCGTTGGAGGATTTCGACACGAACCAACGTATTGCTGCTGTAGGAGCTGCAGCTCTGCAATTGAGCTGTCGTGATACAGCTCAGGGCACCAATAGGAAGCGTAAAGGATAGCATTGTCAAATCGAGAAATCAACGGAACAGACAAAGTGATGTTTAGTGCGTTTGATAGAGAGAATGAAGCATGTCTGCGTCGGGAATCTGGGGCGTAGGGGGTGTAAAAAAGGCGAACGAGTACCCCAGGACCATTTCTCGGGTGCAGCTCGACGCGTGCGGGCTAACAAGGGCACGCCGAGCGCAACCGAGTCGGGGCTTTTGCTGGTAACGTGGGCAGACATGAGGTAGGTCCCTGGTTTGGCCAGCCAAGCCAGGCATATCAGGAGTTTCTTTCTGCCAAGCCAGGCAGTCGTCTGCAGGAGCACGCGATCAACCCCGAGGCCAAGAGGACCCCCAGTCATCGAGAAAGCACCAGCCAAGAACCATATGTTACTGATAATCCCGTCGTTAACCCCTTTACCGCTGGAAACCCGAGTTCGGGGACAAGTTACGTGGAATTGGTATAGGGAGATTTTGGTGATTCTAACGGAGTTTAATCCCTTTTTACCACTGCCATACTCTCCCTATATTAATTCCAAGTAGTTTTCCCAAAAACTTGGTTGTAGTTCTTGAGAGGTTAAAATCCAGACCTTGAGTCTAACCTCCGGCTTTGTATACGAACAGGCGTTTGTGTTGAGATCGGGGGAAACCAAGGGCAGGTAGTGTTGCCTTTACGTTGTGTGTCTTTCATAAATACACACCGCGTCCCGTGACACGCGCGGTCCAAGCATGACGCACAGCTTGCAAAGATGAGTTTTTGTTTTTTCTAGCTTTCGATCTCACAGCTGATTTCGTGTGCCGCTGACGGTAAATAAGTAAGTCACTGTTCTCGATTATCAGACCAAGGAGTAAGTGTATTTTTCAGTTGGTTCTAAATAGAAAATGCGATCCACGGCCAGCCAGAGGTGTGAATCGAAACCTGTTTTTTTTTTTTTTGTAGTCCATGTTTTTGTCGATCCTGGCTAGAGTACCTCAGTTTACCGCAGTGCGATACGTTATGCATGCGGTTAATGTACAACGGCGTGACGCCTCTCTACGGTTTTGCTTCTTCTGTTTTCTGAACCGGGCCACACCAGATTAGCGGTACGATACGCTATGCGAGCAGTACGATACGCTGTGCATGCGATTGAAAGTGTAACGGCTCTCGCCGTTTTTTTTTTTTTTCTTCTTGTAACTTGGGATACGCTGCGCCAGCCGTACGATACGCCTACATGCGATTGGTATGTAACAATATTTGTCGCCTTTTTTTTTCTCGTGTTGTTCTTGTTTTTGTGTCTTTCGTTCTGCGCCGGGATACGCCAGGTTCTCATGATCGCCACAAGCGGTATCAACGTCGCCAACTGCTACAAGCAGTACGGAAGCACCGTTGACGTGCTCAGGGTAAGGAATCCGTCTTACCCCCCCCCCCCCCCCCCCCTCCCCCCTTCAAACTTGCGCCTTTGGCTTTCGAGCGTTTCCGCATGCTTGTTTTACACGCGGACGGGGACTATCGGACGATATGCCAGAGTGCGTGCGGTTCGGTTGTTGTGGTATCGGCCGCTGTTCATTGGTCACATTATGGTTCCGCATTGCCGTCGATTGGCCAACTTGTTTTAGCGGCCCCTTATCTGGTTGCGAAGTGTCGGGCCAACTTCTGTTTCTGGTGTGCTTGATTGCTTTTCTCGCCGCATTGAAACGTTCATTGGTCACCTTTGTGTGCTGCATTACCGTTGTTCGGTCAGCTTGTGTTGTCGGCCTTAGCTTTGTCTCCAACAAGCTGAGAAGTTCCAGTCTCTGATGGGACCGATGTTATTTTCTCACCACATAGAACCGTTCATTGGCCAAGTTATAGTGCCGCGTTGCTGTCGAGTGGCTGCCGTTTGTTGGCAACCCCTGTCAGTTTTTGTCTCGGGTGGAATCGGTGCCATTTCTCATTAAAACGTTCATTGGCCAACTTAACGCGCGGCATTGCCGTTGATTGTCCCTTTGTTTAGTCGGCAACAGTCTAGTCAGTCCCTGTATATGATTTTCGTTTGTCGCCGCGTTGAAAGCTCACTGACCAACTTAACGTACCGCGTTTCCGTTTTTTGGCCAACTTATCCTGCCGCGTTGCTGTTCATTGGGCAACACCACTTGGTATTGTTATGGCATCCCTTGTCTGGTAGCGAACAGCCTGCGGTATCGGGTGTCTTTTCTCGCCGCTTCGATTCAATCATTGGTCACTTTGTCGTGCCGCATTGCCGTTTATTGGTCCGACAGTCCGACCAGTTCCAGTCTCTGGTGGGATCGGTGGCCGCTCTGTGCAACGGAGGAGGCCGTCTGTTCTGGGGTAACATGCTTGACATATTCGGCTTCAAGAAGATGTTCGCGACCCTCGCGCTTCTGCAGGTACGACGAAGGATCAGATGTATTAGACGATCAGATGTGTTATCAAGCTTGACATATTCGGCTTCAAAAAGATGTTCGCGACACTCGCGCTTCTGCAGGTACGACGAAGGATGAGATATATTACACGATCAGATGTGTTATCAAGCTTGACATATTCGGCTTCAAAAAGATGTTCGCGACCCTCGCGCTTTTGCAGGTACGACGAAGGATCAGATGTATTAGACGATCAGATGTGTTACCAAGATATACCGTCAGATAGGTCGATGCCAAACAGCAGATTGATCGCCAGGCAGATCATCAGACTGTGTTAACGGGTAGGCCATCAGATGGATCAAATAGATCAGTCAGGCTAGTTAGACCGCTAGGTAGATTGCCAGATAGATCATCAGGTAGATCAGGTAGATCGTCAGATATAGAAGTAACTATAAACTTGTTTTGGGCTGGTCGGTGTGACTTGCTCGATTATTTTCCTGGGTGGCTTACGAGTACCTGCTACGAGGAGCGAACGCCGGTGTTCTGTAAACGTGCGACTAGCGATACCCCCAGGATTTAAGGCAATCCACAATCCCGAAGGGGAACTTTGTACCAGTAGACAGATGAGTAGATAACCCGAAGTGGAACTTTGTACCAGTAGACAGGTTAATAGATCATCCGAAGGGGAACTTTGTACCGGTAGACTGATGAATAGATAATCCGAAGGAGAACGTTGTACCAGTAGACAGATGAGTAGGTAGTCCGAAGGGAACTTTGTACCAGCAGACAGAGGAATAGATAATCCGAAGGGGAACTTTGTACCGGTAGGCAGATGAATAGATAATCCGAAGGGGAACTTTGTACCAGCAGACAGGTGAATAGATAATCCGAAGGGGAACTTTGTACCAGTAGACAGATGGATAAATATGTCGTAGTGTGCTGTACGTCGGCGGCTTGTGATATGCTTATTTTGCAAGATGGCCGTGATTGGATGGGTGATAATGCTGTGGTCCGATGGGTCATGATCAGATAGCTTTGCGTGTGCTTGGCATATGCGTGTTGTGTATTTTGTCCTTGTGAGTATGCTTGTATTATGCGTATGCTTGTGCCCTGTGTTTGTGCCTCTGAGTGTTCTTGTTCTTGTATATGGGCGTGTTGTTGCGTTTCGTTGTGCTTGAGCTGTGCAGAGTATGGCGACAGCATGCTCTATTTTGCTGTCGCAGTCAAAGTCTTGATCTTGTTATTTTGCTTAAATTTGTCCATATGCTTGTCCTTATGCTTGTTCTTATGCTTGCGCGTATGCTCGTACCTGGTCCCTGGTACTTGGTAGCACGCTTGCTCCTATACCTGTTACTGTGCTTGTGCTTGGTAGTATGCTCTTTCTTATAATTGATATTGTGCTTGTGCTTGTGCTGTGCAGAGTACGACGACGGCGTTTAGACAAAGTGCTGGCCTTGTTCTTGTGCTTCTGATTGTGCTTTTTTTTTTCTCGTGCTGTCGCTGGTTCCTCTGCGGGTGATTGCTCTTGTTCGCATTCTTCTTGTGCGTATGCTAGTTCTTGTGCTCGTTGCTATGCTTGTGAATGTGCTGTGCACCGCGTTCCGCACTTTGCTGTCGCAACCCCAATCTCAATCCTGTTTTCGTGCTTGTTCCTGGTGCTTGCTATTGTGCATATGCTTACGACTTTCTTGTTCTTGTGTTTATGCTCATTTTTATTATTGTTTTTGTTCTTATGCCGGCTCTTGTGTATCTCTTGTTCTTGTGTCTGTTGTTGTGGTTGTGCCGCGCAGAGTACGGCGACGGCGTTCTGCACCGGGCTTTCACTATCGAAATCTTTATTTTATTCGTTTGTTTATGCTGTGTTTCTTTTCTTGTACATACTGCCTCTTTGTTCTATTAGTTGATGGTGCTTGCTGTTATGCCTATGGGTGTCCTTACGAGTGTTCTAACGCCTGTTCGTGTGGTTGTGCTGTGCAGAGTACGGCGACGGCGTTTTACACCGCGCCGTCGAAGTGTCGATTATATTCCTGCATTTTTCGCGTCTGTTAACAGTTTTTCTCGTGTACTTCAGCTTGTGCTTATCCTTGTGACTGCTTGTTAGTTCATACCTGGCATGCTTATGCCTGTCCTGACGCTTGTTCTTTTTGTTACTTTTGCTTGTGGTGTACGTGTAGACGACGGCAACGGCGTTGTACACCTTGCTGTCTCAGTCTAAGGCAGGGTACCTGCTCGGAACGGGCCTGCTGCTCTTCTGCCTCGGAGGCAACTTTGCCATGTTCCCCGCCCTCACCTCCAAGGTAAGAAGTGTTGCGGCACAAAAGGAAAATTCTAGGAACCTTCCCTCAAATTGCATAGGTATGTTCGATGTTGTTCAACGCAGGAAGACGTTTCTGGAAAAAAGAAAATCCCCGATCTCACGTGTAAAGCAAGCGATTTGCATCATTGACCCCTGACGCGTGTCACGATAGAGGTATACCTTTTTTTGGCGAAAATGGTTTCTGAATGACAGCTTCGGAAAAAAAATAATAATAGGCCATTTTTTTCGCACGATACTCGCCTTGCACCTAGGCCATGTGGGGTTTTTCATCCGGCAACAGTTTTAGTTTTCTCTTGAATCAGTTTTCCGGGTAAGAAGGGCATGTCCTAAGCTCCGAAATTGAGGAACCGGAGCAAAAAAAACTGGTGCCACCTCTATCGAAGAAGGCAACTCCTTGGAATGTACGTTCCCGGGTGTCGATATTTTAGATACCAGTAACGGAATCGGAGCTCTACTTCACCATGCTCGCCGCCCGCCCTCACCTCGAAGGCAAGAACCTCGTGGCAAAACCCTACTTTTTTTTTGTATGGACTGCGCCGAGTGATAGATGCCTCGCGCCGTTCCCTAAGAGTCATTTTCTTTTTGTCGGTTTGGTAAGAGCTCGCACCGACGCTCGAGCCCTGATGCGACGAGGTGTCAGTCAGAACCCTGATAGGTTGTTTTACTTGTATTAGTTTCGAATTCTGCGAAACGGCTCGAGCTCGTTGGGTTATACTTGTGGGGCCGAAACAAGGCAACTGAAATATGGGGTCTTGTGGAGCGCCCACCCTTCAAGGCAAGAAACTCGTGTCAAAATACTCCATTTGTACGAGATTTATTTCAATTTCTGCCTATCGGTTCGAGCTCATTGGGATTACCGTGTTGGGTTCTATGCAAAGTGACCGAAACAACAATGAGTGCGGGACTGTTAAGCGTCTGCCCCCCGAAGGCAAGAACTTCGTACTAAAACCCGTCATCTGTTGCGACTTTTTTTGCTGTTTCAAATTATGTGCTACGGCTCTCGAGCTCATTGCGTTCACCAATGGGAGGCTCGTGCAAGGCGACCCAAATAACGACGATTGCAATCTTTCGAAGCGCCTAGCCAGAGCGCGCAGTGATACGAGTTTGGTGAAGTCCTGTTGACAACGCCTCAGGGCATGTCTTCCGGGGATCGGACTGTTTACTGTTGCACGATTACGAATCACGTCTTGATGACACGCAGTTTTGATTTTTTACGAGTACGTAAGTTTTGTGTCCGAGCGATGGTTTAGTCGGCCTAGGCTACGGTGCGGTAGTTTTTTGTCACTTTTAGCGGTTGGTTAGCGCGAGTTGCTGCCATAGTTTTGTCTGTAGACACGCCTAAGCTAAGCAAGGTCTACTGACCAGAAAGTATCCCCCCTTGGCCTGAGGGGGGCTGGTCAGCACCATTCAGGTGCTATAAAGGGAGAGAGAAGTTGTTGGATTAGCTCCGAACACAAGAAAACAAGCGATCTTAACTTCATCCCCGAATCCCTATATCAGAATCCAGAAGAGGATAAGTAGAAACCCCTACTACAGTAGTTGTTTTCAGATCTAGATAACGTTCACACACCACATCAGATCCTCAACAGTCAATTACCTCCAAGAACATCAACTGTCGTGTCTTACCAACAACACTACACACTCTCTGGTGCTCCACTGTCCACATGTCCAATCCGATATTTCTTACGGCTGCGAGTTGGCAGACGATACTAATAGTGACCAGTAGTAACCGACCAGTTATTAGTTGGTACGGCAGTAAATGCGTTGCAGTTAGTTGCGGCCGGTGGTGTGCAGAGTTCTGCGTCTTTGCATCTGACTGACGCGTTTGTAGGTCGACTTGTGGCGTTTATTAATATGTTACTAGGTCGGTTAGTTGGCGTTTACTCTGCCACCCAACTAATTCATATGTATACATATCTAGTCAGTTAGTTGGCTGTAACTCCACAACCCAACCGATAACTAGTCTGTTAGTTGACTTCGACTCCGCCATCCAACCAACAACTAGTGACTTAGTTGGCTTGAGCTCCGCCATCGTTAGCTGGCTTTGACACCGCCATCCAACTAATAACTATCAGTAATGACTTAGGACCGTTCTTATCGGAGACCTTTTTTTGTCTTGAAATTCCTAAATTTCCATATTTGTGAAATGTGTCTTAAAATACAGAGGCATTCTGTCATAATTTGTGAAATTCGTCAGCCCCAAAAATATGGAAAAATTAACAATCACAAACTAGAAAATCCTGTCGTCGATTTCCATATTTCGAAGGCAGTGCTCCGACAAGCGCCGTGGCTCAACGCTGGGACCATCGGGTAGCTTTAAACGTTGACCAGGTTGGTCCAGCATTATGGCCGATGGAAGGAAGCGGCCTGGGCCTCCGGAGCACTCATCCTCGAGTCGGACGAAACAACGATTCAGCCTTCCCAATTGTCCAGACTCGAGGCGCAGAAACGTGAAGAAGGCTCTCGCTGGTGTCCTTGTCGTGCTCGGCATGTTCCTGACACCAGGGAGGGGCTGCTGTCGCCGGATTGCACGAATCTACGTGGCTCGGGTGCTTTCCTCTGCGGTCTTCCTGGATATTCGCTCATGCTTGCTGTGTGACAACGCACGTGACTGCTGGTGTCGGTGGTGGCGGTCTTGCTTTGTGGCTCGGCTTTAAAAAATCAGGGAAAGAAAGAAAAACAGCCCCGCGCTCGATAATAATGCAGACGTTTTTTCATGGAAATCCTGGAAAAGAAAGAGGAAATTGAGGAAGTTCACATCTCCGATAAGAACGGCTCTTAGTTGGCTTCGCCACCCAACTAACAACTACTAATGGTGACTTATTCCGTTTTAACTCTGCTACCCAACTTATAACTACCGCACAGTACCAATAGTTACTGTACAGTATACACGTCTGGCGCGTGTGTGGGTCGACTTGTGGCGTTTACTAGTATTTTACTGAGTCAGTCAGTTGGCTTTAATTCCGCCGTCAAACTAATAACGATCAAAAGTGAGTCAGTTGGCTTTACCTCCGCCACCCAACTAATAACTATTAATAGTGACTTAGTTGGCTTTAACTCTGCCACCCAACTAATACGTATTAATAGTGACTTAGTTGGCTTCAACTCCGCCACCCAACTAGTGACTATTTATCTTCACCCCAACTAGTAACTACTTCACAGCACCCTAAGCTACTGAACAGTAGCTGTTAAGCCTAGACGCCTCATAGCCGTACCTTAGTGCTTGTGCTTCTCGGTTTGGCGATGTCGCATGCACTTCCGCCATGGCATTGCATGTTTCTCAGCGCACACGAAAAGGATGTAGTTCGTTCTCGCGCGAGTGGCCCACACTCGGTGCTGTGGTGAAAAAGGGGTTAGAATGCTACAGTAGATAAGTACAGTGTGGAACATCCCCCCGGCAATGTGGCCAGGAGACGGCACTTTCGCCCCTTGGCCGACGGCAAGTTTCCAGTAACTCACCTTGAACTGACGCCAAACTACTACCAGGTAGGCTTTAGTGTGGAGCGATCGGTTTTACACCCTTGACCGCTGGACCATTTCCCTTCACTGGCTTGTCTCCTGACGGCTTTGCCGGCCATAGCCTTGGTCAGCCGATGTTTAGCAAGCTGCGTGATACACCGGCCACGCCTTGTTACGTAGTCCTGAATTGTGCTTGAGCTGAAGCATTATTGCATCCTTGTTTGCGTGATCTCTCGGCAGGTCTTCGGCGGACTGAACGGAGCGAAGATTTACGGCGTTATCTTTTCGGCATTCGCCATGGCTAGCATCTCCGGCACCTTCCTCACCAAGGTAACTTTTTATTTCCGCGTAATTAGTTCGGGTTTAAAAAAAAAAAAAAGCATTTGGCCGGGGCTAGCGTTTCTCGACAGCCTTTTTTGGTGGGTTAACGTTTCTCTTGAGCCTTTTGAACGCAAGTTTTACTGGAAACCCGCTAGTGGATACGAATTACGTGGAACTAGTACCGAGGGGTGTTGGGGGCTCTAAAGGCGTTAAGTTGTGTTGAGTTTTTCTCATGAACCTTTTTAGCTTGGGTTGGCTTCCTCTCTTCAGCCTTTTTTAGTCTCAGGGTTCTGCTCTTCTCAGCAGCTTTGTAGCTTGAATTTACCTTATAACCTCTAGACTATGAACACCTCTTAGTATTTGTAGTAGGGTTAGAGCTTAGGCCTAGTAATAGGGTTAAATTGTCCGGTGCTTTTTTTCCGATGAGTTTTCTCGCAATATGTCTGCAGCCTTTTGACGATGGAAACAGACGGTGGCGGGGGGTCCAATGCAATGATCTGACAGACCAAACGGATGTTGTTCTTGTTGGTGCTCTTAACTCGAACGAAACACGGGTATTGGATTGTTTAGTGTATGGTGTGCCTAGTGTCTAGAGCTAGAGCGCATGATGGGGAAAGTGTTGCTGTTGCTGCTGCTGCGCGTACGTTTGCAGTTTCGTTGTCTTGGTTGTTTGTTTTGCTCCTGGGCTACTGCTGGTGCTGTTAGTGTTGTTTTTGTTGTGGTTGTTGTTGTCGTCGTTGCTATGGTTGTTGTTGATGTGGTGGTGGTGGTGGTGATGATTGTTGTGGCTGTGGCTGTTGTTGTTGCTGTCGTTGCAGTTGTTGCGGTTGTTGTTGTGGTTGTTGTTGTCGCTTCTGTTGATATTTGTTGCTATGCACGATTGGAGCTAAAGGAGAGCGCGCACTAACGTGTCTGGTTTGTTTTGCTCCCGTCCCCCTTTCCGTGCCTTACTTTCATTATCCCCGATGTTTCCTCTGCAGAACCTGATGACGCTGCTAGGCTGGGAGTGGGAGCGGGTGTTCAAGCTCATGGCGTTCCTATCTTTGTGCTCTATCACCGCGCTCCCCGCCTTTGACATCTGAGGAGACCCTGCGCTGTTTTCGATCCGAGGGTGCAGACGCTTGCTTTAACCCCCAAGGATTGGGGGATAGACGCTTGTTTCAACCTAAAAAAAATTGGGGATAGACTGAGAAGGTCTCTCTTTGGTTTTGACCGGGGAGATGAACGCTTATTTTGACCCCCGAAAACTGGGGGATAGACTCTTGTTTTTACCAAAACACACTGGGGATAGACTCCTGTTTTGGACCCCTCAAATTTGCGTTGGGTCTCGTGCCGGTCGAGTGTAGTCGCAGGAAGATGGAGCACTAGACTGCATGTTCAGCAGTAGTATTATGGTAGCATTTTAGTGCCCTCAACAAGTGCTTTAGTAGGAACGTGGTACGACGCCGTCCGGAAATACAACATACTGTTTGGGTAGCAACATGAATATCGAAAACGTCCTTGTAAGTCCGGACAGGACGGGGCTTTTCGCTTGTCGGATCACGGCTCGCGGGTCGGATGGCGTCAGGATGAACCGGAACGACCCGTGGTATTTGAAAAGCTCTGGACTTGACCCAATCCAACCCGTTTCGAACACTTCCTGATCCGACTCGACTCGACCCGCATTTGTTTTTGGGGACCTTCCGACCCAACCTGCGGGCAGGGTCATGACCCGTGCATAGCCCTGTTTTTTTCTGGGTCCGTCAGGGAGCAAACATGTTCAGTTGTGTCGCGAGCATATTTTACTGCGTTTAGGTCTTTCCGTGAGTCACTGGGGATGATTGGATGGGGAGGAGTGGGGAAGGGCGGAGGCTTGTTGGGTTAAACCGTTTAGAGTTGCACGCTCGTTTAGGGGGGCAGACTACTTGGAGTTTGTGTGGGATTTGGCTTTCACAGGAATGAAGGGTTTTGCTTTTGAAACACGTTTTCTCAGGCATTTTTGCTGAACGGTATTTGCTGAAAATCGTGAACAATTAAGCGCATCAGCTTGACCACAGGTAACCTGCGGCGTGTTTGCTTAAGCATGCTTGCTGAGAAAGGCATCTTTTCTCAAGCATGTGTGCTCAAGCACGTTTTCTCTGGCATATTTTATCGCGCACGTTGTCTCACGCATGTTTTATCACGCACGTTTTATCACGCACGTTCCTCAAGCATGTTTTCTCATGCGGTCTTCTGAAGCGTGTTTGCCGAAGCATGTTATTAATAGCTAGACATAGGTTCGCTAGACCATGTTTTCTGAACCGCGTTTCCCCAAGCATGTTTGCACAAGTTGATATGCCGGAAAGAGGTTTCCTCGAGCGTGTTTGCTCAAGCATGTTTGATCAAGCATGGTTTTCCAAGCGCGTTTGCTCAAGCACTCTTCACGAGTCAAGCATGTTTTGCTGGAGCATGTTTGCTTACATACATTTTCTGGCTGTAACATGTTCTCGATAAACAGAAACGTGCTCGCTGAAGCCCGGTTCCTGAAGCGCGCCCGCTGAAGGATGTTCGGTGAAGGTGTTCGCTGAAGCATATTCGCGTAGAAGCACATATCTTGAAGCGTGATAGCTAGACCCAGGTTTGGTAGAACGTGTTTGCTCAAGCCCGTTTCCTAGAGCGTGTTTGCCGGAGTTTTTTCGCCGAGCATGTACCGCTGAAACATGTTTTTGTTGGCTGAAGCACGTTTGCTAAAGCATGTGCCGCTGAAGCACACGTGTTCGATAGGCTTTCCCCGAAAGGGCTGGTGCAGATCAAGGGGGTTAGGGATGCTTTGTTGCTGACAGTTTGGCGAAGCATGTTCGCCGAAGCATAGTTGCTGATTCATGTGCGGTAAAGCGTGTTTGTTTTGCTGACGCATGTTGAAGAATCATGTTCGCGTCACAAGGTGATCGAGTAGTTTCCAATGTACCAAGCGCACAAATTGCTTCCTTCGAAGGGTGCGTATGGGGCGGAATGTAGGCGCCGATGGCACGAGGTTGGACAGATATGCTGTACGGTCGGGACGAATGTTCATGCCCTTGCAGGGCTGGCAGGGTAGAATGGCGCTCGGAGGCCACTTGAACCGCCCGATTATCTTAAAAAGGGTGTCGAAGACCGCCACATGCCGATCACTATTTTCCACGAATCAGAACCCCCCTTTTGAGCATTGACCAAACAATAACTTGAACCGCCAGCAGTACCGTTGCCCAAAGAGATGGAGTCTACAACGAGAAGTACGTCCCAACCCGCCTGTCTCTCTCTGGCTTGTGTATCTGAAGCCCTTGTTCGTAGTCAACACGTGTTTAGAGGGTGTCGAAGAACGCACATGCCAACTTGTGGTTTTTCGCCCAACTGGAACGATCTCGTTAGTGAACCGATTGTGCGCGGCGCGATAGAGACCGCGCACTGCTTTCGTAAGACTGTTTTCTCGGTATGGTGAGCTCGCACCGACACTCGATCCGATAGGTCGATCTTATGCTGTCTGCTAGGTCGCGCCTGTCGAGGCAACTATGAAACGCTCATACCTACACTCGATCGAACCGATTAGCGGCGAGGTCGAGATACCGTGCACGAATCTTTGAAAAAAAATAGAATGGATTCCAAAAATGGATGTTATCCGATACGGTAGTGCTCAAGACGTTTTATGTTGCCTGTCATGTCGACGGCCCTGCTCCCGCTACGCTGATCCCACGCCAAGCTTCGACCGTACTACGCCAAGCTCATCCCACAGGGCAACTGTTTTTTCTGAAAGTGAGCGCGCGAGTCGGAAAAAATCGGTGCAAAAATCAGAGAAACGGGACTGCTAAAAATTACCTGGTAACTAATATGAACGATACAAATGGAGGCAACCGGGGAAAGAATCGAAGATACCTTTGGCCTACCGCTTACCCAGGAAAACGCCGAGGTTAAAATCTCCCACGAACAGCGGTTTGTAAGAAGGTGTAGGTGGTGCTAAAACAAACGGTAGGGAATGCATCCACGCGAGACAACCACCGCCGGAATCGTAAGCGAGACCGACCATGAATTTCGACGCATCATCAACGAGAAAAAATTGGTTTCATCCTCATATGCCGGCTTACGAAAACAGATCACTCCCTCGGATACGTATTTATTGCATTTGCTGGCACTGCATGTTTCACGCGCAGACGACTTTCGGTCTAAACAGCAACGCCATTGCGTGCGGAAAATGTGAAGTCCGTTTGGATTCGACGCCTGCTACGATAGACGTACCAGCAATTTTCGTCTGAAATGTATTCTGAATGACGGGGCTCCTTAACCCATAATCATCAGAAATATACATTTTTTTTTTGGCATGATTCTCGCTTTGTGCCTAAGGCGCCATGGAATTTTCTATCCGGTGTAGCAGTTGTATTTTTCTCCAAATCGGTTTTGGGGGGGAGGTCTTGAGCTCCCAAATTGAAGAACTCTCAGAAAAAAAAAATGGCGCACGTTTATCGTAGAACGCGTCGTTCGTGTTGTACTACAAGTTTACCCTAACCCTAAGGGATTATATGTTTCCAAATCAGTTTTTGGGTGAGGCCTAATACAGCTGCTCAATCAAGTGAGGAGCCTCAGGAGTAGGGAGGATGTTGCGCCTACCTAAAGTACCAGTAGGGAGGATGTTGCGCCTCCAAAGTAGGGAGGATGTTGCGCCTCTAAAGTAGGGAGGATGTTGCGCCTCCAAAGTAGGGAGGATGTTGCGCCTCAGAAGTAGGGAGGATGTTGCGACGGTGTCGCTCCCAACATTCCTGGTCGAAACCGGACACGATTCGCCCAAGAGTGTTTGTTCGGAGGGGTCAGGGGTGGTTCGGATACACGGAGCTCGATCGAGGTGTCGCCTATGAGCGCAGACTTCTGCGACATCATAATCTGCTCGGCGCAGTTGTACACGATGCCCTTGTGCTCGACGTCACACAGGTACTACTAGTGTAGTACAGTATGGATGCCCCGTCCTGTACCAAGCGACGCCCCAAGAAAGCGCGCACCCTGTGAGGATTTCCCGTAACTACACTGTCTCCGAAGCAAACTACTATGGGTGACCATAGTAATCAGGACACCTACGATAGACGCATTGCATGCTACTGCTAGTTGTAGCGCTTTTGTGCTGAATTTTTGTCTGAATTACGGGCCTATGCAACTGCAAACCCGCTGTGAGGGGACAAATTTCTTAGAGTTAGTATATGCGGAGGGTCTTGAGGCTCGCTAAAGAGGCTATTCCAAATTCTTCGGAATTTCTTTTTCTTGTTTTTGGGATAGTTTTGGTGGTATACAGGTCTATACCGTGGGATTGCTCGTCGGGTGCATTTTTTCTTTTACCCCGAAGTCAGTCTTTTGGGAGAGATATGAAGTTCTTCAAGCGGGGAGGAGTATTAGAGAAAAAGCAAAACGGTGCACCTCTACAAGTATCACCGTGGCACGCGCCGATACACAACAAAAACCTAAATATTCCCCGACTTCTGCTAAAAGCACGCATCATTTAGACCTGATTAGTATGCCCCGCCCGGAAAAACCTCATCTCAAGCAAAGGTGGGGGCGCAAAAATAAAACGAGGGAACAATGGAAAGATATCGTCGAGGTATTTTCATGGACACGCACCGCTCGGCAATATAGCAATGTCTACCCCCCATGGTCGAGAAAAAACCGAGCTTTTTATCACGGCTAGGTAGGGTCAGGCCCGACCCGAGACGCGGGGAACAAATACTTACCATTAAAGTGGACAAAAAATAAGACATCTCCTAATAAAAACTCATTCATATAGTACATTACGAGTACCAACAACGCAGCTTGCGAAAATGAGTATTGACCTGAAATTCGTCAAACTCACAGCTGACGTCCTTGAAAATTAGTTATATAATAGAGGTGCACCGCTTTTTCTCCTGAGGTTTCTCAGCTTGGGAAGTTAAGACATGTCCCACCCAAAAGACGATTTGGAAAAAAAATGAAACTGCTTTGATACCGGATGAAAAACCCCATGGCCTAGGTACACAACGGGAATCACGCAAACAAGTGGCCTTTGCCCGACGATTTGGGGTTGGGGAGCCCCGTCATTCAGAATAAAATTCCCACGAAAAGTTCCTCCTCTATCGTAGCATGTGTCCCGACCCGACCCGACCCGACCCGACCCGACCCGTGCCAACCCGTGAAATTTCCGACCATCTCCTGGCCCGACGGGACTCGGCCCACGAGATTCTGAAAAGTACTTGATCCAACCCAGGAGTCAGGGTTTTTGACCCTTACAAAAATAACTGGAAAAAAGGAAGCTTGCAAGGACTCGGGCGTGCTGCACTGCAGGCTACACGGCACCACTCTGGGCTGAAATACAAGAACCGTTTTGTTTTGGTATTCTATAAAGTAGACGGTCACCACCACATGTACGCCGTAAAAAGGGGCACCGTTTGATGTTTCCACTACTACTACGTTCACCGCCCCGACAAAAAAAAAAAAACGTAGCACGCACACGCGTTTCAGTCATACCATCCACATACAGAAAAAAAAACACACACACACAGAGAAATCTCGGTTCACGACAGGCCTGACAAACATGACATTAATGTAAGCACGCACACGTTGCAGTCATTCCATCCATACATACACAAAAAAAAAAGAATAAAAAGAAAAACAGAAATTTATCCAGTGACCTCAGATTTGTTTGGAAAATATTTCACCAGCCACACCAGGTCACCTGGCCGTTTCATACTTGTACTCATGTTGAGTAGTCCCACGGCAGGGTTGCAGTTTTGGGGCTAGACGCGTGCTACGATAGAGGCGCGCCTCTTTTTTTCTGGGGTTCCTTATTTCAGGAGCTTAACGCCTTTAGGACTGGAAAACCTTTTTTGGGGAATAAAAATTTACTTGAAGTTCGTATAGGGAGAGGTTTTGGGGCTCTAAAAAAAGAGGGGGGGGGGGTGAGGGGGGTTACGACCCACTACCAGAAACTGATTCGGAGAAAACCACAAGAACTGCTACCTACCCGTATGAAAAAGATCCCATGGCCCTGCCATACATCGAAAAAAATCGTGCAAAACAAGTGGAAACTACAGTGTAATAAATTTATAAATGTGATGTTTTACCTCTAGCTCAAGATTCCCCACCTAAAGTATAAATACCAACACTTACCATTAAAGTGGACAAAAAATAAGACACCTCCCAATAACAAACTCGCTCATATCAGTATATTACGAGTACCAACAACGCAGCTTGCAAAGATGAGTAATGACCTGAAATTCGTCAAACTCACGGCTGACGTCCTTGAAAATTAGTTATAAAACATCGATTGGCGTATTTTACCGACGATTTTTGGGTTAAGCAAGCATTTTTTTCACACGAAAAGGGGTGTACCTCTGTCGCAGCACGCACGCGCCCGGCCGCCAAGACGTTTCTGTGGCCGGTTGTGCTCCTCGAGCGTGTGGAAGAAACATCGGTTGGGGCATTGATTGAGTGATGAATTTACTCGAGTACACGATGAATGGTTGTTTTTAGGACCACACCGCATGGAAAAAGCGGGGTCAGGTTTTTCGCTCGAACGAAACACCTTCGAAGTCATATTTTCGGTGAGATATTTTAAGCTCGTCTCATCGTGCTTGGGGAGCTCAGAACTTGTCCGCTGCGCACCTCTTCCGTGAGATGACTCTGTTAGCGACATCCCTAACTTTCCCCATGCCTCAGTGTAGAGTGCGACATGTTATGATATATATATATATATGTCTCAGCTATACTGTGTGAACCAATCTTCTTCTCTCCGGCGAGCGTTGGCCGCATAGCTGCCGTAGCTGCTGCGGCCATTCTCTTGTCGATCCAGAACTGCTGGGGAAACCGCTTCCCCCTCCCTCCGTCGCCGTAGGTCGCCCTCCACGCGTTCCAGGAAGGTCATCCCTGCGAACCGCACCGCGCAAGAAACAGACAGAATGATTGCTGCGCAGTTGATAAATCACAAGATGATTGTTGGTGGGTGGTATTAGAGATGCTACTTGCCAGTAACCATCATGTCGTTGCTTGATAACGCGTAAGAGTCATCCGGTACACATTGCGAGTTGTACATCTAACTATTAATAACAGGCTTCGTCGTGGTCTACCGTACCTATGGCAACGTTCCCTGAGGCTTGCTTCTGGGAGCTTAGCTACACACCGCCACCTAAAGGTCAACAGGTAGGTGGTGGAGTTATTGTTGTTGGGGCTGTCGTGGTTGTTTCCGTATCTCACCGAGCCTCGCCGTGAAAACCGAAGGCCACGCCTTATGGGAGAGGGAGCGCAAAGGGAGGTCGCCTCCAGTTCAATCATCGCGACCAAAAAATAATTGGTTTTGAAGAACGTGGTCTATGCCTCGCGCCAACATGGTTTAAACAGCAAGAGCCACCGAAACTAACATCGGTGCTGTCCAAGGCAACGCGAGGGAAGGGCTGTTCTCTTATACTCGTACGGTATAGACGGGGTACTTCTGGGTCCAACACGTTCTGACCGGGAGAGCGCTTCTTAGCCTGTTGAGGGCCAATTCTTACAAAATTGTTTTTTTTTTTTTTTTTTTTTTTATCCTCCGGCAGATGGGGAAGAATAAAGATTTTGCTCACCACACTTCCACGTATTTTCATACGCGTCGTGTGTCGATTTAACTCAGTTGCTTATTTCAGAGACTTCAGCTGCGAGTGCGATCAATGATGCAAGGGTCGATATACTCACATTGACGCGTGCCATGATAGACGTGCGTCAAATGCAAAAAAAAAAAAAAGAGAAGGCGTTTTTTTTTTTTTCCCGACGATTTTGGGTTAAGAAGTCAGCCCACCGTCGCACAGAAACCGTTTCAGACAAAAAGGGGTACACCTTAATTCCTCTAGTATCGTAGCACGCGTGTGATTTTGCAGGCTTGCGTTAGAGATACACTCCGGTCGCGCGGTTCTTTTTCTACAGAGATTTTTCTCTTTAAATACATAACAATCCCCCCCGGAAGGTAACGACGTATGTATGCGTGGCCACGTATTGTATCCAGGCCAGCGTCTCCCTTGACTTAGTGTTTTTTCGAGACGAACGTTCTTGACATACTGATCTCGGTTGAGCTCCCCAGCAGGCGTAGAGCTACGATCGGTCAATACCATGATTGCACGAGTATACTTGTCGTAGGACTTCTGGCGCATAGGAAAAAATTGGTCGGGTTGCGCGAACGAGATGTCTTCGAAGTCATGTTTTTTCGGGGGTCAGATGGTGAAATATTCGTTGAGATCCTCATGCAAGGAGCCCAGAAATTTCTTGAAAATATGGCGCACCCCGACGCGTGCCACGATAGAGGAGCACCACTTTTTTTTTCGACGTTCCTCAAATTTGGTAGCTTAACATATGTCTTAACCTCCCCAAAAGTGTTTTGAGGGAAAAAAAAATATAAACCGCTACATACCGGATGAAAAAAAACTCATGTGGCCTAGGCATACGACGAAAACCTTGCAAAAGGAAAAAGGCGTGTTTCCGACGGTTTTGGGTTAAGGAGCTCTGCCATTCACAAACCATTTTCGACAAAAACCGGTATACCATTTTCTGACGAAAAGTGCTACCTCTATCGTGACACGTGTCCTTTGCCTCCATCTTGCCCGAAGGCGAACAGGACGGGTTTTTTTCACCAAGCGGGGGCGATGATTTCGGTCCACAATAAAGTCTGCGCACTGATACAGGAAAAAGAAAAACAAACCGTGCGGAGAGGGATACAAAAAAGCTGTGAAACTAATTGTAGTCGACCTTCGTAAGACACAAAAAAAGTATAATGCAGGGGTTTTCACTGGATCGGATCACTGATGACTGATTGTACGATAGCCCCCCCCCCCCCCCCCCCCTCCCCCCCCCGAAGAAAAACAGCATTTTTTTTTAATGAACGTTTCGTGGCCGCTCGGCACGAGGACGGATGCTATAAAAACAACGTTTTCAAATACATATTATTGTGCTGCAAAGGAGTACTACTACTAGTACTACTACCATCGAACGATGACGTCGGGCGTCGCAACGGCCGGGAGATGGTTTCAAAACCGGCGATTTTATCAAAGAAAAGTTAGTTGGGGGGGCTACCGCAGTATGACTCTACAACAGAGGATACGATCGGTTCAGGTTGACTCGGCCCCGACCAGACACGTGCTACGATATATGGTAGCACTTTCTGGGGGGTAACGTTTTCTGGGTGGCCGAGTTTTTTTAACCAAAATCGCAGGAAGTGCCATTCTTCTTGCTTCTTTGCGGATTTTTTTTGTGAAAAACCTCGGCCCATGATTTTTTATTTTTTTCTTATTGGGTTGCACTTTCATTTTTATCAAAATCGGTATCTCGGGCGAGGAATAGAGCTCCTCGAGCCACCACCCTCGGAAGACGCGTGCTACAATATGGGTATTAAGGTATACCACTTTTTGGCACTTTTTTTTTTACCGATTCGACGATAGCCTCGCCAGCGATTTTTCTTCAACGAACGTTTCATGGCCGCTCGACACGAGGAATGAATGGTGCTATGAAGAAAATATCTTCAACGCATTTATTTCCTTGGTTGCATAAAAAAAGGACTATCATCGAACGACGACATCGAGGTGGCAGGAGGCGCCGCGTTTCAGGAGATGATAGATGCGGCCGGGAGCTGGTTTCAAAACCGGCGATTCCGGAAAAAAAAAAAAGGTCGAGGGGGGCTACCGTAGAACGACTCCTTTTTTTTCCAATTTTCTCATTGTATACATAGGCCATGGGATTTTTCTTCCGGGAGCAGTTTTAATTCCCCCCCCCCCCCCCCCCCCCCCCCCGCGAAAAAAAAAAACAACAGTTTTCGTGAGAGGTCACTTAAGCTCCGAAAGTGAGGGACCTCGGAGAAGAAAAAAAAAAAATGGTGCACCCTCAAAAGCCACCACCCCTCAGAAGGCGGAAACAATGGTTGGTGCAACTTTTTTTTTTCCCGTGGCGTGGACCATCCGTGAGACTTCAACAACTCCTGATCCGACCCGATCCGACCGCACCCGACCCGCGTGAGATTTAGAATCCCATTCCTCCTGACCCAACCCGACTCGGCCCGATCCGACCCGTGAGATGCAGCTTTCCAACACCAACCCGACCCCACCCGCAAGGGTTCAAAAACCTTCCTGATCCGATCGGCTGGCCGTGTCGTGCATGACCCGTGAATAAACCCTGAAAAATTGCAGTGTTTTTTCAAGGCGTCCGAAAGAGAGAGAGGGAGACAGCGTCCAGCGGTACACGAGTACCACCACATTGCACGCGTGTCGCGTGTCCGCTTGCGTTATTCGCAGGTGACACGGGAAATCCTCCCACGGGGGCAGGGATGGAGCGGAAATCTTCGGCGTGCTACTAACGTGAGGAGCTCAATATCTTCGAAGGCATGTGTTCGCGCAATCTAACCATAGACGCGTGCTACGACAGAGGTATTAGGTATACCTTTTTTGGCGAAAATGGTTTTTCTGAATGACGGGGCTCCTTAACCTACTAATACTATACTAATACTATCGTCGGAAAAAAAAAAATAATGGGCCATTTTTTTGCATGATTCTCGTCGTATACCTAGGCCATGTTTTTTTTTTTCATCCGCGATAAAACAGATTTATTTATTTTTCTTCTCCAAAACAGTTTTTGGGGTTTAAGAAAGACAGTTCTTTTACTACTAAAAATTTTAAAGCCTCAAAAAAAAAGTGGTGCACCTGTATCGTGACACGCGTTCAAAACACTGCAGCATGCGCTACTGCTGGAGATGCAGTCCAAAAAGACGAACGCTACGATAGAGATGCACCACTTTTTTTTGTGTCTGAGGTTCCTCACCTTAGGAGGTCAAGAAAGGAAAAAAAAAACTTAACCCCAACAAAACCTATCGCGGATGAAAAATCCCACATGGGCCCTCCAGGTACACAACGAGAATCATAGCAAAATGAAACAAAAAAGAATTACCTGTTTCCGACGATTTTGTCTTGAGGAGCCCCTCGCCATTTCAGAAACCTTGCCAGACGAAAATTGCTTAGTCCGTGCTACCGCCTCCATCGTAGCACGCGTCGAAAACAAACATGATGCTCGTAAAAACGCATGAGACTAACCGGACCGGCAATTCCAACACCCTACCGTGGTGTGGCTCCTAGCATGACATCTCACCCGGGAAAAACCTGAACTTCGAAGGCGTTTTCGTTGGCGCAATGCGACCAAACACTTGAACGCGCTGCTGTACGTAGCAGTAGTCCAAAAAATCAAGCAACGTGTTTGCACAAAGTCAAGGTGTCAGGCTAACCGGTAGTTCCAAAACGTGAGGAGATCGGCCGGCCAGAACCATTTCAGCCCGAAAAGCCTAACCTCTGCCATGGGATTCGTACCGTACCGTACCGTACCGTACCGTACCGTACCGTACCGTACCGTAGCTTGGAAAATCATCGTGCCACCGACGCTGAAAGCGTCACCATTTCTTCACATTTTTTCTGGGGGTCTTCAAGGGTTGTGAGCCGACCAGACCCGCGGGGTCGCGTCACGAAGTTTGCAATAGTTCGCGGGTCCAGTCAGGCTGGGTCAGGGAGGGGTGTTAAAGGAAACCCCACGGGTCGGATCAGGTCGTCTCAGGAGGTTTTCAAATCTACCGGATACGGGTCGGGTCGGGTCGCGTCGGGTCGGGTCGGGTCACCCTGACCCGTGTCGACCCGTGAATATCCCTGAAAAATCCCACATGTTACATTTCCAACTTCTAATTTTCTGTCGTAGTCCAACTCCAAGTGCTTTGTCCCGATGTCGAGACTGCGGTGCTAAACGATTAAGAGTCAAAGGGGGTAAACAGAAAAACTAACTACTGCCTGCCCTATGTTTTTTTTTCGGCCCCTCGTGGATCATGACATGATAAGTACTGTACGGTATTCCTGGGATTAGCCGTTGGGCCGATGTGTGCCACTATTTTCATATCCATCTAGTTTTTGGGTGGAGTGTATGTTGTAGATTTTCTAGTGGGAGAAACGCGAGGTGTAATGGGGTATCTCCCCGGCCCCGACGCACGTGAGTATGATGGTGGTGTTGTCACAAAAAATAATAGCTCATTGTGCCAAAAAATCTAGCCGGTGCTCACAAGGAAAGAAACAAAAAAAAATACCCAGGCGGAAGAAAAAACAAGAGTAAAAAGCAATCCCACGTACCTAGCACACGTGTGATATCGCATCATGTGTAACATCGCATGGATCCGGAGGCAGTATGCAGTAAGCGCACGCACCTGCCCATGCGCTATCGTTTACAACCCGTTCGCTGGCAGAGCTAAGCCTCGGCTGGAACGTGCATTCACGCCCAAGATTTTGGGAGTTGGAGTTCAGCGATCGTTGCCTCCTCCCAAGGTCCTTTTGTAACCTGCGCACAGTGCCCAATATTTGTGCGAGAAAAGCGGAAAATATGTTGTACGTCGTGAGTTCCACCCGTTTCGTCCTCCACACTTGAGCATGGTGACACGCCATTTGAATATAGAGTTGCGTCTGCATCTGATCTGATATGTGAAAACGTCGCTCTTTCCACCACGTAATTATAGCGAAAAAGTGCATCGCACACACCACCACCACCACCACCACCTCCACCACCACCACCTCCACATCCACCTCCACCACCACCACCTCCACCACAAAACAACAAGAACAACAACAAAAACAAAGTAGTTACCTCGCGATGAAGTCGTCTCGCACATCCTCCCAAAGTAATGCCCCCCCTTCTTCCGCGTCGCTGTCAGAGTTGCAGCGGACTCCGCGGGCGAGCATTCGCATCTGTTGAAAAGAAAATGTGAGACATATATCGTCGGGTGCGGTATCCAATTCGGCAGTCGGATGCCGGCCCCACTGCAACTAGCCGACAACAACGACTAGCCTACTAAATAAACATTCGCCGGCTAATAGGGTAGCCGGGTACTTGTGCTCACTGCAACTGCCTGCAATGTCTAGCCATCTACCGGTAGTTTCTAGTCGCCGACCTGAGTTAGTCAGCTATCTCTCAGCCCTGCCCGAAAGATTTTGACGTTTTTTTTTTTTTTTTTCACGCCGTCGGATAGTTTGGTTCTCTGCAACTAACGGCCATGCATGCCTAGGCAACCTAATACTGTGTTTTTCCATTGTAAACACGTCAGCTGTGAGTTCGATCAATTCAGGGTCGATAGTCAAAATTGCCAGCTGCGCGATATACACCGACCGCTCGTTTTGTACAAAATCGTTATCCTTTGAATGTATATTATAGACATTACTCCTGTGGATGTTGCCAGCCGCTGACGTAGAGTCAGCCACCTCTCATTCCCCCACGAAAGGGTTTCCATATAATTTCATGTTAGCATCCTTAGTTTTGCCCTCCGACAGTGCATCGTAGATGCCGTTCCGATAGAAATTGAATCCCCTTCCATACATAGAGCCATAATATCTCTCGTATGACCATCTGCGAACCATTTTGGTATTATTTTTTACTCTTTCAGCACCACCCCAAACCCGACATGAGGAAAAAAAACTTGGAGATAGACTAGGATATATCTTTAGGAGTTGGAAATGGGTCAAGGTAATCGGGTAGTTGGCACCGCCGCGACTAAGTGTAGCGCTTGGCCAACCAATATTTAGCCGCCGGCGTACCGTCAGCCAACTCACATCCCTGGCCAGCACGGCTCAAACACCATATCGCCCGGGTCGAACGGAGCTTCCTTTATTACCTGGAAGTCTTCGCTCTTCGCGGTAGCTTCCACCGACGCCCGTCTAGACTCTTCGAAAGCTTCCACGCGCGAAAGGAACTCCTGCACGTTTTTTTTTTTTGACGCAAGGAAGAGCAGACGCGGTCAGATTTTATTCAGTGCAGGCTCGCTTTGTGCCAGATGCTAAGTCATCTGGAAGAAGAAATCGTGCTCGCCAGCAAGCGCTACGCGACGTCCTACATGTAGACTAGCATGTGAGTTAAAGGTGTCTCAAGGTTTGTGGCCTAACAGCAGGTCAAGCCTTGCTTAGGTTAAGCGGTTCATGTTGTCAGATCCAGACTGTAGTACAGCATCGACCCTCTCCTGAGAAAAACCTGGAACTAGACTCTACGTGGTAGGTCACATCCATGTTCTGCTGGAGCGAGAAGGGGGAAGAAAAAAATCTTACACTTTCCTATTCGGCCGCGAGCGCCCTTAGGCTGCATACATACTTTCTTATTTTATTTTTGTTTTGTTTTCAAGTTCTTGGCCAAGGTTGTTTAAAATATGCTTTGTGACGAGAGGGGGCCGATGCCATACCCCTAAGACGAGCCACATACGGACAAAAGTCGTTAGAGTACCGCATCGCTCGTTAGCCTCGACCGAGGTCGAGAAGTCGTCACACGGTAGAGTGTGCCAGTTTTCGCTCGTTAACCTAGGACCATGTCTACGGCATTGTAGTACCATACTCGAGCGCTCTAGCGTAACCCCGATTTACGCTAGCGTGGTTGAGTCACTCGCACGAGCGACTCCGCACCTCGCGGACAAAAAAGGATTTCACCCGGGAGGGGGGGGGGGGGGTTGCCATGCGGCAGCGTAGCTCGCCATTCATTCCATTGCGGACTGATTTTAGACGCGTGCTACGATAGCAGTGTGCACACGACTTTTTTTTCTCAACACTACCCCTCACTTTGGGAGCTTAAAGACCTCTCTTAAGGCAAAAAACTGATTTAGAGAAAAATAAAACTGCTTAATACAGTAGTACCGGATTTGAAAAATCCCCTGTCTTCGGTACACAACGATAATGCATCATGCAAAACAAGAATGGTCTATTATTTACTCGGAGTGAGAGTATTTTTTTTCCGACGATAGTATTAGTATAGTATTTTTGGGTTAAGGAGCCCCGTCATCCAGAAACCATTTTCGCCGAAAAAAGGTATACCTCTATCGTACCATGCGTCTTTCTTGAAAACGTTTATAAACGGCACAAAGGCTTAAGACCGCGAAGGAACAGGGGGGGGGGGGAGGGGTTGCTCGCGCGAGTGACTTGAGAGCCACTCACTGCAAAAAAGGCCCCAAAACAACATAAAACCCCTCCCCTTCCTTACAGTAGACTGTGCCAGTTTTCAGCGCAACGCCTCGCCATTGACGGGAAAACCGCACAATCAAATACCTGGTACAGCAAAAAGGAATAGGTCCATGTCACATAAGAGGCAAATGCCACCCATAACCAACATACCGACCCACCATGCCCACCATGCCGTTCGTACCGTGATCGCGACCCTTCTCCCTCCTCCCTTCTCCCCCCCTCGTCCATTCCGGATAAGGAGAACAACTACAACAACTGCAACCCCTACCGTGGGGTCATAACGCGGTAGGGATTGCAGTTGTTGGATTAAATAATAGTGTTTCTGTCCGATTGAGGCCCTCAAGTGAGGACCTTTCATCCCGCGGTAGGGGATGCAGTTGTTGGATTAACTAATAGTGCGCCTGTCCGATTGAGGCCCTCAAGTGAGGACCTACCGGTTGTATGCTGCAGTCAAGCTATTTCACGAGCACGCATATTGTTTTAGCGCTAAGGCTTGCATAAGAAGCTTGGTCGTCGGGTTCTGTCGCGAACGAGCGCCTTGTTCACACTCCTTTGTTTTTCGGGTAAGGTGTTGAAAATCTTCATGTGAGATGCTAAAGGACTTTCTACTGTGCACACCAACCCACGTGCGGTGTCTCGAAAGCGATAAAGAGGCGTGTTTCAAAAGTCTCACCCATCCAAACACACGTTTGGGGAGAACAGATGGATGCGCAACGCGACGCACAGCCCCACCCATCCAAACACACGTTTGGGGAGAACAGATGGATGCCAGGGACTGGAGCGTGCGGAGCAGCACATCGATTAAGGTTGTACATAAACCCGTTCTTTCGGAACACACGTGCGGCACCTTCCTGACGCGCGCCCATGTCCTAGGCTTCCGGTACTCCATCTCGCAGTTGGGGCAGACCTTGCGCTTTTCCTGCACCTGTCAACGCGCGAAAATGAGGCAAAAGCGAGCGTCGTGGCCATCCGGCCCACGCCCCGCGCCCCGCCCCAGACGTTGTAGTGTACCAGTAAATAATTAGAAAACTGCAGATCGAAAATGCTGTTGGAACATGCTTTTTTTCAACAACGTTTTTGCACATCCCATTCAACAAAGCTTTTGAAAAAACCGTTTGGAAATTGGTGTTTGAAAATGTTTCTGGAAAAACCCGCTCGATACCGTATTTTGACAACGCCACTCGAGCATACCTTCCAAAAACGTCGTTCGCTGTTAGAAATCGCTTTTTAAAAAATGCAATTAGAATAATTCAGATTGAAAACACGGTTCACCAATGCCTTGGCAACACATTTTTCCAAAAAAAAAGCTGATAGGATACGCCGTTCGACTACGCAAATAAGTCGAAAACGCTGTGCCAGCATGTCTTTTTTACATGCCGTTTGCTTGCGCTGTTCGGAAACTCGGTTCGAAAAAGCTGCTTGAAAACGGTTTTCGAAAAGTATTACTTCGAAGTATTACGGAGGACGATAGTAAATAGGACCAAATATTGTTAGTAAAAATAGATTAATATATAGGTTTTTGCGTCCCCCGTAGGTCCTGTTTACTAGGGTCCCCCGTAATAGTGAAGTCTCTGTAGGAAAGAGCAGTTCGAAAATGCAGTTCGAACACGCCCTTTGCAAACACCAGTCAAACACGCAGTCTGAAAGCGCTGTTTTGAAACGCATTTCAATAAGCAGAGTCCTACCACGCTTTTTGAAGCACCAGCCGAACACGCCGCCTGAAAGCGCTTGTTGAAATATTCTTTTTGGAGAAGGCGATCAAAAACATAACTAAAAAACGCATGCTGTTCGAAACCGTGTTCTAAAACCTTCGAACAGCATGCGAGTTGTTTTCGAGTTGTTTTCCACGAAAACGATAAATGTCTTCCCATCGATCCCACCTCGTCGTATGACTGCTCCGCGCCGCAGCCAGGGCAGACCCGCTTGTCCAAGGTGTCCTTGTACGCTAACTCCCCTCGTCGGTGCTCCATTGCTGCGTTTCTGCGTAGTGCGCAATACGAGGGCCTAAGCATGTTGGCGTCGTCATCGACAACGTTTACGGGTGGTCATCTCACTCGGGTGGACCATTTCGTTGTGGGTGGTCATCTCAATCAGGTGCTAAGGCTAAGGCAGTGCTGGCCCTAGTTGAGAGATGGATCGATCCCGATCAGTCCCAACAGTGCGCACTGTAAGGAATCGCGCGTGTTTGATATCCTGATTGAGATTTTTTGTGCGACTAGGACTAAGCTGTACGCGTGCTTCTGCGTGCGCGTTTCGGATATATATCGTGATTGAGTTTTTTTTTGTGCGACTAGGACTATCTGTACGCGTGCTTCTGCGTGCGCATTGTTATGGGGACCCTCGATTTTTTTGGCGTCGTCGATTTTTTTGGCGTCGTCATGGTTGAGGTTTTGGACGGGATCAAGATTATTTATAAAATTCTTCTAACGGCGTCAGCTGCGAGTTCGACGAATTTAGGTTTCGATACTCCTCTTTTTGCAAGCTGCGTCCTACGTCGATCGTCCGTTTTCAATAGGTTTCATACATCAAAACCTAACATATAAGATTATATTGTACTACGTTACTTATTATGTGCAAGTGTTACATTGGTAACACACCAATCGTTTGTGATTTGCACGCCGAACCAACGTGTTTTCGGTGTCGTGAATTAAGGCATTGTGGAGTCAGGGCTGTTTAAGTACTGCGTAACATGATCAGGACTTTTACGAAATATTGGGAATCATCCGACGTATTCGGGATCCCGGTTTTGTTTTACTCATACGAGTATGTCCTGTTTTTGCCCATTCGTGGACAGTTGTGTGGGAGTGAAAAATAAGCTATTGACTAAAATTCAAGGCGGACAATATGGTGCAGGTTTTAAATTAAGTGATGTGGCCAGATTGTTTCCTACTATTAGAATTTATTCTGCCTGTACTCTTGCTTGGCTCGCTCTTGGGCGTCCATTAGATAAAGGAACGCATCCCTCGAGCCGTGGCCGTCCCTGTTTCCTCCATTGTCTTTCTCGCCGCCCCCCCTCCCCCCTGGCCATCCGCGCTCTTTCACCGATCCAGGACAGGACTTTTCTCTACCACTGGCATTTATTCTGCGTGTGCTTCTGCTTAGCTCGCTCTTGGGCGTCCATTCCATAAAGGAACGCACCCCTCGAGCCATGGCCGTTCCTGTTTCTTCCATTGTCTCCCCCCCCCCTCCCCCTCCCCCCCCGCCATCCGCGCTCTTTCGCGAATCCAGGACAGGACTTTTTTATTGAAATTAATAACACACTACAGCTGTAAGGTCGAGGGTTTGGTCCAAACTCATATTTGCAAGCTATGCACGATACTCCGATCGCGCGTGTTACTGGTGGTGTAATCCTCACGAAGGATATCAGGCGGCGACTCCCGTTGGTACCAGCTAGTACCAAGGTCTACAGGGCAACGCAGCGGCGTTCATTTATTTGGTTATGTAATCCCTCTGTGCG
The DNA here is from genome assembly GCA_012845835.1 of Undaria pinnatifida. Lineage (NCBI taxonomy): Eukaryota > Phaeophyceae > Laminariales > Alariaceae > Undaria > Undaria pinnatifida. Next base: position 2,207,362 of record JABAKD010000006.1, on the reverse strand, counting down.
CGGAAACTGTGAAGCCGGTTTAGACGGGGGCAACAACAACTGGCGGCTGTAGAACGCACCAGCGTGTTATGTATCGTATAAATAGTCTTATTGCCAGTAAGGGGAGGGGAGACGGTTAGCAACAGCTTTAGATCGCAAAAGGAATGGAGACTGCTGCTGCACGAATGATGCTGGACCTAACGAGATGACGGAAGGACTTTGTGTCTTGTGGTCAGGATGTGACGTGATGTGGCCAGGATTAGATGCAACGTAATCAGGATATCTTTTTGGTGCAAATTCTAAAACCTATACTTTTCTGTGCTTGCGTTCTTCTTTTAGCCATCTGATAAAATGTGCCGTATGCGCTGCAGCGACGTTCTTCGCCATAAAAAATCCCATATTATACAACGTGAAAACCAAGAGAAATTGCACCCACGAAACGATAACCCCGTGCTCTCACTTGGATCTCTCTTGTGCATCCATGCGATAGAGGAAAGCATCCCGCGCGCCGTGGCCATCCCTATCGCCGTCGTCGTCTTTTGCATCCTCGCCTCCCCGCCCCCCGCCCCCACCCCCGCCTCCTCCACCCCGCTTAGCCGCGGCAGAGCGCGTGTTCGGTCTGTGAGTACACTCCTTTGCGTCCGCCAGACAAGCGTGCAGGAACTGTCGCTTTTCTTTTTCGGACATGCCTCGCGTTAGATCTTTCACCAAAGCTTCGGTAGACGGGTGTCTGCAACAAGAAGAGCCGTCGGCGGTAAACGGTTAATCCGGTAGAGGTATACCTTTTTTTCGGTTATTTTGTTTCCTTGACCCAAAATCGTCGGAAATAGCGGTAAAGGTGTACCTTTTTTTGTCTATTTTGTTCCCTTAACCCCAAAATCGTCGGAAATAGCGGTAGAGGTGTACCTTTTTTTGGCTATTTTGTTTCCTCCACCCAAAATCGTAAGAAAAGCAACGCCATTTGTTTTTCTGCATGGTTTTCGTCGTGTACCTAGGCCATGGGAAGTTTCATCCGGTACTGTAGCAGTTCTATTTTTCTCCAAATCAGTTTTTGGGAGAGGTCTTAAACTCCCAAAGTGAGGGGTAGTATTGAGAAAAAAAGTGGTGCACCTCGATCGTAACACGCGTCGAGCATTGAGGCAGGGGCGAGTCTATGTTTAGGTGCCCTTGGGAATACTTACGCAACGTGAAGACGCGGTGGTCGGCGGCGTTCACGTTCACGCAGTAGTATATGTTCTATTTGTTACGATGGTATATGTTTACTGGTATTTGTTGTTAGGCATGTTTTCTGATGGTTGTCTCTTTCTTTCTTCCTTGCCTTCTTTCGTTTTTTTTGTTTCTCTTGTCTTTCCTAACTCTGTAGGTTGTCTGGTGTGCTGGCTTGTGTGTGCCGTCTTCGTATGCAGTACGCTTGGCGTTGCATGGCCAAACCCCCTCACGACGTTTGCGGTGAATGTCACAGAGTCATAATTCGCGACCACAGAGCTTGTCTCTCTCCATGACGACGAATCGGCACTAAGACAGGGTCTGCTGGACGTCCATGGGGTGGAAAAAAAATAGTTCAACTTGAACACCACAGCACGCACACAAAACTTAAAACTAGAAACCATGCACCTGAGCGTTCAAGGAGTGAATCACGTTGAGTAGGTTGCAAACACGACAAAGACACAACTGCTGATTCTGGGGACTTTCTGTGCTTCTGCGGTAAGCGAACGGTGTCGTTGACTGGGCGAGGGACGGTTTCCACAGGTCCTTACCTTGGTCGAAGAACATACCCGTCGTCATAGACTGAGCGATAAACTCGTCTGGGCTGGTCTGTGTTACGTGGCGCGATTCTCGCGCGGTGACTCAAGGTGGCTCGTAAATGTTTTGTTTGCGTACTTTTCAAAGAGGTTTTGTCCCTTTTTTTCGACTTAAGAGACCCCCGGGATTAAAAATAAAGCCACCATCCGAACGGAAAGCTTGCATGTGCTATGTGTTGGGGGGGGGTGTACTCAGTTTGTGCATGGCCGTAGTCGCATGGCCATAGACCCTCGCATCTTTGCTATGCCGGGACGGAGCAAGTCGGGTTTTTTACCAACCAGACAGATATTGCTTGCACCAAGCGCGAAAAGCGCCGTGAGGTGTTCGGCGAGTCGCATGAAGGGTGAACTGCCTCCTTCCAAGAACCCCTCGTAAGACGAACTTCGGCGCCTTGTGCCTATTGTCTTTCTTGCTATAAAGGGGGGGGTGACATGTAATTGACTCATACTGTTTCAAGACACGAAATTTTTAGATGTTAGAGGGAGACGAAATTACGTACAAAGTAATGAAAAACCGTGTACCGAGTGTAATGTAATAGTGTAGCGGTAACCGAAGTAGGCACGCCACCCGACGGGATTCCTCGTACAGGAACAATGACAAAGGAGGGAAACCTTGCGCAGTAGTCGGGCCGACTATAAACGGTAAGAGAAGAGCACGATTTTACTCGTAGATAAGCTTGCGCCGGCAAGCAACAAGCAACGCTGCTGTAGGTCGGTCGGTCGGTCAGTGTAACAGCCCACAGGGTACGTTCAATCGTAAGGCGTACTTACTGTCGAGACACTTCGCATAATATATGGTGGCGTGCACATCCTCTCGCTCTGCCTCATCCTCTCCTTTCTCCCGTGGACGGAAAAAGTACATTGTTTGTTCAAGCTTTTGTTATCCTAAAGGGACACTTTCAGCACGGAAGCGGGGGGCTCCGTATGGAGATGGGGCGTACATGTTACCAACGCCCGGGCGGGAGAGTTTCTATTCTTGTCTTTCCAAGCACCAGTCAGGTAGTTCAGCTCATGCGAGCGCAACTCTGTACTACCTCCTACCAAGGAATGTTCCAACACGATATCGAATGTTCCAAACTATATCGAATGTTCCAAACACGATATCGAATGTTCCAAACACGATATCGAATGTTCCAACACGATATCGAATACTCCTACACGATATCGAATATTCCAACACGATATCGAATATTCCAAGACACGATATCGAATGTTCCAACACGATATCGAAACACCGTGTCTGAGTCTAGCAGTTGGCGGGCCACACGGCGTTCGAATCGCTGGCCTGCTTTCTTTAGCCTGCGCCAGTTCATCCACCCGTTGCCAGCATCATGTACTTCATACAATAATTTACGGCTGCGGGTGGTAAGGATATGTTTCTACATCAATACGGTATTGGCTTCCTGTACCTGCCTCCAGTATTACTTTCGCGTCTCATTTTCCCTGAAGAAAAAACCGCAATAGGGTTACTTGTTCCACGACTGAAAAACTGATCGCACACTATGTTCAAATGATTTCTCCTCCCCGAAAAAACGCCGGTTAACACATGCCAATGTCTGTCCGTCCGGCCGTGCCTTTGTCCTGCTGTCACTTCTTTGAGCATATTTTATCGTGTCCGAGTGGCCGGTCGGCCCCCTTTGACCTGCTGCGTCAGTTTATCCCTCCGTCGCCACGAACTCAACTGCACCTGTTTTCGTGCTCTTTTTTTCGCGATAGTTTTCCCGCTCTATAGAAGAAACGCCTGCTCCTTCTCTTTTTTTTTTGTCCTTCTTTTTTTTGGAAATCTCAATATTATTTTTATGCTTTAAGTCACGAGTGCGAGTGCGAGCATGCACTCAGTGGAGATCGAACCATCGAAATCGGCGTTACTAGTCACGGAGTCATACCGCGGCAGGGGTGGCGATCTTTTGGGACCGAAACGTTCCTGGCCGATAGAGCACCTCACGCGAGGAACTGCAGGACAGTCGAAAAATGGTGCTGCTACAATGTTGTTTTAGGACTAGTCGTACAGAAGCGTTGGTCGGGTTGCGCGAACGAACCTCTTCGAAGGCGTGTTTTTCGCGGGATGTTGGTCGGGTTGCGCCAACGAACGCCTTCGAAGGCGTGTTTTTGGCGGGGCTTTTGGTCGGATTGCGTGAACGAACGCCTTCGAAGTCACGTTTTTCGCGGGGTGTTGGTCGGATTGCGCGAACTAACGCCTTCGAAGTCATGTTTTTCGCGGGGTGTTGGTCGGACTGCGCGAACGAACGCCTTCGAAGCCATGTTTTTCGCGGGTGAAGTCGATCGAGCTCCTCATGGCAGGAAACTCGAAAAATTCTTAGAATCTGCCGCACCCCCTTCCGTGGGATGGTCCTACGAGGTTAACCTTAGAAATGGACCATCGGGGACGCCGACTGTTACCCCTTAGATAGTCCCTCAAGTCGCCGATTTTAATCTGAAGGGGTTAGCTAACATAAGTCTCGAAAATATTCGGCCCGTGCCGTGCTTTGGTCTGTCACTACTTTGTGGGTATTCCCTTGTTCGAGTCGCAGATTATAGTATGCTCTCGCTGCCTAGACTGCAACGCCGCTTGCCTCTATCGTTGTTTTTGTCGGGGGGGGGGGGGGGGGGTTCCTCTGAACAAAGAAAAAAAAAACGGTGTTGCACTACTTTTCTACCGCAAAAGCAAATCCCAACCTATGCTCGAAATTTTATGTCCCTGTAAAGGTTGGGTGCGGTTGTCAAGGCTTATAGAAACATCTTTCAGCTGTTTGACCTGCCGTGTTTTCGATCCAAACCCGACTTGATCGCGGACGGGTCCCTTACCGTATTCGAGTCGCCGGTCTGTCCCCCTTAGCTTGCGCCAGTTCATCCCCCCGCCGCCTGGACCTTCTCTTAGGCTTGTCGCTCCCCCCGCCGAGTTCCCTCGACCGTCGCAGGAGAACAATTTGTGCCTGGCTTAGTCCACAAGATCTAGCGAAAACGCAAACGCAAAACATGTGCAAGTCACTCAGGTTCGAAAAAAAATGTACACCTCGGGTGGTTATGTTTACTATTTTGTCCGCATCACAACGCCGTGTGCCGCATTGCACCCAAGACCCGATTTATATCACAACATGAGGGAACAATGGCGGCTTTTTTTAAAGATCTCGAAACAGTTCTCAGGATTGGTCTCGAGATCGCTCCATTGACGCACGACTTGGCGCTGCGCTCTCCCCCTTGTATGGGCAAAATCAACTACAAAATAGCCCGAGGGGGTGTTTCGTCTTCCGTGATATTCGGTATTTCACGGGTTTTGCCCAACAGCCTCGACAGTATGGTTGAACTATGCTCGACTCGAAACTCCAGCCTTAACCGTGGCCTTAATCTGGGAAATTCTCGGAAAAAACTAGGATGGGTTAGGTAGCTTTAGAGCTCATCAAGCAAGGAGACTCCGAAAACTTAGCGTGCGCTACTTAGTAGACGCGGCACACCAACTACTCGCGACAAAAAATCGGGTTCTTCTTATTTAGTCTGCGTATTTTCCCTTGGGTTTCTGATTGATTCTACGATAGCCCCCCCCCGAAACCAGCGATTTTATTTAACGAACGTTTCATGGCTGCACGATACGAGGAAGGATGCTATGAAAAAAAAGAGCTTCGTATAATCTCTTGCTCGAAAAGGATTATCGAACGATGAGGTCGGAGTGGCAAGGGGCATCGTATTTTAGGATATACGGTCAGAAGCTGGTTTGAAAACCGGCGATTTCGTTAAAGAGAAGTTGGGGGGGCAACCGTAGGACGACTCTTCTGTTGATTTCGGAGTAACGGTGTCGTGAGTAGTAGACGGTGATGCCCATGCTGCACATAGTCGGATGGCAAATAGGGTAACTGCGAGCGGCAGCGCGTTTTCTCGTTCGCGCGCCGCCAAAAACATTGAGACCCCCTTTTCGAGATGGCTGAGAAAGGTTTTTGCTTGAAATACGATCGAGCCGCTTGACGAAGAAGCTTGAGGACACCAAGACGAACCACACAACACAGTAGTTGGCGGTTGATATTCCAACCGCGGCGCAACACGCACACACCCACCAAAGCACAAGAAGTTGTTGAAGACGGATCCGAATTCTCCTGCGAGAGTTCCTAGTGATAGAACATACTACTTCCACTGTGTATCGTACTGTGATGAGCAAGAACCAGGCGGTCGCGGGGAAGAGTACGGCGTCTGTTCACACCTTGCGGCCGAGTCTTTGAGCCCCTTGGCCAAACTGCTCCTGTGGTCTGCAGGCCTCTTCGTTTTTCGGGATGGGGAGTGAACTATCTTCCCACCTGGGACGAGGAAAGGAAAGGTTGCGAAAATATTTTCAAACATGTGATGCACCATCGCTTTCCTGCCGTGTTTGTCTCATGATTTTTTTCGCGGGTTTTGGAGTAAGAGGTTGAGAGTGCGCGGTCTGATTAGTCCTCGTTGTAGCTGTACTCGGAAAACAAATCTCAGGCAGTCGCCGATAGGATCGTTGTCAATTTTAGAATTTCCTCACCACGTCAGTCCAACGGTAGACTTACGGTAGTTTACCGGACGAGTTGTATTGCCTGAGGGGGGGGGGGGCATTAGTCAAGGGGTCACATGGCCTCCAACGAGTCTAACGTTTTCTGTCATCAATTGCTGTAGTATGAGTTTAGCTCAATTTAGGGCTATAGCATCGTCAAAAAGTCAACAAATACGGCCAGTTTTACGTCCTTCGCCGCGAGGCCACCAATCCCAGTAGCCTTTTGCGATTTTTTCACACCCACGAGTCGCATCAGCAAAGGCATCAAATGCATTTCGCTTTTTTTTTTGGTGCTCCGCACATGTTCCCCAGGTTTTTCTACACGCGCGGCGAGAGCCGCACTCGGGTCGGAACCTTACTGAGCGTGGGTTAGGGTTGGGATTAGGGTTAGGGGGTTAGGGTTATGGCTGGGTTTGGTCAACGCCCTCTCGTGACTTTGTTGAAAACAAAAAAAATCACAAAGGCAAAACAACCAGCCTAATAACCTCCGCTTCGAAGTGCAAAGGGAATACTTCGTATACTTCATCTCACTTTTCCCAAACGCGCGGCTTCGAAGTGCAAAGGGAATACTTCGTATACTTCATCTCACTTTTCCCAAACGCGCGGCGACGTCGCACTCGGCTCGGATCCTTACTTTGCCTGGCTTAGGGTTGGGGTTAGGGATGAGGCTAGGGTTAGGGATAGGGTTGGGGTTTTAAGGTAGGGGCAGGGTTAGGGCTGGGTTGGGAGTCGTCCCACGGTAGGGGTTGCAGTTGTATAATTGGGCCAAAACGTGCCTGGGTGATTGAGTTCCTCATGTGAGGAACTGCCGGTCAATGAAGTAATTTCACGAGTACATTTTGTTTTTGGGCTAAGTCGTACAAGCTTGGTCGGGTTGTGCGAACGACTGCGCCTTCCAAATCATTTTTCGAGCGAGATATTGAGCTCCTCATGTGAAGAACTCAGGGACTTTCTGCTGCAACCCCTACCGTGGGATGGCTCTTTGGGTCGATGCTCTCTCGCGATTTGTTCGTATAGAAACAGGAAAACACAACAACCGGCCCAATAACCTCTACTTCGTAGTATACAGGGAGGGACAACCAGTCTAATATCCTCTATTTCGACATTAAAAAAATGGAAACATGTCTGGTACGATGTCTCGGTCAAAGACCGCAAGGACGCCTCCTCGAGGTCGTACCACTCGAACGATTGAAGCATCACACGCACTTTGCAAGGACGAGCTAGTTTCCACTATTAACAAGTTCCCGAGCTTGCAGCTAGGTGTTTACTTACATTTTTAACAACATCTTACCTTCCAAAGTTGAACCGCGTCCCCTAACCCCTTCCTTGCCCCTCCCGGCGTGTCTCCTTCTTAGAACCTCTAGCGTCAGCTCCAACGCTCGATCTCTCTCGATGTCATCGTCTTGGCAGCGGGTCTCTTCCTCGTTCGCCCGTGACAGCATATCCTGCATCCGCTCTTCCTCCTGCATCCGGATCACGGGGTGCCGTAAAAAGTGTCTTGCAACCGCTACAAAAAAAAAAAGCCGAATTCACGAACAAACCTACAATACAACGCCAAAACAATTTTGAAGTCATCCCGAGTAATTCACGACATCTAACTTAACGCCCATGTCCTAGCGAGAAAAAAACGATACATTTTCCGTTCATGCTGTGTTGTGACGGGCTGCGATTACGTTTCGTGCGTGTCCACCTTACCTCGGCCAGCTCCCGTTCCCGCTGCCGCCTAGATCTTTCTTCGGCCTTAGAGGCGTCAGCCCGACGCTCTGGCGGCCGTCGTTGTGGCTCTCGACGTACAGGATCCGCCTGCGTTACAGAAACGAGCTATGTCAAACGAACTGGCACTGTTTTTTTTTTTTTTTCTTTGCACACTTTTACTTTCCAGCTTCTGGACAAGCCGTGGTCACAGGTGTCATCCCTTCTCCTCCCCGGTTCTTGCCTTCAATTTTTATCGCGCATAGGATTCAGCAATCCCACTGCTCGTCGTTTGTTCATCGAGTGTTGCTAACTCACGCTCTCGCGCTTTCCGCAAGTCAATTTGTGCACAAGAAAACTGTGAAGAAGGATCGACGAACAGGACCCCGCCCGGGTTACGGAAGACACGCTACAATAGAGGTGCACCGCTTTTTCTGCTGATACTACCCCTCACTTTGGGAGGTTAAGACATGTCCTTCTTAACCCAAAAACTGATTGGGAGAAAAAAAAATGGGAAAAAAACTTGCTTTATCGCGGATGAAAACTCCCATGGCCTACGTACAGAACGAGAAAAATCATTGCAAACCAAATGGTCTGTTATTTATTTATTTTCCGACGATTTCGGTTTAAGGAGCCCCGTCAGTCAGTAAAAATGTTCGCCAAAAAACGGTATACCTCTGCGTCGGAAACAAGAACTTCTTAGATAGAGGTATTGATGGCACCTTTAGGCAATAAGATATTCTGAATTTCAGGGCTCCTTAAGCACACAACGCCGAAATGATGGGGGGAGCGCGGGGGGGAGGGGGGGGGGGGGTCGATTATTTTCGTCTATCCATAGGCCATGAGGCTTTTTTTGTCTGTTTGCACTTTCATTTTCTTGAAATCTTTTTCTGGACGGGGGACGCGGGATAGAGCTCGTCCTCAACCAAAAATACTCAGAAACATAGGCTGAGTGCACCTCTAGCGTAGCGGGTGTCAAGTTGGGATTCTTAGAAAGGCGCTTGCCGTACAGGGAAAAAACGAGGCTAAACCAGTTTAGAAGCGGTGTCAGGCAGAAAATACGTGGTGCTAAGCAAATAAGCAGCAGTGCTGGGAAGGAAAGCTAAAGTTTTTTCTTCTTTTTCTAAATCGTTCAGCTAGCCCCCACTCGGTATACCTATTGATCCCTTTCGGAAAGATCGAAACTGACGACTGCAGGATCAGCCCCACGAACCGAGCCAACGTGGGCCGCTAGGTTAGGGGGGTGTCTGTTTTTTACGTCGGACTCTAATGAAAAGAATTGCACAACACGCGAGCATGAACCATCATATGTTGCCCGCTTACACCACGATGAGATCGCAATTCTCCCTTATTTTTTGTCGCTAGAAATTGCCAATTATTGGGGAAAGCTGTCGGAAATATAAATGACGACCACAGCATCGGCTACAAAAAAAACCTTCCCCGAGGTCATGGGGTAGGGGGGGGCGGTTCCGAAGATGAAAGGCGTCGGATATTTCACTTGAGCAGTTTCGCCGCTATGATACATGTGCTGCGACGCTCATTAGCTCAGGGTGCACCGCATTTTGTCAGGTAGTGCACCGAAACAAAAAAAGAAGCACGCGCGCGCAGCATGTGATTATTGTGTTCACGACACACGCGCAGGGCAGCATGGCAACACTTTACGCGGCGTGATGAATTTTTCCCGTATCCACCCCCCCCCCCACACGGCTCTCCCATTTCCATCCCGACTTTCGGTGCACCGCCTCGCCTCGCTTCCCCCCGCGCGAGAACTGGACAGTCTAAGCATCCGCTATTCCTGCTGACTAAGTGTTGGAGATGCGTGATATGGTAGGAGTCGCGCCAGAGACTCTACGGGCCTCGTTTTGAGGAGCTCTATACCTCACTCCAAAACTCGGCGTTGGAAAAAAGACAAGAGGTAAAACCCGATGGCCAGTCCCTTGGCCTCGGTATGCACTAAATGATACAGCATAAACACACTGGATTCTCCTGAAGATATATATTTGTTCTCCGGTAGCCCCCCCCTCCCCCCCCCCCCCAACTTTTCATGAACGGAAGAATAACCCGTTTTTAAAACCAGCTCCGGGCCGTCTCTCATTAAATATGGGCCCTCTTGACATCTCGATGTCATCGTTCGATAGTCTGCTGTAAACAAGAAATATGTTTTGTCCTTTGTCTTTTTTGATTAAAAACATAGCATCCTTCCTCGTGTCGAGCAGGTATGAAACGTTCGACGAAAAAAATCGATGGCTTTGAGGGGGCGGATATCGAAGAATCAGTCATATCTGGTATCTCCTCAAGTGCAGTTGAGGAGCTCGGATCAGTCAGACCTGGTTCAGTCGAAGCGCGCTAAGTCATCCCCGTCGTAGCGCGTTAAGCTTGTCCTGTCTCGCCGTGCTCGTCACTCACCGTACCGCCTAAGCTCCCCCCTATCTCTGCTGCAGGCCAACTATCGACTGGCCGTGTTCTGCGTTTCGTAACCAGTACGTTTGGCACGCGATGCGTTTTCTCTGCTTCGCGCACTCCATGTTTTTGTGGCCACAGAGTTATTGTATGCCGGTTTCTTAAGTATAGGATGCACATATGAAGAATTAGCACGAAACGCTTGGTGGGCTGGATGTCGATGGGTGGAGAGAACGGTTCGATGAGTGGAGCATAAAACACACACAGGCCGTCCACTTCCGAGGCTCCACGTTTTATCCCACCCGCGATAAACCACCTCGTCTCTCTCTGTGACCGCTCACCGCGTCACCCAATCGTCCCTTGCTCCTGCTGGCCAACTTTTGTGCATCCTCCAGAGCTATCGCCTCCGCTGCTCTCTTCATGCGGGCGGTAGACCGAACCGACTCCTCGATTGAGAGGGCTCGAGCAGCGACAAAGACCGGACTTTGTGGAGGGGACGGGGCTGATTCTGTCCAGGCTCCCCGCCCTCGTTCAGGGGTGGGAGATAGCGACCTGGGCAGAGTCGAGATGCAGCGGTGCATGGCAACACTTCAACCCTTTTATTATTGTTCCCAGGTGGGAGGAAATTGCTTGGAGGTAGTGCGGGATGATTTTTTAGTCCGAAAAAACGGTCAACCCCTTTGAGCTTCAAAGGGGTACATTGAACAACGAAAATTGACAATTACGGCATCGTCCACTGCTGGTCGGGGATGGTCGGGGATGATGATGATATACTGGTACACGAAACACAAGCACCCTTATTTTTGTTTTTCATAGATGGAGAGATTAGCGTAGTAGGACAAGTAGGACACACCCTGACTCACTATAACGCTTCGGACCTGGCTCCAGCACAAACGTTTTCTCAGTGTATAAGTAAGCGGGTGTTGCGGGCTGAAACTACCTTCCTGGAAATATGTTATTGAAAAAATGAAAATGTGAGATCGAATATTTCCTCTGTTTACAGTAAGAACTCGAACACTCGCTACTCGCGGACGTTGCCATGCCGCTGTAGAGGGAGTTCTTCTGGGCAAAACGTTTTTTTTACCTGCAGGGGTTCTCAGTTGAGGCCCAGAGTGTTGCAATGTCCTTTTTGCAATGCCATTATTGGTATAAACATATTAATAGTTTTGTTTGTGTCACACCTGCAGCCCGTTCAGACTATCTCGTCGAGCGGTGTCGTTTTCGGTAACTTGTTTTGAGAATGAGGTGACGAGTTGTAACCGTTTCTATTTTTCTTTCTCTGTTTTATCCTTCCGCGGATGTGGAAAGGTAAGGCTTAAGCTCACCACACTTCCACGTACTTTCAGACATGCCGCGTGTGAATTCCAACTCAACTGCGTTCGCAACCCAGCGCAAGAGTAGCTGGCGTACCCTCCGGTCCCCGCCGCAATGACAGCACGACCTGTCCCTAGCGGCGGTCACCAATACTACTACTACCACTACTACTGCTACTGCTACTACTACTGCTACTGCTACTACCACTACCACTACTACTACTACTACCACTACTACTACTACTGCTACTACTACCACTACTACCACTACTACTACCACGAATGTTAACGAAAAGAGCACTCCCCCTACCTTTCCATTAAGCATGTGTCTCATACCGGTCAGCTTCTGGGTTCCTCGCGCCGTCCTCCAGGCAACCTTGAGGGGGGCTTTCCAACGCTGGCCCCCCTGTTCCCCCCTCCACGCGAGCAGTGTCTCCGGCTTTAGCTTTAGCCCCTCGTCTCCTCCGTGTCCCAAGATCCTATGCCGGAGAAGGGTATCATTTGCAGGGGAAGACAGTTGGGAGGGCCGAGCGTCTAGCTCTTCTGGGAAACGGGTCGTGCTGTATCTCGCTCTGTTGGTCCATTCGCCTACGATTCGCATGGCTCACGTCACGAATCACGATGCTTGTGCCCCGACCGCCATTTTCCGGCTCAGATGCAACCACGTCTTACCCGGTCCTACCAAGGCTATACGGTATGGGGGGCGCATGCAACCGTAGCGGTGTGCAGCACTTTTTTTCTGAAGGTCCCCTCACTTTTTCGGAGCTTAAGACATTTTATCAACCCAAAGAAGGTCTCTCACTTTTTCGGAGCTTAAGACATGTCTTAACACTAAAACCTGATTGGGAGAAAAATAAAAACTGCTATGATACCGGATGAAAAATCCCATATGGGCCTAGGCGTACAATGAGAATCATAAAAAACAAAATCGACGATTTTGGGTTAAGAAGCCCCGTCCTTCAGAAAACAAAATAACCAAAAAAAGGTATATAGCCGAAAAAAGGTATACCTTAACATCTCTATCGTAGCACGCATCAAACAAAATAGCCAAAAAAAGGTATACCTTAATATATCTATATCTGCTCGGTTGTTAGGTCCAATTTTTTATTTACGTGAGAGCCACCAGGCAAAAGGTCCGCCAAACTTAAGTGCCGGCTCGTCAAGCTCTATCTTGATGTTTTCGGGGGCGGGGGGTCCGAGACGCACACCGTTCTGAAAACAGTTCGTGTCGTCGCTCTAGAACAGCTTGTTTAAAAAACATGTTATGATTGGTGTAGAGAGTCACTCGGGCGAGCCGACTCAACCCGCAGGTGACACTGGGGGCTGCCCCATCCCGACGGACGGCAGCCGGTCTCTGTGGAAGACGACGCCAGCTTCGCGAATGGGAAACTCTCGATACCCACCCGCCACCCACAGACACATGAGTACGACGGAGATGTGCTTATAATACTCTGAAGCTTCTCACTGTACGAGTTCCATAATACTATCGATATTCGCCCACCACCTACAGACGCACGAGTACGACAGGGGCGCGCCTTAAAACAATTTCTTAGGCCTTTCACTCGAAGACCTCATTTTTTCCCGGAAAAAAAAAGTAGTTTTGAGAGGTGATAACCCGGCCCGCGGGTCGGGCCAGGAGATTTTTGAAAACCTCAGTGGTGGCTCGAGTCGGCTCGGGTCAGGAGGTTTTCTCAATCTCACGGGCCGGGTCGAGTCAGAAGGTATTCAGTCCTCACGGGCCGGGTCGGGTTGGGTCGGATCGTGTCGTGCCGGATCGTGTCGTGTCGTGTCGTGTCGTGCCGTGTCATGTCGTGTCGTGTCGTGTCGTGTCGTGTGGTGTCGGGTCGTGTCGGGCCGTGTCGTGTCGTGTCGCGTCGGATCGGGCACGGCCGTGCCGTGCCGTGCCGTGCCGTGCCGTGCCGTGCCGTGCCGTGCCGTGCCGTGCCCGGCCTTGCCGTGCCGGGTCGGGTCGGGTCGGGTCGGGTCGGGTCGGGTCGGGTCGGGTCGGGTCGGGTCGGGTCGGGTCGGGTCGGGTCGGGTCGGGTCGGGTCGGGTCGGGTCGGGTCGGGTCGGGTCGGGTCGGGTCGGGTCGGGTCGGGTCGGGTCGGGTCGGGTCGGGTCGGGTCGGGTCGGGTCGGGTCGGGTCGGGTCGGGTCGGGTCGGGTCGGGTCGGGTCGGGTCGGGTCGGGTCGGGTCGGGTCGGGTCGGGTCGGGTCGGGTCGGGTCGGGTCGGGTCGGGTCGGGTCGGGTCGGGTCGGGTCGGGTCGGGTCGGGTCGGGTCGGGTCGGGTCGGGTCGGGTCGGGTCGGGTCGGGTCGGGTCGGGTCGGGTCGGGTCGGGTCGGGTCGGGTCGGGTCGGGTCGGGTCGGGTCGGGTCGGGTCGGGTCGGGTCGGGTCGGGTCGGGTCGGGTCGGGTCGGGTCGGGTCGGGTCGGGTCGGGTCGGGTCGGGTCGGGTCGGGTCGGGTCGGGTCGGGTCGGGTCGGGTCGGGTCGGGTCGGGTCGGGTCGGGTCGGGTCGGGTCGGGTCGGGTCGGGTCGGGTCGGGTCGGGTCGGGTCGGGTCGGGTCGGGTCGGGTCGGGTCGGGTCGGGTCGGGTCGGGTCGGGTCGGGTCGGGTCGGGTCGGGTCGGGTCGGGTCGGGTCGGGTCGGGTCGGGTCGGGTCGGGTCGGGTCGGGTCGGGTCGGGTCGGGTCGGGTCGGGTCGGGTCGGGTCGGGTCGGGTCGGGTCGGGTCGGGTCGGGTCGGGACGGGTCGGGTCGGGTCGGGTCGGGGTCGGGTCGGGTCGGGTCGGGTCGGGTCGGGTCGGGTCGGGTCGGGTCGGGTCGGGTCGGGTCGGGTCGGGTCGGGTCGGGTCGGGTCGGGTCGGGTCGGGACGGGTCGGGTCGGGTCGGGTCGGGTCGGGTCGGGTCGGGTCGGGTCGGGTCGGGTCGGGTCGGGTCGGGTCGGGTCGGGTCGGGACGGGTCGGGTCGGGTCGAGTCGGGTGGTCCGACCCGCGAGAAATAATCCGTCCCGTGAAAAAGCCTGGAATAATCGTGCTCTTCACACTCAAAGATAAAGGCGCCCATGTCCTGTAAGTAAGTCTTGAAAAAAACGAAGACACATCTATGCTGCGGAGGAGTCGCGTGTACCAACCATTTTCTTTCTGAACGCTATTTTCCTGCACCCCTGGCAAAGCTCTTGTGCCCCACGCAAAAACCGATTTTTGAGATGACAAACAAAAAAATGGGAACCCAGATGAGTGAAACAAATCTCATGGCCTACCGTACTTACGAAACGACAAAAAAAAATACCAAGAATAAAAACGACATGTTCCGGCGACATTGGGTTAGGGATCCCCAAACTTCAGATGAGCCATCCCCCGGCAGGGGTGCGGCAGAAGATTCTAAAATATTTCCGAGCTCCTAACATTCGAGGGTCTGAAGGAACATCTCACCCGAAAAATTCCTTCGGTGGCGTTCGTTCGTACAACCCGACCAAGCTTCTATGCCTTAGTCCTAAAACAATTTTTTTTTTTTTTTTTTTTTTTTTTAGCGCACTTTTACTTTCCAGCTTCTGGACAAGCCGTGGTCACAGGTGTCATCCCTTCTCCTCTCCGGTTCTTGCCTTCAATTTTTATCGCGCATAGGGTTCAGCAATCCCTTTGCTCGTCGATTGTTCATCGAATGTTGCTAACTCACGCCCTCGCGCTTTCCGCAAGTCAATTTGTCCACAAGAAAAAGTCCCAACGAATTTATACGAGTATGCACTCGGCGGGGCTCGAACTCACGAAACTGACCTATACCAGGCTCGAGGATAACCTGATACGCCACCGGGGCGACCGGCTAGTAAACAATATGTACTCGTGAAAATTGCCTGATTAAATGACTAACCGCTAGTTCCTCACTTGAGGAGCTCAATCGGACAGGTATATTATTTGTTTATCCAACAACTGCATCCCCGACCGTGGGATACGACTCTTTCGCCAAAAAGAGGTTTACCATATACCTCTATCGTAGCGTAAAACGCAAGATGGTATTCCAACTAAAATTGGGCAATTCCTCGGTTAAGACGCACGCAAAACGAAGATTTACCGACCAAAACAAAAGTGCCACCCTTGTTGGACCACGCGTTGTACCTCTGACGCTACCGGCTTTTGCGAAACCAAAGTGTCGGTCCTCTGGACAAAGTACGCCGACGCGCGTTAGCAAAAACCGATCGATGTATGTCCACGGGCCCCTCACACATGTCATTGAGTTTGCTGTTCTTCTCTTACGTGGTTTTGATCAACCTTGTACCCTCGGCAGCGATACCCGTTCGTCATGTTTGTTTTGGCCAAAAAGGCAACATGAGAAGCTCTATCGTACCACCCGTCTGCGTAGGAAAACAATCGATATACGTATGTCCCCCCACTCACCCCATTCGCGTTGACGTTTTCCCACCCAGCGCGTGTCTTCGTAGCTCGACCGGCGTTTATACGCGGCAACAATACCCGTCAGAGGACAGAGTTTTGTGTTTTTTTTTTGCAGCAAGGTTCTACGGGCACCTACATCACACCACGCGTCTTTGTAAGACAACAATGACCGATGGAAAAATCTGTCAATGCTACTATAGAGGTGTGCACACCACTTTTTTTCTTAATACTACCCCTCGCTGTGGGAGCTTAAGACATGTCCCTCCCAAAAACTGATTTGAAGAAAAATAAAACTGCTACCGGATGAAACAATCCCATGGCCTATTAATAGGTACCCAATGAAGATCATGCAAAAGAATGGCTCATTAATTTTTGTTTCCCCCGACGATTATGGGTTAAGGAGCCCCGTCATCCAGACGCCATTTTCGCCAAAAAAAGGTATACCTTAATACCTCTATCGTAGCACGCATCCAATCACTCACCTCCCTCACGCTGACGCTCTCCTCCCGTCCGCGTGACTTCGTGGCTCCACCGGATCTCACCCGCGCCAACCTAGGCGGGGACTGTGGTTCTCGAGTCGCAAAGGCTACATCGGCTTCAGCGCCGGATTCTTGTGCTCCTTCCCCTTTGTTCGTGGAACCACCGCCAGCACCTTCAACGAAACCGTCTTCCGGGTGAGCTTCCGCGGGCTCGTGCTGGTTCGGATTTTTTCGTTTCTCGCTCGTCGTTTCCCCACCGTCGACTTTTGACCTAGGTGCTAACGTTTTTTCAACCGTTGCGTCTCCGTTGCGGGAAGATCTTTCCGTCTCATCTGAATGATCTTGATCGCTCGCGAGTGACCCGCTCGTTGCGTTGTTGTTCGGCTCCTCTAGCTTAAAATGTTCTTGATCGTTTTGCTCGCGCAAACCGCTTCTTGTGTTGTTCCGCTCCTCTGCCTCAACGTTTCCTCGATCGTCGCCTTCGATTAAACGTTTTTGGGCATTTTTCGGATTATCTGGTAGCTTTTCTTGATCTTGGGCGACCGCTGCTTTGGACCGCCCCAACGCTGACGGGTCGCTTGGCGGCGACGTTTCGGGTCGAAACTCGCGAGGCACGGCAGAGACTCGGCTTCCCATGCTCTCGTTTCCCATGCCCGTGAAAGACGCTTCGCTATCCCGCCCCGGGGCTGCTATCACCGTTGTTGCTCGGGTTATTTTACCCTTGTTATCCGTGCCTGCAGAAGACGCGGCGCTATCCCGCCCTCCCATGGACACCGCGTCTTTGTCGGCGTCTGCGCCAGGGCACCCGTCGCTGTCGTCGCCAACATCGCTCCCACCCATGTTAGCGCGGCGACTGCTGACAGTAACAACACTGCCGCGGCCACCTTGCCAGGCTGACGGCGGCTTGCCTTCTCCTTCTTCTTCGTGCGTTTCCTCGCCTGGTGTCTTGGTGTCGTGGGCATTGCTGCGATCATCTGGGAGGGATGAGGGTGGCGTGATCTCTCCTTCTCGTCCTTCTTCTTTGTCCGTGTTCTCGTTGAGGGTGGTGTCCGCCGTCAGGACGTCGCGCTTGTTATGGCGGCTGTCTGGCAGGGTCGAGGGTGACATATTGTCTCCTTCTCCTCCTCCTCCT
Organism: Undaria pinnatifida; assembly: GCA_012845835.1. Classification (NCBI taxonomy): domain Eukaryota; class Phaeophyceae; order Laminariales; family Alariaceae; genus Undaria; species Undaria pinnatifida. Next base: position 2,189,672 of record JABAKD010000006.1, on the reverse strand, counting down.
CCTCCTCCTCCTCCTCCTCCTCCTCCTCCTCCTCCTCCTCCTCCTCCTCCTCCTCCTCCTCCTCCTCCTCCTCCTCGTCTTCCTTCTCCTCCTCCTTCTTCTTTTCCTTCTTCTCTGTCCCTCTCCGCTTCTGAGGTGGGGCCCCCTGGCCGGCCAATGAAGCTGACGCTGTCCTTTTCCTTGTCTAGACGCACCCTTCGAGTAGTGCTCCCGACGCTGCTGCCGCTGTTGGTGCTGCTACTGCTGCTGTTCCTACCGCGGTCAGCCTTGGGGGCGGACGGTGCGGCAGCACCTCGTCTTGGTGTCGACTGCCCTGAAGTCGTTCGATCGGCGGTAATTCCCGTCTTAGTCTTTCCTGCCGCTCCGCCCACTGAGTTCGCAGCCCGTTCTACATTGGTCGTGCAAAGCGTTCGTGCGGCCTCGCTCACTGTATCCGCATCGCCATCTTTGTGTTTACCCGAAAAGCTTCTTCTTGGTGTCGACTGCCCCGACGAAGTAGTCTTACGTTCGGTGATGGTCGTCTTGAGGTTTCGTGCTGCCTCGTTGAGTGACCCTGAATCTGCACGCGAATCGCTTTTGCCGGCATCTTGGCTCGTTCTCCTCGACATTACCCGGGGTGGTGGTCGTCCGCCTGGTGCCCCTGCTGGCTCTGCGGTTGTCTTAAGATTACGCGCAAAAGGGGGGGGGGGAGGGGGGGGGGACGAATAGGTATGTATTCCATGAGGACAGCGTTTTACCTTGGTTGTACATGCTACGGTATAAAGCTGCACCAACCATTGTTTTTGCCTCTGCAAGGGTCTTGGCGTGAGGAGCTTTATAACCCCACCCAAAAAAATTAGAAGGACAATTGGAAAGTGCATCCCTATTGTGAGCAAATGTTCCAATAGCCTCGTTTGTGCAAAAAACAGAACACGACACACTTTTCGACCATTTTTTGGGTTACGGCGGGTTAAGGAGCTCCGTCATTCAGAAACCATTTCTGCCAAAAAACGGTATACCTTAATGAATCTATCTTAGGGTTTCAGCCAGGAAACGGTATACCTCGATACCTCTATCTTAGCATTTCAGCCAAAAAACGGTATACCTTGATACCTCCATCGTTGCACGCGTCTGGTGTTGGTACCATTGAAAATTAGAAAAATAACATTGGCACCACAATAACTCGTCGCCTTTATCTGGTCTGTTCGGTGGCCACAAGGCAGGCTCCAGTACAACCGTGGAGCTGAGAGAACACCTCAGCGCTGGATACCGGGTATGTAGCAGCCATCTTGCCCTAGAAAATCGCAGAGAGTAAGCGAAGGAAGCACAAACCAAACACCAAAGAGTAATGTTTTAAACAATAGCCACCAAAGAGTAATGATTTAAACAATAGCCAGTACTATGCCGGAGATGGCCCATTTTTGTATCGCCCAGCTAAACCACATCGCCATGCTTGGGGAACCAAAAAGTAATGTTTTGAAGAATTGCCAGTATTATGCCGGAGATGGCCCATTTTCGTATAATCGCCCAGCTAAACCATATCGTCATGCTTGAAGCGGCCATCCATCAACTTGCGTTGCACGAGGTGATGGTTCTGTGCCCGAAATTGCGTGACTGCAAGCGCATTTCTTGAAGCTGCACCGTCACCTTGGCTTTGTCCACAGCACCATCAACAGTGCTATCGCCAGGGGTTCCATTGCCCTCCATACCGCCACTGCTTTTCCTCCTCCACTTCAATGGAGTCGTACCTGCTCGACAAAACGGCGCGCATAAGCACGAGTAAGAGGAGGGGCGGGGCGTGCACATCCCTTGGATTGCTGTGAGGCATCCGGTGGCATTTGCCATGGAACACGACATAATGTCCCTTCAATCCAATGAGATGTCCCGTTGGATGTCAAATAGGAAACCCAAGCAACGATAAATCACGTTGTACGAGGAGAGGAGAGGAGAGGTTCAAGCACACTCCCAACGCTCTTCTCACAAGAAATAGCCGAAAAGCCCCACAACAATATCCAGCTTGAAATTTCAGGGGGAGAAAGGAAGGGCAATGGTGAAAATAATGTCCCTTCAATCCTATGGAATGTCCCGTTGGGCGTCAAACAGAAAACCCAAGCAACGATAAATCACTTTGTACGAGGAGAGGAGAGGAGAGGTTCAAGCACCATCTCAACGCTCTCAAAAGAAATGGCCAAAGAGCCCCACAAAAATATCCAGCTTGAAATTTCAGGGGGGGGAAAGGAAGGGCAGTGGTGAAAGGGAGGCGTGCCACCGGGGTTTTCGGGCAATCGGGGGTGCAGGGAAAACAGACCCGCGGCAGGAGCTCCGTGATTGCTCCAACCCGCCTGAAAACTTAAATTCCGACGCGCTGGCAACACGCCTGCAGCCCATGCCGAGCACGTACACTTTATATTTTTTTTGTTTGAGGGACCGTCTCGGAGGCTAGCGGCGCCATTGCTTACGAGAAGGTTCGAGTGTCCTTCCTTTATCCCTCGCTTTGACTACGAGTGTGGGTGCCTATACCCCCGCAAAAGTCTACAATGCGCTGTGTGTCGACCCTCGTTTCCCCCCATTCGACAAAAAAATATACCCCGTTGTTGACCACGCTGGATATATCCCAAACATTCCGCGTGAAATGGCAAAAAAACGAGTATGTCCCCGCCGTTTTTGGCCACACTGTGGCTATCCAAAGCGGTCAAAAAAAGGGGGTAAGTTTTCGGTCAAATGGGGGGACATAACGGTCAAGAAGGAGTAAATACTTAGTAATACTCGTGTCGTGCTTCCCATCCGACAAGGTGCTGCATGAGTTTCAGATTTGATCACCGTAACACCCCCTGAAGAAGAAAAAATCTCGGAAACTAAAGGAAACTTATGCACAAAGCCTAACTACTCCCTTCTATCCCTACGTCCTTCTCTATACCATAATTATTGTCGATTTGCGGGGGATAAACGAGGGACCCTCCTTTCCCTTCCACGGTGCCGTCCGCCCGCACAAATGTGCCGGAAAATAAATAAATAACAAGAGTATGCGTGCTCGGCATAGGGTGCGGGCATGCTGCCAACGCTTCATAATTGAATTCGAGGCAGGTTGTGGCACGCACGGCCTCCTGCCGCGGGCCTGCTTTCCCTGCACTCTCGACTGACTGAGGACCTCGGCGGTATACCCCGGTTTAACCATATTACCCTAAGAAAAATCGGTGTCGGGAGATTTCAGGGGAAGTAAGAAATTCGGGATCGGTTATGCCACGCTATTGATGGTGTGGAGTGCACCCCTTCTTAGGGCCGTTCCCAACGAACATACACACACAAACCCAGGAAAGTCGTGACAAAAAAACGTGACGTTTCCGCGAAATCGTGACATTTGTTAGGTATGCGGACTTTTTGAATCGTTTTGACCAGAGGGTGTGACATTTTTTTCCGTAAAAAAAAAGTGACGCCGGGATACCTAACAAAAAAAACGTGTTTTTTTTTTCTTGTAGGAAAACTGACCGTTCAGGATTTCAAAGTGTCACGAGAATCGTGACATCTTTTCAGGATTAATGGGGGTTTTTTTGGCGTCCGAAAGGAACGACCCCTTGCATGAAGAAAGAAAAAGGCAAGTACCGCTGCAAGTGGGGGATGGTGTATGTTTGTTGGTCCCTGTGTGTTGTTCGAACCATGCCTGAGGGCGAAAGGTGGGCGTTGTGGACGTGAAAGCGTTGGCAGAGAGAGCGAGCAGCTATGATCGTGGTTGTTTGTCCCTACGAAGCGTAGAGGGCTAGTGTTATAAGGCTTAGTTTGGGAAAGCTATCGGTTAACCTTTTGCAAGTGGTCAAACGGACTAATACCCCATTAATACCTTAACAAATGGCGTCGTCGACAGGACTCGAACCTGCGCTTGAAATCACAATGAGTTTCCAATCCAATGGGTTTTTTGGGTCGTGGGTTCAAATCCCACCATCCACCATATTATTTTTTTCAGGCACTTCCCCATGTCGAACTTGAAAAATACTCTCCCCGGTATCCCCAGGAAATGAAACCGCTTGGATATTGACAGGTCCGCCCGTATATCCGGCCGACTTGGTATCCCGCCGTTTCAGGGGGGGGTAGTGTTGTAAGACCTAGTTCGGATAAGCTATCGGTTGACCTTTGGCAAGTGGTCAAACGGACTAATACCCCACGAACACCTTAACACTTACCCGTTGCACAAGCAGTCGTGGGGTGGTGGGTCAGCAGCAGGTAGATAACTGCAACATCAATACCATCATATTAACACAGCTCCATGCTGGGGCGCAACGTGGAGAGAAGAAGACTCACTCGATAAAAGAAGAACAACGAGTAGGGGAGTGACGGCGAAAATAGCCAGAATAATTCCACCATCCCCCGATATCCCGCTACCATGTAGCCAACATATCATTCGAAACCCCTGCTATACTCAACCGTCATAATACCCGTATCATATCCAAGCATACAATCAACACTGTATGACAGGAATTGCGGATGTACACGCGTTCTACGATAGAGGTCTACCTTTTTGTTGGCGAAAATGGGTTCTGAACGACGGGGCTCCTTAGCCCAAAATCGTCGAAAAAAAAAAAAATAACAGGCCATTTTTGTTTTGCATGATTCTCGTTGTATAGTCTATACTAGACTATATTCATAGGCCACGGGAATTTCTCATCCGGGGTAGAAGTTTTATTCCTCTCCAATTCAGTCTGTGGGAGGGGCCCTTAAGCTCCAACATTGAGGAAGCCTCAGACAAAAAGTGGTGCTCCTCTATCGCAGCACGCGTCTGTCTGTATTTGACCTCGGGTCTGAGTTACTGATGGGAGGGAGGGAGCTGGACAAAGTGTGGCGAAGCAATGGACGGCATGGAAGAACAATTGATTGCAAGAAATTTACCCCGGGACAGCATCCCGGTCTCGTGTTGGAGGGCTGATACCACTGTTGTATTTGGTCAGACAAGTGGCGTGAACGTTCAGTACGTACTGCTGCTGCTCCCGTGTACATGCGCGTTGGTTACGTAGCACAGTCAGCAGTTGAGGATATGCCGCGAGTGCGCGGTAGCTCCTGGTATTGTTCTTCGACAGATAACGAGTAACAGCAGCCACGCTTCAAGCTGTTGCCGTCTTGACGGCGGCAGCGAACGGTGTTAGCGTGTGTATGCGTGTGTGTGCGTGTGTGTGCGGTGTTCGTGCGTGCGTCTGTGCCATGTTTCCTGTCATTCTACTTTGCGCAGATCTCAGGACCACGGCCGTCGCCGTCCAGAAAGAGGAGCGGAGAGGAGAGGAAGAGAGAGGCTCAGGTACTTGGTCCGGCACTTGGTCGGAAAATCAAAACACAGCAAGAGGAGAGAAATGGAGAGAGAGAGAGAGAGGTCTCGGTCTGCGGTGTTGTCATGTGCCATGTAAGCATGGCCGTTCTTATTATTGGAGATAGAAGATATGATTTTTTTTTTTTTTTTTATCCTCCGGCGGATGGGGAAAAATAAAGCTTTAGCTCACCACACTTCCGCATGAATTTCCTAAATTTCCTCTTCTTTTTCCAGGATTTCCATGACAAAACGTCTGCATTGAAGTCGGACGGGGCAGATTCAGCGGGGCAGCGATACGCGAACGACTCGGTGCCTCATTTCGGCCGCCCTGTCGTGTCACGATCGTACGCAGCCATAGACGTAAACCCGATGAATGAGTGATACACAGTATAGCATGCGCGGTCGAATAAAAATAGCATGATACGTTCTCGGCGAGACCATCGATCCCACAACATATATATGAATATTTCTTCCAAAAAAAGCTCATCTCTTCAAGCTGTACGTTTTACGATACCTCGATCGAACGTGCTACTGGACCTATAGACCAGACTATAGACTATAGATTGCAAACTGTATGATGACCTCACGAAGAATATTGTAGGTCGCTGACTCCCCTGAGTGCGATGATGGCAGCCGCTGAGGGTCAGCAGGACGAAAGTAGCTAGACTATAATAGCTTGTCCTGTACCAGGTGCAGAAACTCGCACCTTCGGTTGCCTGTGATATCCAGGTATGTACCTCGTCCGCCAGACGATATTACGAAGACGGCCCGCCTACGTCGTACGAAGTCCTACTACAGTACGTGCATATTCGTAACCACTCTGCACACGGAGGCTGTGAGCTGACACCACCAGGGTAGTCTACTGCGTATAACGAAGACAATATGCTGAGTAGTCTACAGCAGTATCTAACTTTACGTGGAATACATGTAATTCTGTACTCCTGGCTTACCTCTACCGTATACTAACTGCAGTAGGTCTATACCAGTACCTGGTACTTTACAAGTCTATTAATAATACTGCTACTACTGCTGTCGCCTTTTTGTTGTATCATACAGTAGTCTACTGCACGTGCAGTACCCTGGTATAACGTATTAATAGTCGTACTTCGTATGATGAGCTACCTGGAGTGCATGTGAGGTCCACCCCGAGCAGGCTCTTGTCCAAGTCTGTTCCTCCTCCACCAGCCGATCTGCCTCCTTCGCTTCCACTGGGGCTGTAAATCAGACTTCCAGGCATGCTTGCTCGTAGCGTCTCGACGAGTAAGATCGCGCTCTGTATTTGGTATGTATGCGCACGATCGTGATCGAGCGTGATGCGGTGATGCCTCGGACTCGAAGAAAATGCGGCGAAATTATATTTGAATGGCGGTTTCATTTTTTGTGTCGTTTCGTCGTTTTGTCGTTGGTCATTACTTTCAAGATTTTCGTAAACACGTCAGCTGTCGATACTCGTCTTTGCAAGCTGCGTGATACATTATTTGTTCGAGTGAAGGGTATGGGTAGGATACAGACAGATATCATTCGTACTACTACAGTGTTGGATATGTTTGTCTTTTTTTTTTTTTTTTTTTTTTTAGATCCTCCTGGGGATCCGGGTAAAAAAAGCTTAAGCTCCATACACTTTCGTTTGTGTACCAGTTTTCGTCCATCTGCAGAACGCAGACTTTGTGTCAACTTCCCCCCTCCGGTTTAGTCAACACTATGAACTTGCCGGCCTTCTTTGGCTGATCCCTATACGGTTCAACCTAGAAGGTGAGATAGCCACCCAGGAATCGACAGCTCTTTTTGCTCTGTCTTTACCCTGGGTAGTGCGGGATTTGCCTGCGCCTGTTCATTTTTGACTCCTTCGACGGTGGGTCTCCACCTGCCGTTAGAGAAAGGCGCACCCGCTAAACGAACCCGTTTGCCAAACCAGGGTTACACTCAGGCTGTGTCTTACCTCTCCATCTCAGCTTCCCCAAGACTTTGGGGTCGTGTTGTCCTTACACGATTATACCCCTGCCCTACTAATTATAGCGTCGGCTCTCCCCGATGGTGCCCTATGTGCACTTTTCGTGCACGGCGGGCGGGGAGAGGGCGCGCTTTTGGAACCGTCTCCCAATCTATGCAACAAATTCTCATAATGTGTCTATACCCTCCGCTCGGGTAGCGGCCATGGCTCTCACTGATTTGGCGTCACTTACTGTCTGCCCACCATGCAGATTGGGCGCTTGTCTGTCTCCTTCCTTGTTGCGATAGATGCGTGATTGCTCTGATCAAAGCACACGTCTTTCTTAGAGTTTTGGACTATATCGAAACTTCCCCTCTTCTTTTATCCCAAAGTTCCTATCCGCTACCACCCGGGTTTGGCAGCCTAATCCAGTTATATCGTCATCTACCCCCCCGGTTTGAGAGGATCACTCTTGCCGGGTCCACCCCCGTCAAGCTTGCCAGTCTCTTTCGGGCATGATTTGCTCATAATTTTGCACCACGTGGAAATGGATGACCTATATAAATCTAAGCCCTCCGACGCCACATCGGTCCGTTACTGTTAGGTCTTCGTGCGTGCCTCCGCTTGGTAGCCCTGTGCAGACGCCTTTGTGTGAATCCTGTTTATTTCAAGTGAAACTCATCTAAGCCAATATGCTCTCACTTTTCCCTCCCCCAAGGTGTTGGTGGTTCGTTCCCACCTCTGCCATGGTACATCCACAACGGTACTATATGCCCTGTGGGACTTTTCCCGGTGCGTGTGATTTGCCTAGACTCGATCATTATCGATTCAGTACGATCTGCCCCAATATTCTCTCCCGCAGCAGCGGTTTTCTCAGGCACACATCGGTTTCTATCGTGCGGTTGAATGGACTATGCGCTATTGGGGCAGGCCCAAAAATGTTGGTGGCTAGCACCTGACCTCCTCAAAACCCGCTCCGCTCGCTCTAATGCTACGTCGCCCTCTGGCGCTATCGCATCTGTTTCAATGTAAGACGTCCGTTGCGTCGCCCATCTTATTGTTGCGATGATGGCCGCCTTTTTGGATATCTCATCGTGCTCCGTTGTTTCACTCCCGATAGGTCCGGCTTAGACTACGGGTGCTACTATACCCGGCCACCATTTAAGGTGGAGCATCCTAACGGACCAGGCCAGCCCCCTTTTCCCTCTTAGATCCTTGATGCCGTCCTCTCCTCAGGCGTCGGAATGTCCGCCACCTGTCATTCCACGTGGCCAACGCTCTCGCGTGATGTCCGCCACGGGCTCACTCCCATGTCTAACGGTCTGCCACAAGCCTTCCCCCGCGACTGACGCTCTCGGTCGATGTCGGCCATAGGAACTCCAATATGACTTACGTTCCCGCACCCTTGTTAAGGTAAACACCCTCTCTCCGCCAGGTACTTGGTGCCACTGTTCACCCACTCTAGGTAGGACGAGATGTCGGGCGCATATTAGACTGCCAAACGCTCTCGCATCTCTTCTTCTTAGTATCCCCACCGAAGTGGGGACTTAAGCCCCCCCACCCGCCGGCCCCAAGCTTGGTGACAAGTTCAGTAACCGACTTCGTCAAGGTGATGAAGAGCATAGGGGGGGCTGTCGTTGGTCGTTTTTGTTTAGGGAACAGAGAAAACGATGTTATAGTAGTGTCGTGGTGAATGTGATGGGATAGGATGCTGTGATTGATGATGATGATAATGATGATGATGGTGATGATGATGATGATGATGATGATGATGATGATGATGATTGTTGATGCGGTGACATGTGACGATGGATACTGGACACTGACTGGGAGTGCTGGATGCGGTTACACACTGCAGTAAACCACTGGGCTCGGATACGGGTACATCTTTCGGCTACATAATACCTGGTAATGATTTCTAACTATGTTATGAACATGAGAGAGTACTTAAGTCTTGACGAATGGTACAAAAATACTAGATTTAGTCTATACTCGTACTGATTTATGCTCGTGTTAACAGTTGGCTGTTAGCGCCTCACTTACTTATAAGATGTATGTTGTTTTGGTGTCAGTCAGCATTGCGATGGGAACGTAACGACATGCAAATTACTTGCGCACAGCGTTTGTTTGTATTGCTTTTCTTGCGGAAACATTCATTCGGATTTTCCGCCACACACAGAGAATGTCAGTAACCCGCAGAAAAGCATTGCTTAATTATTCTATATCATTATGATGTTATTGTTTTTGCCCTCCGACAATCTAGCGTGGAGGTTTGACTTTGATTATTGATTGATGATTAACTTGAATTAAATAAAGGAACCAGACAGGAAGGGGTTACTATAAGGCCAAGTAAAAGTCGTTGCAAAAAAATGTCGTCAAAGGTTCAATAATTATCACCACTACTACTCTCGATTCGCACAGGAATCACGGCACTCCGATTTTTTCTTTCGTCTTGATTGACATTTTTTTACGAGTTGTTATAAGGCTTAGTTTGGGTAAGCTATTGGTTAACCTTTTGCAAGTGGTCAAACGGACTAATACCTCACTAATACCTTAACAAATGGCGTCGTCGGCAGGACCATGGGTTTTTGGGTCGTGGGTTCGATCCCCACCGTCCACAATCATAAACTTTTCAGATTTTCCCCATGTCGAACTTGAAAAACACTCTCCCTGGTATCCCCAGGAGATTAAACGGCTTGGATATTGACAGAGGTCCGCCTTATATACGGCCGACCTGCTATCCCGCCGTTTCAGGGGGGGGAGAGTGTTATAAGGCTTAGTTTGGGTAAGCTATTGGTTAACCTTTTGCAAGTGGTCGAACGGACTAATACCTCACTAATACCTTTCGTAACAGAGTCGAGTCTAAATTAACAATGATAACAATAATAACAATAATAATAGGAGATTGGCTCCGTTTTTCTTTTTTTTGTGCTCCCCTCGTTCAGTCCAAACGTTTTCGCGAGGCCTATTATTGCCCAATGATGATGCAGTCAATCGTTGTTGTGTGGTCGGTTTCAGATGCGAGTCTGGAAACACGTATGTATACGTACGTACCAGTATGGGCCTGGCACGCACGTGTACGTAGGCAGATTTCCTATTTTTACGCGGATGCATGGTTTTCTTGCTTCAGCCATCATTCGTTATACTAAAACGTATACGAGGAAACTTAACATGAAAAAAAAATGAATACAACGATGCCTTGAAATTCATGATAACTTGGTTTCCAAGTATAACGCAAGGGAACGAGTATCATTTTATCATCCTCAACCTTTTTTTCTTCTCGCCGTTCTGTTGCAGGAGCCCGAGGCATTCTCCGCCAACCACGACCCCCATCTTCTCACTAGACTATATTTTCGATGCTTGAGGGAAACAATATAGTCTAGGCAGGCAGTGCTTATTCCAGCAAGCAATCGGACGGATGGACACATTCGAACTTTCCGCCTCAATAGAAAACGCCAGGAAACCGGGGCATTTACCTTGTTCGTAACACGTAGACTATATTATTATTACACCACTCTTGGAACCGATTAGATTGTTCTGATTTACTTGATCATCGAAGGTCTGATTTGCCGCCAAAAAGGCACGCTACGCGGCAACATTGTCACACTACACCACACTGCTAGACAAGCTACTATTAATAATACACTACACTACACTGCAACAACGACCGAAGCTACGGTTGGGGAGGGGATCGCCCTTTTCACAGCCACTCGCGCAGAGTGTATCTGTATCTTGGTGCGACGAACCAAAAAAACTTCCACTTCATAGCGGTGCATACAACGAACCCGAACAGCACTAAAAAAAAAACACCACAAACCCTTGTAGCACCGCACTCCCGACATGGTGAAAAAACAATTAGAGTTAGAGTAGGATAATATGAAGAGAGTCGTAAATGGGTTACGACGGCAGATAAATCGGGTACCATACACAGCCACTCGAGCTGCTAAAATACATGGCCGCCAAAGTGCCCCGTCTACCGTGTTCTCAGTCTAATACACAACCGACAACCACCGCCGGAAATCTTACATGCCACAGCTACGCTCGCGGGGGGGAACATTACGGGAACAACAGCAGCAGCAGTAGTAGTACTAGTAGTAGCGGTCGTGCTACAGCAGCTAGTTCTCGTAAGCCATACCGGTACCATTTGTTCTACTGTACTATAGGTTACCTAGCCATTACTATAAAACAGAAGCTCCGACTCCAACCTCCACTAACACCACGAAGCTCGACGCAACACCGGAACCTGACAAAAACGCAACCACGGCACTCGCGGTATGATTTGTAACGTGTAACACTCGTCGACTACGCGTGCGAGCAACACTGTACCAAGTATTTCGGGACCCAGTTCTATCAATAGCAACTGAAAATAAAAAAAGGTCGGTCGCACGTACCAGCCGTCTATTAACAGCAGCGCAAAAGCGTGCCGCAGCGCAGGTTCGTATCGTACAGAGTTTGCTGCGTCCGAGCCGCACGTACGGCCCCTTGCATTGCACATCAAAAAGCCCGACGTACCACCACCTTACAGAAAGCAGCGATCGATGATAACACTGCTGTGATCGCCCCTTTTGGCCGCCAACACATGTTTTTCACTCTCAAACGCCCCGAAAGGGCCGGAAAGAGCAAAACAGCCTGGGCTCCCGTCCACTCGCTCGAAGACCTCTAGCACCGACATACTACTTGGTGTGCTATAAAATAGTTTTCGAACACGTCAAGCCAGCGGTGAGTTCGACAAAAAAAAAAAAAAGACGGGTCGATACTCTTCTGTGCAGGCTGAGCGATAATCGGTCCGCGCGTTCGTGTCCGTCAATGTAGGGGACTTTGGAGGGTGCAATACGCCCTTAGTGGTCCCTCTTTAGTGAGTGGCCTTTCTGGGTACAGGTGGCGGTTCTCCAACAGTGGCTGGATGTGCCAGCCGGAAAACCCAGCAGCATAGCGGCCATCGGCACAACACCACATGCTGCCACTACTGCTGCCCCCCCCCCCCATTTATCCCAAGCAATTTCACAGGCACTATATATCGCTGTCACTATTGCTGCCCCCCCCCCCATTTATCCATTTATGCCACGCAATTCCACAGGCGCCACAGGGGGGAACCGGCACTGTGTATAGAGGGACCACTCTTACCATCTGTACGCCGAAAAGCATATATCAAATCTCCCTTGTTTTCACAATCAGGCATGTTAACTACTGGACCTTCGGTTCGCCCGTCCATCTCTTCACCGCCAAAATTCGTCACTCGTACCACCTCGTCAAACGACAACACCGCCTCAACTTACCTCCCGCCTCTCTTCCAAGGAAAACTTAGGCCTAACCAAAATATTCCGGGCTGTTCAACGGTGTGCCGGCGAGACCCGCGGGTCGCATCAGGAGGTTTGCAACATCTAGCAGGCCGACTCGGGTCGGGTCAAGAGGTGTTCGAAAGTCTCACGGCTTCGGTTGGGGTCGAGGCATGAGGGTCTCAAAACTCACGAGTCCGGCCGGGTCATTGGCCCGACCCGTGATAAGCGTCCCGGCTCGAGAAGAGCCCTGATAAACTCCTGTTGGGCTGATATCCCCGCGCCATGACACCATATCAGGGCGCACGAGCTATGCAACACGTATCGAACCACCTTGCGGGCGCGCGCGCACGATCTACGCAAATATACAGCAACTAACCTATATCCTCAACTCCTACCCTCGTGTGTCCCACGCAAAGCAACGCATATCCCATTTCTCGGTTCCGATCACAGCAACTATACAGTCTTGGTCTCCCGTTAATATGGCATAATACTCTTTAGTGCGGATGGCCACTGCAATGCGGTGAAAACCGCCTGCTACGATGTCGCCTTACAGAGTGCGGTATGATGCTATCACGAAATAGTTGGGGGCCCTTCTTGAGTGCGGGTCTCGCCATCTGGCGAGGCATCACACTCATGAGGGCCCACGAACGTACCTCGAAGTATGTACGTGATAGCATATCAAAACAGTCCCAGCAGCAGCAGCAGCAGTCTGCAGCGGCCAAGCGGACACCCTTCGCCTTTCCGATCAAGCACCTCTTCCCTTCTATTGATAGAAGCGAGATGTTCTCGTCGGAGATTGGGACGCGTTACATGATTTCCCGTACGAATTCCGATCTATCGTGTTTTCCGTCTGCCTCAACAAAAAAAAAGACGCACTCGTACGAAAAGATTGTTCGCGTCTACACAACACTATTTTTTTACCTGCCTAACAAAAAAGTAAGCTCGCTTCGTTTTTTCAGCACACGCCGCAAGGGCACCCCAAGAAGCATCACCCATTCCCGCGCGACGGGCGCGGTCAATGCCCGCCTCCGCGCGAAACAAAAACATTGCCCACTCGAGCGTTATCACCGACGGCAAGTCTCCCCAACGCGCGCAGAAACATCTTCAGCGCGGGTATTCGCCGACCACATGCCCCCCCCACGCGCAGAAACATCCTCAGCTCGCGAAATCGTCAAGGACAACCATCCCACAAAATTACACAAAACATCCTCAGCTCGCTTACGCGCCGGGCACGTGCCCCTCCACACACGCAGAGACACCATTAGCTCGCGTGTTCGCCAGCCCCCCCCCCCCCCCCCCCCGCGGACGCACATAAGCATCCTCAGCTCGCGCACTCGCCAGCCACAAGCCTCTTCCGGTGCACAAAACCATCCTCAGCTCGTGACCACAAGCGGCCCCCGACGCACAAACACATCCTCGCGTACAAGCCGACCGCAAGCCTCCCCCACGCGCGAAAACATCCTCAGCTCGTGACCACAAGCCCCCCCCCCCACGCAAAAAATCATCCTCAGTTCACGAACAAGCCGACCACAAGCGTCCCCCGACGCACAAAAAACATACTCAGCTCGTGAACAAGCCGACCACAAGCGTCCCCAGACGCACAAAAAACATCCTCAGCTCGTGAACAAGCCGACCACAAGCCTCCCCCGACGCACAAATATCATCCTCAGCTCGCCGACCACAAGCCTCCCCCGACGCACAAAAAACACCCTCAGCTCGCGTACAAGCCGACCACAAGCCTCCCCCGACGCACAAAAAACATCCTCAGCTCGCGTACTCGCCGGCCGAACCACAAGCCTCCCCCGCACACACAAACAACCACAACTCAGGTCGCGTGATCACCGGCGACAACTCTCCGCCGCAAGGCACCCTCATCTTCACCCCATTCCATGCCGTCGCCCCCAACCCCTCCCCCCCCGACATCCCTGGCCTCCTTTGCCCGCCGGAACGCCCTCACGATTGGGTAACCCAGGCAGTAGATGAAGCTCAGCAGGAGGAGGACCCCGGCGGCCCCGGTAGCTCGAGTCGACTCCGTCGTGCTCGTGTCTGCGTCCGAGAAGAGCTAAACGGAGGCGTAACGGGGGCGGGGGCAGGGGCGGGCGGGGCAGGGTTATTGTTGCTGACGCTTGTCACGACAGAGAGGTAGCACTGTTTCACAAAAGCATTTTTCTGAATTTTCGGGACGGCTTTCCTCAACCCAATGTCATTTTTGGCTTTTCAATTTTGTTTTGTTCGTTTTATATCCTAAATAGGGTATGAGATTTTTCGATCGGGTTAGGCTTATTCATTTTTTTTCGAAATCAGTCGTTTTGGTGGGTGGGGTATTGAGATCCACGCTATCGCGCTTTCCGCGAGTTGATTTTTTTGCACAAGAAAAGGTCCCTACTAGTGTATTCGAGGATGAACTCGGGAGGGCTCGAACCAGCGAAATCTACCTTATTAAGCGGTTACGAGGACCATCGGGGAAGCCGATCTCATAAGATCCTGACATACCTCGGGTGACCTGAGCACGATAAGGGTGTACTCAGTGGTGGACAAGAGACGCATGCGGGGACCCCAGCCCACCGCCCCCTCCGACACGTAGATAAACGTGCCATCCTTCTTGTGCAAACCCGAGACGTACCCCTGTCGAGATGGAACCGGCGCAGCCGTAAGAGGCGGGCGGGGAAGGGCGAAGGGAATATAGCCGTGCCGTGCGATGTCAGAACTCGATTTTTGAGCGTACCGTCTTCTTTCTGGAAGAGCAACATTTTATTGAAGCAATTCATGCCAGCACTATTTCAACACATCACCTACTGTAAATTCCACACACGAAGGGCACGACACTCAACAGCACTCCTGTCGACAAAGAGCCAAAGCAGCCATAAGGCGACGAGGGGGAAGGCCGCGCCGTGTAACATCATGGTATGCAGACCACCAGGAAAGCAATCTACTCGTCCGGGCTGATCGGTAGTTATAGCCCAGCTACTTGCGAGGTGGGTATTCGTTTCGGCTACGAGTAATTGGTAGTGGTATACTAGTCGTTTTCAAGAGCCCCCCCCCCCAGGATTTCAAGCTGAACCACAATCCGAAGGGGAAGCTTGGTAAGCCTCATACAACTTGAGTTGAATTTCAGCGATCAGAGCTACCTCACCAATTGGCTTCTGAGGAGCATTGTGGGCCCGCGCAAAATCAAGTCCTCGCTCTATCCATAATCCATTCGCTCCTTACGTCGCTCCTTACTGAATTTCGTGACACAAACGCTTCGAGCGGTTGTTTCGATACGGCGCAAAGCTATTCTAGAAGCTTTTTTTACCGGGTCCGCATAATTATCATGATGCATGAGCACTGTAGGCTGTACCGGTAGCAAAAGCTTGACGACAGCGAAATCGACCAAAAGTGAAGGAGCTAGACTTTGCCGTGGACGATCATTTGACATACCAGGTGTACGGGTAACAAATTCGACGACAGCACGACGAACGCCACGCCCACCAATCGAACTAAAAAGAAAAACGCACGCCAGGATAGAGGTGGCATTTTTTCTTTCCTGAAACGGTTTTTCAATGACGGGGCAGGGTCCTTAACGCATTTACAACAGGAAACCCTTTTTTTTTCGTACAACATTACTTGAAGGTAGTACAGGGAGGGATTTCGGAGCTCTCAAGGGGTTATAACCTTTTCAGCACCGCAGTCCCGGCATGGGAACGAACCATTTGGAGTTAGACTAGGAAAATTGCAGCAGTGGGAAACGGGTTATGTAGGAGTGGGAAAAGGGTTTGGGTTTACAATGACCCGAATTTGTCGGGATTTCGTTTTTTTTTTTTTCCTCGCAATTGGTTTGGTTGAATACCTACTGTATCCCATGGGATTGGTCACGGGGTAACACTTTTATTTTTTCCCCCTAAATCAGTTTTTTTTTAGGTACAAGAGATCCGTAACCTCTTCAGGGCCCCAAAAATCTCTCTCACACTAACTCCAAGTAATTTTTACCCCAAAACGGGTTTCCAGCTGTGAAGGTGTTAATCTCTTAAGGGCACCCAAAATCTCTCTTACTCTAATTTTTCTAACCCCACGTGATTTCCCCAACAAACGGGTTTCCAGTTTCATAAAGGCGTTAACCTCTTAAGGGCCCCCAAAATCTCTCCTACACTAATTCCAAGAAATTTGTCCCCAAAAACGGGTTTCCAGCTTCAAAAGGAATGAAGCGATTAGTTCCAGAAAAAAAAAGGCGCGCCTTTACCGTGTACGAACAATGGTTGTCGTTTGTTGCTACAGTCCGGGACAGAGAAGGAACCTCCACAGCCAGCCAACAGCCGCAAGAGGCAGGATAGCTGACAACGACTGATATATACCATTTCTCCGCGCCTCTCTTGATCTCCTTGTGTGGCCCTCCACAGGCACCCCTCAACAAGCAAGGCAACCACTTCTCCGCACCTCTCTTGATCTTATTTGGGACTCTCTAAACGAAAAGTACGACACGATCAGCGGACCTCTACAAGCCAGGCGCTGCACACCACAGACCTGCGTATTTTATAACTAATTTTCAAGGACGTCAGCCGTGAGTTTGACGAATTTCAGGTCAATATTTGTTCACTCCTCTGCCCCGACCGTCACATGAAAAAAAAAAACTCTCAATATTTTTATCGTTCATCTACCACAGCCAATGGTGATT
Source organism: Undaria pinnatifida (assembly GCA_012845835.1). NCBI lineage: Eukaryota > Phaeophyceae > Laminariales > Alariaceae > Undaria > Undaria pinnatifida. Next base: position 2,172,543 of record JABAKD010000006.1, on the reverse strand, counting down.
CACAGTTGATGGTGATATTCTCACCGGATTTCTTATTAGAGGATGGTGGGTGCGTCCAACACCAACCTCAGCACAACGGCTTCCAAACCCCGTACCTGCGTCCCTCAAGAAATATAATTTTGGCCTTACTTATTTGTCTTCCTGGGCATATCCAACCATACCCACAGCCTAAGGTACAAGACAAGTGCAACAGTTTTTTTCTTGTGGGGCTATCCACTATCACCCCAAATAACAGGCTTTAACCCCTTCAGAGCCCCAAAATCTCCTCCCTACTAACTTCAAGTAACTGTGTCCCCAAAAAAGAGTTTCCAGCGGTAAAGGCGTTAAGAAAAACCGAAAAGCGTACGAGTTCAGGGCGAACAAACCCGCGCCCCAGGTTCAATGCCAAAGCAAATCATTTCGCAAAACAAGAATGTCAGAATTCACACCATTTCGGGTTAAGGGGCGGCCTCGTCTCTCAGCAAACACTTTGGCCAAAAAGAGGTGTACCTTAATACATAATACTTCTATATCGTGGCATGCGTTCACATGTTCTTAGTGTGTGCACCATATTACGGTTGCGACCACAGAGAGCTTGTTTTATCTCTCAGGACGACAAAGAAAAGAGACGGACACTGGCTACCCGTATCCTGGATGTCGATGGGCAGCAAAAGGTCTAATGTGAAAGAACACGCGAACACTGCAAGCCACTTCCTGGGGTCGAAACAGATGCACCATTCTATTTGCGAGGGCCTTCCCTTGAGGAGGTCAATGCTGCTGTTGTTGTTGTTGTTGTTCTCACATTAATTCGCATAATCAAGTCCGTGGTCACAGGACAGGCTCCAGTCACTCTGGAGATGAGCAACACCCCAGGGAAAACACACACACAACCCAAGGTGGTACACGCATATATCACAGCTGACGCAATTCATGCCTCCACCAGAAACATCTAAAAGTGAAATCGGGAGTCAGTCTACGATGTGCCAGTACACCACCCCAAGGGCTACTCGATCATCAAAAAACCATGGCCTAGCTACGTAACAATACTAACATTGCAAAAAACAAATACAAGAAAATAAAGCATTCAGACGATTTCCGGTTTAACCTCTTCGGAGCCCCAAACCCCTCCCTATACTAATTCCAAGTACTTTTTCACCAAAAAACGGGTTTCCCGTTGTAAAGGCGTCACGAAGGCCCCCGCCAATCAGAAAACACACCAATAGCAGTAAACTGTTATCTCTATCGCCACGCGGCACAACTCAACATCGACTGGAAAAAACGTAAAACTAACCTGGTCTAAGTAGGCCAAGACGTGGTACGGGAAGACTTGGCCACCATGCGTGTGGCCGGACAGCTGCAGCCCCACCGTGTACTTGCTTGCTTCTGTCACCTATTAGAACGGCACGGCGGTGGCGGGGGGAGGGGATGATACAAATGCAATGCGGTGGGGGTTGGCTCGGTAGCATTGGCGGTAACAGGGGGGTTAGGCAATATGTACACCATACTCGTACGTATGAAACACAAGCCACACAAACAACGCCAACAGAGGTAGGACAGTGGCGGCCAACCCTTTCAGCGCATACACCACATACAACGCATACAATACATCCAGCACATACAGCGCATAAGACACATAAAATGCCTACAAGGAGGGACACCTACACGGGCTGGTGGGCTAATATTAATAGTACGGTTACATACAACACATACAACGCGCACAACGCATACCGCACATACAACACATACATCGCATACAAAACAAAAACAAATACAAAAAAATACACATACGAAACAAAAAACACAGAAGTACAAAACAAAAAACACATACAACAATACAACAACATATGCGAACATACGTAGTACAACGCATACAACGCATAAAACACATACACCACATTCAACTTATAAACACATGCAACACAAACAGCGCAATCGATGCAAATCGACGAGTAGTTGGAACGCTAAACCTTCCGCGGGTCTTTGTAAAATGGTGCTGTTCACCGTGGTACTGTAATAGTAGCACTCGGGGAACAACAACACAACCACAACCACAACAACAACAACAACAACAACAACAACAACAACAACAACAACAACAACAACAACAACAACAACAACAACAACAACAACAACAACAACAACAACAACAACAACAACAACAACAACAACAACAACAACAACAACAACAACAACAACAACAACATGCATGCAGATTGCGCCCATGAAGAGGCATACCTGGGTGGGCTGGTGAGCAAGAAGGACAGTGGCTATGCCGTCTTCCCTCCCATCAAGCGCAGCATCGTAGTCCGGGCTTGACTCGTAGTCATTTGCTCCGGCGAGGTAAAAAAAGCAGCCGTCACCGGCAGCCTCTCCCCCTGGCGGCAAGGTAGTCCTGTTGTCCTGTGGCGGGCGTGACGAATATGATGGTGGCGATTAAACAGCAAGAACAACAACACAAACAAAAATACCCATGCAGTAATAGCCCAAAACAACTGCAACATTGAACGTAGTAAATCTGGGGTTTTGTGGAGCAGGAATGAATGTGAAAATATTTCGAAGGCCTGTTTGATTAGGGGGTACATACGACAACGAAAACGAGGTCCTGAGGTCGTGTTCATGCAGAGGGTGGGGCGATCGTACGGCATGAAGAACGCTGAATCATGTGCGCAAAACAAAAAGAAACCAAAACAACGAAACAGAAGAAAAGAAAACAGTGACGAAACCAAATTGGAAAAAAAAATATATATATATATATGACCACAAACATTAAACAACAAAAAAACCCGAAAAAAACGAAGAAAAAAATAAATGAAAGTACGCCTGAAACGAAAACAAAATCGAAAAAAAAGTGAAATAGAAAAAAAACGAAAACGCAAACTAAACAACGCATCGTATCAAGTATATGACATGCCACGATAACCCAAGACAAGCCAAGACATCACCAGATATGTAATCGAGCGCCACGGCATCCTCCCAAGACACGCCACGGGGTGATCGAAATCTCACCGTGAGCACAGTAAAGCCTCGCTCGCCCACAAACTCAGACCACTCCGCTGCTTCGCCCGTGTACTCCTCGTGGTTGCCTGTGCCGCGCGCAGCACACGTCGACAAGGAAATAAATGAATGAGGCACAAGAAAAAAATGCTGGTATATACATATATTGAAACTACTAACAGTGAGTCACAACGACATCATTTCGTGTTGGAGCTAAGGATGACGCCTGCCTGCCTGCCTGCTTGCCTGCCTGCCTGCCTGCCTGCCTGCCTGCCTGCCTGCCTGCCTGCCTGCCTGCCTGCCTGCCTGCCTGCCTGCCCGCCTGCCTGCCTGCCTGCCTGCCTGCCTCACGCAAGAGTTTGAGCCTGGTCTACACGAAATAATTCGACATTAAAACTATCCAAGCACAACGAAGCCGTGTTAAATTAAACAAGTGAGAGCAGACCCCGTATTTTCTGTACGATGCGAACTGAAAAAAACACAAGCACACCACAAAAATTACTCGGTAGTATATCCTGTAAGAACGAAAAATACCATATATAACATAAATAACATCGATGGTATACCCTGGTAAATATAAACATCGATAATATACCCTGGCATGTATACATACCTGGTACGAAGAACTGCCCGTCAGGAGCGCTGAAGCCCGAGATGGGCTCTACGATCACTCCGATGTCCTCGACCTGGTCGTCGACGAGATCTCCCACCATCACGATGGCGTCTGCGCCGAGGGCATTGATCGCCTCCACGTGTCTTGACATCTGACGAAACATAAATGAAACCACCACGTTTAACGGTCAAGTGTTTGTTATGTTTTTGTTTGTGTTTGAGTTTGAGTTTGAGTTTAAGCTTTTGTCTTAGATGATAATATTGCACATTTTGTTTTCGCTTTCGCTTTCGCCTTGGTCGTAGCCTTCGTTTTATCTTTGGTTTTAGCTTCAGTGCTAGCTTCAGTTTTGCTTTCAGTTCTAGTTCCAGTTTTTAGCTTTGGCGTGAGTTTCAAAAGCCCGAAACAGGTACTACGATAGCCCGGACGTCTTCGACCTGGTCGTCGACGAGACATCCCACCCATCACGTCTGCACCGAGGGCATTGATCGCCTCCACGTACCTCGACACCTGAAACAACAAAAACCAACAAAAAATTACAACCAGGCACCAGGCACTTGACGGTCGACGCACCTATCCCCACCATGCCTAAAAATGGGCCCCAGTTCAAAGGATGCTATTAGCAGGTTCCGACGCGCGTTACGATAGAGGAAGCACATAAATTTACTGTTTTTTTTCGGGTCGTTCTCTGAATGACGGGGCTCCTTTAGTGCCCCCGAACCCCTCCCTATACTAAACCCAAGTAATTTTGTCCCAAAAACGGGTTTCCAGTTGTAAAGGTCTTATAATAACCCATATAAAGCCAAAATCGTGGGAATGAATGTCATTCTTGTTTTGGAAAAATATCTCGTTTTTTTGGATGCCTGGGCAAACGGGTTTTTTGTTTCATCGGATCGCACGTTCAAGTACGCTCAAAAAAATCATGTCCCGGGAGAAAATATGGAACTCCTCAAACAAGGAGCTCCAGAAAAAAAACATGGGGTGCACCTTGATCGTGGTGTGCGTCGCCCTAACCTACGTACGGTACTCCGGTTTGGCTCGCGCACCAATCGATTACAGCAGCAGCAGCTGCTAAGATCATGCTCGGGCATTGACCTCCTACTCTCACGATCGCGTCTGCGCCGAGGGCATGCATCGCCTCCGCCTCCGGGCCTCGACATCTGAACAATCAAAAGTGAAACCCGCACGAGGCGTTCCACGGTCGGGTTTTTTTTTGGGTGTTGGTTTGTAGTTCCGCTTCTTTTTTTTTTCATTATTATTCTTGTTCTTCACTATTGTTTTAGTCTAATACTTTTAGAACTAGTTCTAGTGTTATTACGTAGCTTGAAATTTCATTTGCAGTTTATCTTTTTTTTCGTATCTTATGTATTTTTCAGGAGGTTTGCACACCAAAGGAGTGGGGGGGGGGGGAAGGGGGGCGGACTTCAATGATGGTCTACAGTAGATCGTAATCTGTTCGACGTCATTGTTCTCACATATACCCATCACCGAAAATCTAGTCCGCGGACGTAAGACAGGCCCCACTTACTCTGCAGTGGAAAACTACATCAGGAAAAAATAACAAAGCCAAAAGCATTACAGAAATAAGAGGTGCTTCACTGTAGTGCCGGTTGCCGCTATAGTGTAGTAACGTTTGCCAATAGTGTAGGTTGCCGCTATAGTGCAAGTTGCCGCTATAGTGCCGATTGCCGCTATAGTGCCGATTGCCGCTATAGTGCCGGTTGCCGCTATAGTGCCGGTTGCCGCTATAGTGCCGGTTGCCGCTATAGTGCCGTTTTCCACTATAGTGGAGGTTGCCGCTATAGTGCACGTTGCCGATATAGTGCCGGTAAACCCGTCTAGCAGGCAATTCCGGCTAGTAACAGCACACACCGGCACCACAGAGCGACCGCTGCCGCATAGTTGACGTACAAGTGCCTCACCTCTGGTCGACCGACGGTCGGCCCTGCGTGTATGTCGCTGATCATAGCCAAGCTGTACCCGTCCAGGCATGTGGGGAGGTTCGTCAGCGGTACCTGGGCGTAGAACAAGAGAGAGGAAGGTTATGACACACATCAGACGAATCAGGTCCCTATTTCGGTATAAGCTTCCCGCCGGGGCGTGGTTGGCTTGATGCCGGGGGGTGTCGCGAGTTGAAAAGGGGCACAAAGCTCAGGTAAAAACTGGAAGGGAAAATAATTAGCCACCGCCCTAGTGGCCGGGCAAGTAACACCTACTATTCATGGCAAAGACGAGTTTTGTGGAGTTTAGTCTATAGTATCTACAATAAGTACTTCAGATCAGACAGATCCCCGATTTAGATTATCGGTACGGTTTATATAATATAAGGTAGATCTTATAGCTGCCGTTACGAGATGTCGTGCAGGATCTATAAATGTCGAGCACAGATCCAACTCGGAAAGCCTGTGATCCAACCCGGAAAGCATGTGCTAGCTAGGTATAGATCATGCAAATCGCACGGCTCCCATCCAGCAGCATGAGCTAGACCATACAGACATTCCATGAAATATCTAGATTCGTTAAGTGGGAGGATCGATTATCTGCCCCATGTGTGAAAACAATGTAAACACCCAACAAAATAAAAGCACAAAAAAAATAATGAAGTTACCTCGACGGTTCGCACGACGGGGTCCTTGGCGCCCTGCACAGAAGCCACAGACACGAGTGTCGAAAATGTGACGAACCACATCAGAGGAAATGCCCACAAGGGAAGCATAAACTTCTCCCCCTCCGACCTCGCCCCGTGCAGGAAACGCCTCCGGATAAAACGCAAAGCCCGGCCGAACATGATGAACATGTCGACGAACCAGGCGGAGACGAGGAGGAGAACGAATCCTCCTGCCCACTGGAAGCTGCGGCCGGAACGACAACAGAGCTTCAAAATATTAAAGGAACACATGTACGGGTTAACGGGCATTGTATGCATCAAATAAACAACTACCAGGTAATTGATATGAAGTATATCAGGTAATTGATATGAAGTATATTTGGGGGTTGAATAAAATACATTCGGGATTCTGGGAGGCGATATACATACCAGCATATAGCCCTTCTATTTTGTGCTTTTTCCGTTTCCCTTGTTTTTTCTCGTTTTTTTTTTTATTTTCTGGGAAAGCTTGGGAGTGATCGACGCTAAAGCTCAAAAACTAGTAGAACCTTGTTGTTTAGGGTTAGGGTTGGGGTTAGGGTTAGGGTTAGGGTTAGGGCCAAGGTTAGGGTTAGGGTTAGGGTCAGGGTTAGGGTTAGGGTTGGGGTTACGGTTAGGGTTAGGGTTAGGGTTAGGGTTAGGGTTAGGATTACGGTTAGGGTTGGGGTTAGGGTTAGGGTTAGGGTTAGGGCTAAGGTTAGGGTTAGGGTTAGGGTTAGGGTTAGGGTTAGGGTTAGGGTTGGGGTTAGGGTTAGGGTTAGGGTTAGGGTTAGGGTTAGGGTGAGGAACAACATGCAAAAACCAAAACCCGTCCGAACATGAACACTGTTGTCCTACACAAAAAAAGAAATACATTCAAGTACGTGTACGTACGTAGAGCTCTGTTCCCCAAACATGGGGCGGAAAATGTCAAAAAAAACTACTGCCTAGTACAAAACATCCAATACTTAAACCAAGTAGTCTTGTCTCAAAACAAACCTCGGGTGGGTTTCACAAAAATTCAAAAAAGGGTCACAAAAAAGGACAAGGGCTAAAAGGCATAATCAGGTAAAAGAGTCGAGTTGTACACCAGCCCGACAACAAAGCCAAGCTTGATAGGTACGTGAAACGAGGCCATGCGGTACTGCCATCCACAGACGCCACGATATACGTAGACGTGTCCGGTAACCCTTTTTGGCTGAAATCGTTTTTCTGGATGACGAGCCTCCTTAACGCCTTTGACAACGGGAAGCCCGTGTTTAGGGACAAATTACTTGAAATTAGCATAGGGTCCCTTAAAAAAGGTTAATCCTAAAAATAGTCGGAATTTCAATGCACCATTGGAATAATTTTCGTTTTACACGTAGGCCCATATGGCACTGATCATCTGGTGGCACTTTCGTTTCCCCCTGAATCGGTTTAGGGAGAGATACGGAGAACCATGCAGGGCAAAAAAACAGTGGTTGGTGCACCCCGGCCGTAGACCAGGGTATGACTAAATCCGTTGGCTGATCAGGGGATGATCGATTATCATCCCCCACCAAAACATCCATCATAGAGTTTTTCATACACACACATCTTTTTAAGCACTGCTGCTGGTATCGAGCTCATACACGTTGGAATGGTATTTTTTTCCTTATTATTTTTTCGTTTCACCTGAAGTATATCCACGGGTTGGGATCCCTTCCATTTGTCGTGGACACAATTTGCTCGAACACCAGAGCGGAGATAGTGATGCCGTAGATAATCAAGTACACCAGGACGAATACCGCCCTCAAAATTCGCACCTATGTTACAGCCAGACAGACATGGGTGAAGGGAGGGGGGGAGGGGGGGGTTGGGCGGGGGGGTTGGGGGGGGGGGGGTTGGGGAGGGGGGAGGGGTTGGGGAGGGGGGGGGGGTTGGGGACGGGGGGGGGGGCACGTTAAGGGGCGGCGTGCTCATTTTTTGTTTGCCGTAGTCATTTTAACATTGACCACGCACCCACTTAGCGACAGAGAACCGTTCCTACTCCTAATAAAGACCTCCAATATTTGAGCGCTAATTATGTTTCTTCCATATATTAGGTGAAAGCGTTTTGCTTGTCTCATCTCCCTCCTCTATGGCTGTCTGTGGCCTCCACCTATCTCCTAGGACAGCGATCGTCTTGCCGCTACGATCTAATGTACCAAACTTTCTCCATGTCACATCCGTCTATTTTCCTCATTTCTGATGGAGTGAGGGGAGGTCGAGTTGAGGAGGTGTGGAGGCGTGGTAGCGTGGCGGGGGATGGTGGTGTGGGGAAAAACGCCTTCTCCGGCACGAGAACGGGGATAGAGAGCTCGTACCTTTGTCAAGTACGCCAGTACGAACGCCACCCTAACGATGCAAACTTTGTACCAAATATAGACAAGGCAGTGGGGGGGGGCGTTGGGTTGGGGTGAGGGGTGGGTGGGGGTGGAGCGGGGGGGTGGGGGGAGGGGGGGGGATGGACACTGTCTTCTCCAAGACGAGCGCAGATACAGTGATGCCGTAGGTTTTCAAGTAGGAAGAATGCCGACCGAAGGATGCGCACCTCATAGCCAGACATGTGTAGGCGGAGGAAGGGGGGGGGGGGGGGGGGGAAGAGGGTGGTGGAAGGGGTGATAGGGGGGCTTCTGACGAGAATAGGTGAGTTAATGGGGTAACCCTTACATGCATACCTGAGTGTCTCCCTGTCCTTTGCAGAGACAGCAGCAACAGCACTCCCCGCTGCCCCTCTTGAGCGGAGGAGCTCCGGCCATCTGTAGGAGCGGTCGAAACCTTCACCGGCAACCAGGGGTGGGGTCGGGAAGAGTCGCGAAAGGCAACATCAATCAAACTTTCAGCTTGGCCCATGAGTAAGGCATGCAGCGAGGAACAATCGAGTGGGCAGGAAAAAAGCGGAAGATTGCACGAAAAAATTCTGAGCATTGTAGAGCGCGGTATACTATTAACAACTTAACTTGCAGCCAGGACACTAGCGTGTTTGCGAGATACTACATTTTGCTGGGTGGGAGTCGAGGAGGAGCATATATCATACTATTAGTAGTATTGAAACCGTCGAACGTCACAATCTCCCCCCAAAAAATCCAACCCACGAAAAATCAGCGAAAAAAAATGGTTGAGAAACACGTATTCCTACCGTTTTTTTTTGTTATATTTCGAACCTAATTTTTTCGTGGTTGGTTGGATGTTCGCCTGTTTTCAATACTATTTACTTTTTGGAAAAGTGGTTTCGGAATTTGAGTGAGATGACCCTTTGGAGAGTGGTATAATACGCTGCGTCCACTTTCCGGACGAACCCTATGGGGGTGCTCGCGATGTATCAACTTTGGTTGGGTAGAAGTTGGGTAGGAAAAGACATCATACTATTTTTAGTACTGAAACCGCCCACCGTCACAATCCAAAAAAGAAAAACAACCCAACCCACGAAAAATCAGCCACACAAATACCTGGCAGGTTAGAAATATGTCTCCCTGCTACTTTTTTGTTAATTTCTAACCTGACTTGTTCGTGGGGTGGCTGGCCCTTCGGGTTGTGATGACGTTCGGCGGTTTCAATACTATAATTAGGTTACGAGCATACTTTCCAAATTATGTCGGGCTGATTCACCACGACGTACGTCCCACCTACTAATGATACTTTACATTTTCCGAATAAGGTTGGGTTGGTCCACAATGATGTAACCCTAAGCAATAGGGTGTTTCGCGACTTTCCGAATAATGTTGGGTTGAAAGCGATGAACGGCACAACAACCCCCCAACGCCGACCAACCCACGAAAATAAGGGGTAGTACTATTTTTTTAAATGGCATGAAAATATATATATATACATCTTACAGGATTCACTTGATAAAAGGATACATTTCCCTCCACAGCTGTCAAATTTTGTCCCCCTCAGAAACGGGTTTTATAGTTTCCGCGCACAGACTGACTAGCATCACCCTGTTGACCCTGATAGCGACACTGTGGTTGTAAGGGGAGTCGCCGACCAATATCCTTAATGAGGACACACAACTCGTAATACGCTCGATCGGAGTATCACACACAGCTTGCAAAGATGAGTTTCGACGAAATCTTCGATCTCACAGCTGGAGTGTATCTTCAATTTTAATAATATATACATATAACCTATCGTACGTTTTCGCTGCTTTTTCGTGTGTTAGGTTGATCAACCTTAGACTGAGACGTCCGACGGTTCCAATACTATTAATAGCATAAAATATTTTCCTACCCAATCAAACTTGGTACATCGCAAAACACGCCAATGATATGCGCGTCCGATGCTGCAAGCGATAAAACCTCCAAAGGGTTCGAAACTCTTCCACCACTACAGCATGGGGTACCTTCCGATTCCAGAGCACTCCGAGATACAGCAGTACCGGAATACAGACCCCCAACGAGGCGGTATGCCGATATAAGGCGGGTATCCCGATACAAGGCCGTCTAAAATCGCTGAGCGACTGGGGAATCGCTCTCATAACCCGGAATGCTAAGGCGGCTTCTCTCTATAAGGCGGTCACAATGCTCTCTCTGGCACACATCCGCTTTACTGGGCGGGTATCCCGATACAAGGCGGTCCAAAACCGCTTAGCGACTGGGGAATCGCACTCATAACCCCGAATAAGTAAGGCGGCTTCCCTCTATAAGGCGGTCACAATGCTCTCTCTGGCACACCTCCGCTTTACTGGGCAGATATCCCGGTACAAGGCTGTCCAAAATCGCTTAGCATCTGGGGGATCGCATTCATACCCCGGAATTACCAAGGCGGCTTCCCTCTATAAGGCGGTCACAGTGCTCTCTCTGGCACACCTCCGCTTTGCTGGGCGGGTATCCCGATACAAGGCGGTCAAAATCGCTTAGCGACCGTGGGGAATTGCACTCATAACCCGGAATGAAGAAGGCGGCTTCCCTCTATAAAGCGGTCACAATGCTCTCTCTCTCTGGCACACCTCCGCTTTGCTGGGCGGGTATCCCGATACAAGGCGGTCTAAAATCGCTGAGCGACTGTGGGGAATTGCACTCATAACCCGGAATGACTAAAACGGCTTCCCTCTACAAGGCGGTCACAATGCTCTCTCTGGCACACCTCCGCTTTACCGGGGTAGCCCTATATAGTGCTGCAAGCGCACTCGGGCGGTCAAGATCGGCACGCCCCGCCATACGAAAAGGCCATGAAATTACCACTGCACAGATAAGAGCAACGAGTATTAATAGTTAACGAAGAGCGCCTGCTGCTGCCTTTATCACGCGGTACTCTTTTAACCCCTTCAGAGCCCCCCAAAACCCCTCTCCATACTAATTCCAGGTAGTTCGTCCGCAAGACCGGGTTTCCAGTAGAAAAGGGCGTTAACTCGGGGTTCCTACCCACGGTACATAAATGATCCTTTCTGCTCTAACGCAGCGTAAGCTGCCCCAGAAACACGTGGATTCAGCTCTAGAGGGGTGCGTGACCCACCCCCCCCCCCTACAGGAAATCGCCCCCACATTTTGAGAACCAAACTGCTCACAACACTCCGTTAGAACCGCGTCGCAGGTCAAAACCTCCATGGAATAATACTGGGGTCGTTTCTTTCGTGTGCAAGGGGTCACTTGACCAGGACTTTTTCACCGCGTTCTCAAAATGCACCCAAAAAAACGTACGACAAAGAGATGAAAGACTGCAAAGCTATTACAAGCCGTAGGACGTTCTTTGTCGAGGCGGTCCGCATCTTTATGCCAGGGTGCGTCAGCTGTGAGTTCGACAAGATTCAAGGATCAATTTCATTCAGATTACTTACCAAAAAAAAGTGTGCGTAGGGTCGTAGTAGCCCTAGCCTGGGTTAGGGTCAGGGTTTGGGTTGGGGTTAAGGTTAGGGTTAGGGTTGGGGTTATCGTCTGAGTTAGGGTTGGGGTTATCGTCTGGGTTAGGGTCAGGGTTAGGTTTGGTTAGGGTCGGGTAACGATAGGGTTGGGGTTATCGTCTGGGTTAGGGCCAGGGTCAGGTTTGGAGTTGGGTCGGCGTCTGCGCCTTCCATGTGATCTGCACAAAAAACAAAAATAACGGAGGTTTAGGGTTGACACAAAACCCAGCCTAAAAACCTTCATTGAAGCGTGACAGTTTCGGTACTTTTACCTGGTGTATGTACAAGTATGTTTGGGGGTTTTGGGACCGGTAAAAATACTCCAAATGGTGAATAACCTGACTGAAAAAGGTGGTGATGGATTAATTGATCGTGACTCACATTCGAATCCAGAAGTATCGGTTGAGGCACGTCTGCAAGGAAAGCCACGGATAGCCGTCATGCCCAGTGGTCCGCGTGGTCGAACCGCGTGGTGAAGTTAGCGACAAAGGGTTGGGGGTCGAGAGAGAGAGAGGTAGGGAGACAGGGAAGGTACGGAAAGAGGGAAAGGGGAGAGAGGGAAGGCGGAATCGAGAGATACGGAGAGAGGGAGATGGGTGAACAGTGGCCCGTGTGGCAGACCGAGAGATACATTGAGGCCGACGGGAGAGGTGGGGATAGAGAGAAAGAGGGGTTAGCCATGGACCGTGTCGTAGACCGCAAGATGAAAAGCGAGAAATACGCAGAGCTGTGCAATACCGCAAAAAGAAGAGCGGACACATCGGTAATACCAGAAATTGGTCAAATGTTGAAACCGTTCCCAAAGATTGCACCCGACAATTTTTGCACTGTAACATCCCAAAATGCAACGAGGTGGGGGGCGGGGATAGGCGTTTCCAGGGCATACGGAGGAGGCGCTTTCCACCAGGGGCCAGAACAAAAACCTGGAAATCGCAATTTTCTCCGAACATGAAAACCTCGGCAAATTTGGTTCCGGTATTGCACACCCCCGGGGAGAATATTTATGATACGCAATTCAGCCGGCATTCTTGAAAGCAGAAAAAACACGCCCCTCTTCCCTCCATGCCGTGATGATCGGTACCACGAAGCCCGCGTCACGGGTTATTGCGATGAGCACGGACCAAGAAACACATCAAAAGCACGAGTAGCTCTTGTAGGCAAAAAACGAAAACAGTAAACTAACCACGAAACAGAAACTCAGCTCAGCTTGCCATGCTCAAAAGCAAAGACCGGCGTGCCATTCTCAAAAGAAAGAAATTGGCTCAAGTCTCCATTCTCACAAAAGGAAAAACAGTTTCAGGCGCCATTCTCAACAGCGCAAAAAAAAAACAGTTCAGTCAGTCGCCTATCTCAAAAAGGGTAAATCGGCGGATTCTCAGTTGTGAATTCTTAAAAGCAAAGACCGACGTGCCATTCTCAAAAGAAAGAAATCAGCTCAAGTCGCCATTCTCACAAAGGAAAAATCAGTTTCAGGCGCCATTCTCAATAGCACAAAACAAAAAACAGTTCAGTCAGTCGCCTACTTCAAAACGGAGAAATCGGCGGTCATTCTCAGCTGTCAATTATCAAAAGCAAAGACCGGCGTGCCATTCTCAAAAGAAAGAAATCAGCTCAAGTCTCCATTCTCAAAAGAAAAATCAGTTTCAAGCGCCATTCTCAATAGCACCAAAACAAACAGTTCAGTCAGTCGCCTATCTCAAAAAGGGTAAATCGGCGGTCATTCTCAGTTGTCAATTCTCAAAGGCAAAGACCGGCGTGTCAAGACCGGCGTGCCATTCTCAACAGAAAGAAGTCAGCTCAAGTCTCCAACAAAAGCAAAATCAGTTTCAGGCACCATTCTCAATAACACAGGAAAAAAAACAGTTCAGTCAGTCGCCTATCTCAAAACGGAGAAATCGGCGGTCATTCTCAGCTGTCAATTATCAAAAGCAAAGACCGGCGTGCCATTCTCAAAAGAAGAAAATCAGCTCAGCCTCCATTCTCACAAAAGCAAAATCAGTTTCAGGCGCCATTCTCAATAGCACCAAAACAAACAGTTCAGTCAGCCGCCTATCTCAAAAAGGGTAAATCGGCGGTCATTCTCAGTTGTCAATTCTCAAAGGCAAAGACCGGCGTGTCAAGACCGGCGTGCCATTCTCAACAGGAAGAAGTCAGCTCAAGTCTCCAACAAAAGCAAAATCAGTTTCAGGCACCATTCTCAATAGCACAGGAAAAAAAACAGTTCAGTCAGTCGCCTATCTCAAAACGGAGAAATCGGCGGTCATTCTCAGCTGTCAATTATCAAAAGCAAAGACCGGCGTGCCATTCTCAAAAGAAGAAAATCAGCTCAGCCTCCATTCTCACAAAAGCAAAATCAGTTTCAGGCGCCATTCTCAATAGCAAAAAAAAAAACAGTTCAGTCAGTCGCCTATCTCAAAAAGGAGAAAATCGGCGGTCATTCTCAGTTGTCAATTCTCAAAAGCAAAAAAATGAAAGCACGAACACTCTCTCACCGCCGCCGTGATGATCAATATCGCGAACCCCAGCGCCATGGGTACCACGGAGTCATAGCTTGGCGCAAAAAGGATAATGATCACCAGCACATAGAAGCTCAGCATAATACAGGACTGCGATCGAAAAAAAACAGCAACAAAAGACAAACACGTTGGGGAGCGTGAGGAAACAACAGCCGTCAGCCCAGCGGATCACACAAAAAAAAAAACTATGAAAACACACGAAGCCATGCTGGTCAAAAATTCAAAGCGAAAAAAAAAAATCGGAGCGTTGTGATTTCTGTGCGAATCGAAAAAATTACGTTTTCTTTACAACTTTCTTTACTTGGTTATAGTAACCCCTCTCCCCTGCCTGGCAAAAAGCGTGGGTAAGATTTTTTTTGGCGTTCTCCTGGTCCGTCAGTAGATGCGAGGTCGGGATACTCGTACAACAAACGTACACAGACGGCAAAATGGATCCGGTTTTGGGAAATATTCCACACCTTAAGACAGATCACGATCTAGATGATCTACAGCGGAAGATCATGATCTAGACCATCTACAGCGGACATATCGTGATTTAGATCATCTACAGCTCGGACATATCATGATCTAGATCATCTACAGCTCGGACATATCATGATCTAGATCATCTACAGCTCGGACAGATCATTCTCTAGATAATCTGCAGCAGACAAGATCATGATCTAGATAATCTACAGCGGACAGATAACTCTCTAGATCATCTACAATGGTAGATCCTGTATATGTCGTCCTCAGATATTGGGCTGGATCTGTATATTATGAATACAGATCCAACCCTGAAAACATGCGGCAGGTCATGCAGATCGTACGGCTCCCACTCGACAACATGATCTAGACCGTACAGATCTTCCCAGAAAGCTCTAGATCATCAAGTAGGGATCGGTGACATGTTCGACCAAAATCCTCTGATCACAACCAGCAGGCAACAAATATGAACAATTTCCTGGATGAGCAGGATGCATGATTGCGATCGAAAACAAACCAAAACATCCGACAGGCACGTGGGAGAGCCAAGAAGCTCCCACCGGACAAAATGAGCTACAGTAGCGGCTACGGTTTAAGATAAAGTTTTTAAGAGAAAGTACGGATTTAAGAGAGAGGAATTGGCTTGTACGAATCAAAATCGATTTAAGAGAGAATTCCTATTGCTTCCAAGATTTTCTCTTAAATCGAACCATTTGGAAACCACGTGGACACACACATCACACACACAGATTGTGTTCAGGCTGACAGGTCGCGAGGGTAGCGTTAGTTTCTTGGGTTTGTGTTATTTGTAGGGCGAGTGATGTCTTGATAATGTGAAGTTTTTTTTTTTCGTTGACTCGTGTTTTGTCGGGGGTTTAAATCGGTGGGATGAGAGGTTGAGGGTGTTGTGTTGAGGGTACGGTGGGAGGAAGGGGTGCAGTGTGTAAACGGGTGCGTCTTTCTTGAGTGCTGGTGCATTCGTAGCTTCGTGTTGTCCTCCTAAAAGAGGTGCGAGCATGAAACACACCTATAAAACAACAACAAAACCACTACTGTACCGACTTTGCGTGCCCACGTGCAAAATGTGCATCGCATGACACGACGATGATTTATTTTCCAAGCGCAGATCCACCAAAAGCGCACCACGTACTTGGGTCCACGTGCTCGTCAACCAAGAGAATGAGCGGTGTTTGGAGGTAGCCCGACGTGGTAACGCTTGCTGCGTTACGCGACATTGAATGATACACTCTCTACGACCTCCTACACCATATAGTTCGGACAAGAGCGTCTCTCTCTGGCGCGCTTTCGATTTGGCTACGGTATAAGAGAATATTCTCTTAAATCGTATATCATTTTAAGAGAATATTCTCTTATACCGTAGCCGAGACGGTATAAGAGAAAGCCGGATTTAAGAGAGAGAAATTGGCTTGTACCGACCCTCTCTTAAACCGTAGCCGCTACTGTACGAAAACCATACAGATATTCCTGAAATATCTAGATCATCAAGCGGGATCGATGATCAGTCCGACCAAAACCCTCGATCACCGCCAAAGAGAAAAGTCTGAACGTTTTCCCCCATCACAGGAGCAAAGCTGCTGCTGAGGAGGAGAGCGACCGAAAACAACATAAAACGTCTGGCAGGTACGTGGGAGAGCCAAGAAGCAGCAGCCTTTTGGAGCTTGCTTAAAGTACAAAAATACAGCGACCAAGGGCATGACAAGCGCGGTATTATCCACCGTATCCGGCAGTGCGCAGCAGTACGAATGGGATCGATCACATCGTGCATCTCGCTTGTACTACTGCCGTTCGAGCGCGTCACCAACCACCAACACCCAAGCAGTCCGCGTTGCTCCGAATGGTCGATGCTGCAAACGCCACTTGTATCTTGGTAATTTTTTCCTCTTAACCCCTTTAGAGCCCCAAAGTCCCTCCCTACACAAAATTCAAGTGAATTTCTCCCCAAAAAGGGTTTCCAGTTGTAAAAGGCGTTAATAGTCAGAATACACAACAGCAGTAGTACCGGTGTTCTCCCTGTAGCGCCGGTACGTGGCAGTCAACGATACCGTCAGCACACCGGACAACCGGACGTAGGCACTAGTGGGTACCAGGTGTTGTATACCAGGCATGATACTGCTACTGGCATAAGGACCGTTCCTATTAATGATGAACAAGAAAAAAAAATGTCAAGGGGTCGTGACAACAAAAAAATGGCATTTTCCAAGATCGTGATATTCGTGAGGAATCCCGGACTCTTGAAATCTTTTTTTTTTTACAGTTTTCACAAGAAAAATGATATTAGGATTCGTGAAAAATAAAAAAACCGGTTTTTTTTTGTTTTCTTTAGATCGAGGCATTTCTGAATTTCAGTCAGGAATCGATGACATTTTGTCAGGACTCGTGTTTTTTTTTTGTTTCGTTTAGGAACGATAGCAACACCCTTATAGGAGTATGTCATAGCAGGTTCCAGTCGTATCAAGCGATTTCACAAGCACTGTACCGGTAACATGCGCTATTCAGGCGGCACGATACGGAGACACTTCACCGGCACTGTACCAGCAATAGGCACTAATCAAGCATTTCACCGGCAGTACCGGTAATAGGCAGCAATCAAGCGATATCTTACAAAAATTGAAAAACGTCAGCTGTGAGTGCGACCGATTGAATGGTTGAAACTAAACTTTGCAATCTGCGTGGTACATCTATGTTTCACTAATATACAAACAGTAGTTGCACATAACTTGCGGAAGGTCGTTCGCGCGTGTTATATGTTTGATCCTCATGAAAGATATAGGTCGGTGACTCCTCTGGACGTTGGCAGGGTCAACAGGACGATTTTCCATAATAATCATTCTATGCACTGATGCTATAAAATCCAGCGGTATTATAGGAAGACATGACACCGGCACTGCACCGATAACAAGCGCTGTTCAAGCGGCATTATTGGAAACCTCCACCTTTCGGAGTCGGGGTATATGGAGTGTACTCGGTACAAATGATTAGGAATTGGTTTCAAGAATTTCTGGAAAAAATCCTCGATCGTTCACCTCATCGTCATAGTCAAGCCCGCGGTCGCAGGACGGGCTCCAGTCATTCTGCTGGAGTAAGAAAGCATCCCAGAAAAAAAAAAAGCAAGCCGAAATGATACATCCATCACAAATCTACTCGCCTTGCGGCCAAGCAATACATAAAGCTGAAATAGTCGTATTTCGTCGCAAGTGGCTTTCTAAGGCGGCTAAACCGTCCATCCACCTATCGACTCCCAACAAGCCACAACCAATGTGTGTGTTCTTCACATTGCACTGACATTTCCACCCTTCTGCATCCAGCACAACCAGTGTCCGTGCCCATGCCTCGTATAATACAGAGACGAGCTCTGTGGTCACAAACTACGAGAGGCAGAGACACGCATTGCAAATATAGCATGGTGATTTGGCCACGCAATGCCAATCGCAACGAGCACGCGGGCAAAACGCAAAAATATGCAAGCCAGTACACCAGATAATTTGCAGTGGCCAGCCTTCATACTAGCGAGGCATTCTATTCATAGTAGCGCCTTGCGAAAGAAAATTCTGGAAAGATAGAACTTTCCTGGGGGAGGGGGTTATCACTATTGATGTTCCACTCGTAGAATAATCGTCGACCTCTGTTTGCGTCCTCACGATATACTGATATTTCCACCCATGTTCATCCAGCAAAAAGCAGTGCTTGTTGTGCTGATGTCTCCTACAGAGGCGAGTTCTTTCATGCTGTGGTCACAAACTACGAGTCAGAGACACACATTGCAAATGCAGCAAGGTGATTCGGCCAGGCAATGCCAACCACGATGAGCACGCGGGCAAAAAGCAAAAATAATCAAGCCAGAACATCAGACTACTTGCAGTAAGAAAGAAAAAAAAAGAAAAGATTAATAAGAAAGGACAAAAAAAACGAAAAAACATCTGAAAAGACAAGAGGGGAAAATGCCACCATGAATGTACCATGAAGCTGCTGCGCCATGTACCAGTAGGACAGCCATTGCGGAACTATCAATAGTGCCAACGGTTATCCTGTTATCACCTGACCTGTACGAGAAGGCACACTGCTATCATACGACCTTTCTCTATTCGTGTCTGAGGCATAGTGCTACGAGCGCGTGCTGCAGCAGCAAGCTGCAGGCTTTACATGGACCGGCAGACCCGCAGCTCGTGGAAATATTCTGCCGAAGTATGCCTTGTTCTCTTAAAATTCGAGTCCATGGTACAGAAGAACAGAATCACAGAACCCTTATTCGCTCTCGCTACTAACAGGAAACTCTCGCTGATGGATATTTGTAACTGCCATCAACTGCGTGCGTTGGGCGGAAGCGTTGCCATGGCACCTGCTGGTGCCGTTGTTCCACAGCATGATGTGTTTGCAAAAAAAAGCACGACCGTTCTTCGGATTGTTCTTTATTTAGGTGATCTGGTGGTCGGGCTGGGCACACGGGTGTTCGGCCACACCACGGGTATAAAACTTAATAAGGAACAGGAATGCTAATCCAGGCTGGATTTCTTGATCGAAAAATGTTGAGTCTCGACACAAAATTCACCTGAACGAGCCCTGAATTTCCGAGTATTTTCCTGTAAATCTCCGCCTGACAACTCGTTTCTAGCTACTGCTAACTGCAGTGTTCGTACTGCTGTCGGTGTTCTGTACCACCACCGCACCGATGTTCGTATCCGCTCCGTTTGGCATCGCATAGCCAAATCACCTTAATTAAGCGTACTGTGTGCGATGGATGAATGCCTCTTGTGGTCTCTGTCGCGTAGCTTGGGACCACACAGAGCGTGTACCAGGTATCTCTCCACGACGAAGAACTGTCGTCGCGGGCATCAGATTTGCGGGATGTCGTCGATGGGCAACAACACCCTCACACACTCACACACCGCGCCCACGTTTTTACAAGCTACTTTTCAATCGGCCGTACTCTCACAGCTGACGTTTTTCAAAAATTATGGAGTAAAAACTACTTGCGATCAGTATGGAGCAATTCTTGCCGCAGTAAATCCTCGTCACAAGGAGTACCAGCATCAGCTCAACCTTCATCCTCAGCATTGAAAACTACCGGTGCGCTGTACTCTCCGGGAACTAGAGAGGGCTGCCGACGCTCGATGAACATCGAACGTTGACAGAGTGCTGCCTGCCCCCAGCAGTACGTAGCGCAGAGGTGGTACCATAAAGCACAGCGGTACACCGCACCAGTTGTTTTCCAAAAGACGATCCTAAAAAAAACACCCCGCACTAATTCCAAGTAGTTTTCACCGAAAAACCCGACTGTCTGGTTGAACGCGGATTTTGATGGCGTTCAACCGGAACGCTGTGCCTGTGCCGTACATACTACGAATGAGTGATATTAATGCGGTTTTGCCGTACGTGAACCTACGTAGAACAGCTGGCATACCTTTTTATTCTGATGGACAACATCCTTGGCCAGTCCCAACGACACCATAGCCGGGCGGATGCTTTGTGTTAGCTCTTTGACTCCGTCTCTGTGCGTCTTTTGGTTGTGTTCCTCCCGAACTGCGCTCACACTCGGTGCTGTAGTTTGGCCGGCGGTTCATTTTCGGAGCGGCGGGATTATGCTCGAGTTTTTGCCCCGCAGTTTTGTAAAGAAATGTTGGCGGTTTTTAACCGGGAATGAGCTTCATTTAGGACTAGCAAAACAGCCAAACCCGGCTCCTCCGCCGCTCGCTGCAAGCAGCATCTGCTAGAGGGTACAGAGACCCGAATGTTGTCAACGGTTGCCATTTCTCGGTAGGAGGATAATTTTTCTAGCCTTTTCCTAGCCTGAAGATTGAGTATCTGGACGGTGACCACCGCACAGCTTTGTTCAATCTTGTTGCGTCGTAAGTACCTCTGCCGTTGCTTCGCGGCCGCGGCAGCAGCAGCAACAGACCAGCAACAGCAACAGCAACAGCACCACCACCACCAGCACCACCACCAGCACCAGCAAGCACAAGAACAACAGCAACAAGCGACAGCAGCAGTTGTTCAAGAGCTGTCGTATCAACTACCGTTGCACTGCTGTTGTTGTTGCTGCTGCTGCTGCTGTTGCAGAACTGCCGGTGCAGTATGATTTTGAGCGGCAGCGTCGCGGTGGGTGCCCTCTGGCTGTTATCTTCCTCGCCGCCTGGAACATCGGCGTTCGGGCTGGGTTTGAGCCTTCGTTGTCGCCATGCTACAAGGAAGGCACTGCAGTGGTGAGCCATGTGACACGTTCAGCAGAAGAGAGTCGTACAGGTACTACATCAGCGCAAGCCCTTCCAATTTGACACCGAGATGTCCCGCGTTCGAGCCGTACCACACGGGTACCCCTTACCCCTTATTGCGGTGTGCCAGTTTAGTAGTAGTGCGGAAGAGATCGGTTGTTACAACGTCGGCCTGCAGAGTACTATTAATACATCTATTTTACATTTTATTAGTTCGGGGTCCGCTTTATATAGTGCGGATATGGTCGCGTGCAAGGCGCCGCACTGCTGTGATGTTGCACTTCGAAGCATACCGGTAACGGATAACGAGTGATCGTGACCTTTGCTGGTGGGACTAGACTATTGTGTCGTCATTCAACACTAAAACAAAAAGAAAATAATCCTAAAGGCCATTTCTTGTGCAATCGGATCCGTCAGCCGAAAAGGCCCTTTTATCATGCGTGTTCATTTTCATGGAAGTGGCGAGACATTTTCTAATATCTCATGGCGCTGCTGCTGCTGGCTGCTACTGCTGCTGGCTCATTTTCATGAAAGTAACAAAGACATTTAGTTGCGGCCGGCTGCTGCTGGCTGCTGCTGCTGGCTGCTGCTGCTGGCTACTGCTGTTGTAACCTGGCCAGCACTAAAATGCCGGGAAACCCCGGTACAGCTAATACAGATATATCAATAATACAGCTATGGGACTTTGAGTTAGCTGAACTTTTCGGCCAGTTATATGTTGGGTAGTGGAGCGGGGCAACCAATTGACTGCTGTGGTCCTTTTACACTAAAAAACACGTTTCGAGACACGGACGCTCCAGTCGGATACAAAGATGCATAACTCCGATTTTTTTCGCGCGCAACCAACTTTAATACCTTTCCAACGATTGACTGGTTGGCATTTTTTTTTTTCAGTGTAGTCAGCAAACCTGAAGCTTGTACGGCAGTAAACCAGTTTTGAGTCCTCCTGGTTGCTCGTTACGCTTTACCGTACACCGTGCAGCGCCCTGCGTATCCTCGTGTCACGAGTGGACAACCACCCCCCGCGTGGTCACAGTTTCGACCGCCATAGCTATATATAGCATAAGTTGAAGACACGTTGTCAATTTCAAAAATGAAACCAAACCAAACCAAACCAAACCAAATAAACCAAACAAACCAAACATTACCACCCCCTCCACCCCCTCCCCCCGCTCCCACGATCCAGCAAGGAACAGGGAAACCCCCGAAGACAACGAGCACGATGCAAACGACGGCACGTAGTACCCCCCAGGGCGATCAAAGGGGCAGATCCATTCCCAACCCCGGGCTCAGGACCAGGGACAGGAAAAAACAGTAACGCCAATCTGAACTACTCCGCTATGGGCACCTTCCGCCAACGCACAAAACGGCGACCCCGCTCCCCGTCGTCGCGTGGCCTCGTGACTCGTAGAAACCCCGAATTTCCCGCTATTTTTGCGGCGTCTGGCGGGTCAAGCGACGATTGTTTTTCGGGGGGTTCCATCGACATCGAGGCGTTTTGCGATCAGTGCGGAGATGTTATTGAGGCGGTGGCGGGGTCTGAGTTAGTGCTAGCGGTGTGCCGCGCTCCCGGATGTGGGGTGGAGTTTTCCCAGTGTGATAGGTGTGGGAGGGAGTATTCGGGTTGCTGCAGCATGGCTTGCCAGGAAGCAGCCGCGACAGCAGCAGCGGCAGCTCCTGCTCAACCCAAGACCCCAGGGGGAGGGAGAGGGTTGGGGCCGGGTAGCAGGGTGGGTGGGGGGTGCGGTGGGATGAACGGAGTTGGGAAAGAGGCGGGGGGGGCGGCGGGGGGCAGGGTGACGAGGGGACGCGGTGATCCTGATGTCGTTGCTTTAAATGGGATTTCTCTGCAGGGAAGGGGGGTTAACGGTGACGCTATTAAAGGGGAAGCCCAACTTTCGGCAGGCGTTTCTGCTGGCGCGGTTACGGCGGTCGCCAAAGGTAAGGGAGGGCTGGGGCGGCCGGAGAGGGAAGACAATGAGGAGCCCGCGCTTGAGAGTTATGCTTCGCGGCACTCGGAGCCTGAGTCTTCCTTGCTGGTGGAGATCCGGGAGGCAACTGTTAGGTGAAGAGGAGTTCGGATTGCACTCTGTGTCTGCAAAGTCCACAGGCAGAGCCCGATTATTTTCGATTGGATGAGCCCAATTGTGTTTTGTCTTTAATGGGCATACAGTTTAAGGAGTGGACGGATCTAATGTTGGTATTTTGGTAGACTCAACCAATGCTCGCGCGCGTTCGTTTCCCGCCGTGGACAAACCCAATTACCAGTCTGTTTTTTTCCTTTTTTTGTGGGCATACTCAGTGGACTTTCATGGAGTGGACGGACCCATTTGTTTGGTTGTGGACTCAACCAATGGTCCCGCCCGTTTTGTTTCCCGTCGTTTTTTTCCAGCTTGACGGTCCCACCCTACTCTTTGTTGTGCTTTGCACGCCGGCGACAACTGCTGCATCAGGGCACAGCCGGGCGGCGCTCACATGGTGTCTGGACATCTGCAAGGCGAGCTGCTCAAGCTTCTCACCAGGTGGGTGTCGAAAACGACAGGCAAGCACCTAAGACAATGCCCAGGGTACCTGAGCATGCCCGTGTATACCCGTATGCCCGTATGCCGGAGTTATACAAACACCCGGGTATATCCGGGCGTATACTCGGGTATCGGGCGAATATGCGAGTAACCGGGTACCCGCGTACCCAGAAACTGTGCGGGTGCGTACCCGGGCGTACTCGGGTATTGCCAGGAAACCGGTGATCATGTGAGTACGCGGGTATCCGCAGACTATGCGGGGAGCAGGGGGCCGGTTGCCCAATCCTCAACATGGTTAGGTCCGGGTTAGGTCTGGGCCCCGAAAGTAGCGGGTGCCCGTTTTGTGACAAGCACTCTTGGGGCCCAACCCCTAAACCCAGTCGACACCCAAAGGGGACCATGTTGGCACCCAATAACTAGGGCTTGTTGAATCCGAGTGAAAACTCGATTGGATTGTTTACCACCTTCCCGTTTCCCACCCCGTTCCACCCCCTCCGCTCCACCCCACCCCACCCCAACGACCCCAGCGCCCAACCCCACCCCACCCAACCCAATTTAGCCCAACTCGACCCATCCCAACCTAACCCAATCCAACTCAACCCAACCCATCCCAACCCAACCCAACCCAACCCAACCCAACCCAACCCAACCCAACCCAACCCAACCCAACCCAACCCAACCCAACCCAATCCAACCCAACCCAACCCAACCCAACCCAACCCAACCCAACCCAACCCAACCCAACCCAACCCAACCCAACCCAACCCAACCCAACCCAACCCAACCCAACCCAACCCAACCCAACCCAACCCAACCCAACCCAACCCAACCCAACCCAACCCAACCCAACCCAACCCAACCCAACCCAACCCAACCCAACCCAACCCAACCCAACCCACCCACCCACCCAACCCAATCCAACCCAACCCAACCCACCCCAACCCAACCCAACCCAACCCGACCCAACCAAACCCTCCCCCATCCCCATCCCCACTCGCGCGTTTTGCATGCATGGCATGGCTTTAGGCTGTGCCGCGCGAAGCGGGTGCTGGATATTGGCACCTTCACGGGGTACAGCGCCCTGGGCTTCGCAGAGGCACTGCCGGAGGATGGGGTGGTCGTTACTCTCGAGGTCAGCTGACTATTTTATGCCTCGTACTTCATGGCGGCAATTTTATATTCTTGGTTGATGTTGCGTTTGGAAGGTTCTTCGGCGTTCTCCGTCGTTGCATGGGTATTTTTGTGGTCGTTTTCGCTTTGCGTTGTTAGTTTGCGCCCGTTACTTCGCAGTATATGTGCCAGGTATATATTTATTCAGCTGTAAACTCGTTTGTAGTTGAAATAGTCGGTGTCGCTTGTCGGGTTGCCAAGGGCGGTGGCTAGTTAATTTCCCCTCCACTTTTTATGAGAGTCTTGTCCTCGTTTTGACACATGCCACGGTCGAGGTGCATCCAACCATTGTTTTTTTGCCCCCTTAAGGGCGGTGGGGCCTTGAAAAAAAAAGTTACTCTACGACACGTCTCCAAAATATGACGTGTTAATAGCGTAGAAGTGAACTCAGAAGTGCATCGCGATGAACGAAATCCATGGCCTTATGTGTAAAAAACTTGATATTGCGAAACAAGGACGGCATTAAGGCATTCATTCCGACGACGTTGGGGTTAGGGAACCTCGTCACTCAGACACACAGAAAAAAAAAATCTTCGCCAAAAAACGGTACACCTTGGTACCTCCATCGTAGCGAGGATCGGTGGACAAGGGTTGATTTTCCTACAAGTTTTTGTAATGAGTTTTGTCTCCCATTTTCACAACTTGCGATACCCCCCCCCCCCCCCCCCCCCCCCCCCCTCACCCGGACCAGATTTCAAAAAGTGAACCATGTCTCGAAGGGGAAGGCTTGTAGCAACTACAGCAGTGTGTGTGGGCTCGCTTTCGAGTGTGTTTGTCGCGTATTCGTGTGTACATTGCACGCATCATATGCCAGATATCGTTTTGAAGCTGGGATTTGTTTTTCTTGCGTCGGCACGCGCTTTCTTCAGCCTGTTTTTTTTTTTCCGACCTCGGGCCAGATTTTACGGGGTTTTGAGCTACAGCGGGTACTCCAATTTATTTTGCGCATGATGAGACCATTCGGGACTTAACAGCGATTAAATCAGCGAAAAACACGGGCAAATCGACATGTCACGCCTATACTACAGTCTATGCTAAAATCTATAATTTTTCCACTACAGATAAGAGCAATGTGTAGTTAAAAGCGCTTGTTTCGGCTTGTCGCGGGGCGCTCTTGGGTGGGTACACCGATTAAGAGCGCCCAGGAGAGCATTCGGGACATAAGAGCGGTCAAATCGGCATGTCCCGCTTGTCCTAAACGCTGTCCATTTTCCACTGCGGACGAAGACAATGTGTAGATACGAGCGCTCGTTTCGGCTTGTCACGGGGAGCTCTTTACTCGGGATACCTACTGCAGTGCGAGACCTTCACCGTCCTTAGCACACCGTATATATTTTCTTGTTCGTGTTTCCTTTGGTTGGTCGACGACCCACTGCTAAAAAAAGTGCGCACATTGTGTCGATTGATTGGTCAGTAAAATTTGCGTTTTTGCTTTGTTGTCGTTCTTGTTTTGCTTTTTCGCTCGATGCACTTAGTCCGATGGCAGGTCGGCGGAGATTGCGAAGGGACACTTCGCAAAGAGCGAGCACGGGGGCAAAATTCAGCTCCTGCTAGGCCAGGCCATGGACGGCATCGACCAGGTCAGGCTGGTTTGTGTTTTTGTATGCTAAAGGATGAACTACTCGCTGACCGAATGAAGTCTTTTGCCGAGCTCCCCGCGAGATACAGCCGCTCAAAAGGGTGTCAAAATGTTAATTTTCGGAAAGTTGATATACTGTTCCGCGGGGGCAAGATTCAACTCCTGTCAGGGCAGGCGATGGACGGCATTGATCAGGTAAAGCTGCTTCGTGCCTCCATTACATATTTCACTCACTGTTTTTTGGCTCGGTACCACGCCTTATAGGCTGGTTCATGCCGCCGTCAGACAGCAATGTGGACGTAATGAAGCGACCGTCGTGATATCAATATGAATACTAAACGATCCTTACAGTTACGCCCGGAGTGGTACTGCAGTATCGTTTTGGGGGGGCGTTAGCCAAAAAACGGTATATCGGGGGCGTTTTGCGCCATTTTCCGGTGCAGGGGAAATCCTTCAAAAGAAACACCTCATGTGGGCTGCGCTCATTGGTCAAAACACCACTATGCCGGGAGATTGCCATAAAATCCTAGCTTAACCGGGTTCTAAAAGCCTAGTTGCATCGGGCT
Organism: Undaria pinnatifida; assembly: GCA_012845835.1. Classification (NCBI taxonomy): domain Eukaryota; class Phaeophyceae; order Laminariales; family Alariaceae; genus Undaria; species Undaria pinnatifida. The sequence goes on along the minus strand of JABAKD010000006.1, from coordinate 2,145,447 downwards.
ATAGCCAATCACGTTCTTGATCACCTTTTCCTGGCGAATGTTTTACCGTTTTCTGGCGTGCAGGGCACCGCTTGATACGCGTACCAGACCTAGGCAATGTCGACTCCTTCAACAACTATACGCCGTAGAAGGAAACAACAACAGGACACGGCATTGCATGGCAAATCGCCTTCCTGTGCTTGCAAGGCAATGTATGTCTCTGTCTCGTACTTTGTGGCCACAAAGTTCGTCTCTCTAGGAAGCATCGACATGGATGGACACTGGATTGTGCTGGATGTAGATGGGTGGAAATATCAGTTCAACCCCTTCGGAGGTCCAGAGAGAAAAATTGGCGACCAAAAATGACGATCACAGCATCGGCCACTGCTGTTTGGCGATGATACGGTTGGGGTCCGAACGACAACGATGCAAAGCCTTTCCTTTCGGGACGGGCGCGGCATTGTCCTCTACTTGTACTGCTGCGTGCTCAACAAAGCTGCTGTGGTAGACGCTTGAAAATGTCGGTATCGTCGTGTTTTAGTCGCTATCGTATACGAGTCCCGAGAAGGTTGTTGTGAAGAACACACCCACCATACGTCCTTCGGATCAACAGTTATCTGCAACCAGAGCACTGCCCTCCAAAACTACGACACACAATACGGGTCGGGGTGGGGGGATTTAGAGGCGGGCGGCGTTGTCCCCTGTTTGAACGCAACCTGGCCCATCAGTAGACGGCGGGGGCAGGGGACTCTGCGCGTCCTATCGCCGAACGGCCACGACGCACTGCGCTTGGCCCTTCTCCCCTCCTTCCTTGGCGCGAGAGTGTATACGTATCCTTCGTGCAATGTACAAGCTTCCCCTTGCGGATGTGGTTGGCTTGAAATCCCGCGGGCGATCGCAAGCTGGAAAGGGGGACAAAACCCTTGCAAAAACTGAAGGAAACAACGCTTAGCGACCGCCCTTGTAACCGGGCAGGAAACACCGACCAGCCCATTCGAGTTTACGTGCCTACGCGGCGGCTGGTGGGGGCTCCCACGTGCTGTTTTATTTATTGGTAGCATGTCGTTCCTCCGTGCCCAGGTCTGGCAGGCGAACCGTTGCCGTTTTTGTTACATGTACCGTTACCGATATAATTTCCGTTACCGGTGCGTTTTCCGTTTCCACTCTCGGTATCACTACCGTTACCGTTTCCGTTTCCGTTACCTGTACCGTTACCGTTACCTTTTTTTTCGCACACTTCTATTTTCCAGCTTCTGGACAAGCCGTGGTCACAGATGTCGTCCCTTCCCCCCCCCAGTTCTTGCCTTCAATTTTTATCGCGCATAGGGTTCAGCAATCCCACTGCTCGTCAATTTTTCATCGAGTGTTGCTTACTCACGCTCTCGCGCTTTCCGCAAGTCAGTTTGTGCACAAGAAAAAGTCCCCACGAATTTATACGAGTATGCACTCGGGGGGATTCGAGTTCACGAAACTGACCTATACCAGGCTCGAGGATAACCTGATACGCCACCTGGGCGACCGGCTAACTACCTTTACCATTGCTGCTCCCGCCACCTCTACGATTTCCGCTACCGCCACAATTACCGTTGTATTTACCGTTCCCTTTATATCTGCCGTTGCTGCTCCCGTTTCCGCTTCCGTTGCCGTTACCGTTACCGTTTCGGTACCGTTTATGCCACTTTTTAGTTACCGTTGGCGCTACCGGTCAATTTACCGTTTCCACTACCGTCGCGGTTACCGTTCCCTCAACCGTACCGTAGTCGCTTCTGTCACCGATACCGTTTCCGTTACCTTGGCTGTTACTTTCTTTGTGTTTTTATCCTCCGGCGGATTCGGGAAAATAAAACTTGAGCTCGCCACACTTTCAAGCATTTTCATACATGTCACGTCTCCCGCTTCCACTACCGATGCGGTTTCCGCCACCGTCGCGGATACCGTTCTCTTCACCAGTACCGTTCCCTTTTCCGGTACCGTCACCATTTACCGTTGTCGCTACTGTTACAGTTACGGTAATAATTACCTGGTACATTTTACCGTTACCGGTACCGTCATTGTTACCGTCATCGTTGTCGTTGGCTCGTCCCACACCGCTTACTAGAGCTGTAAGTAATCACTACTCAAGTCGCCAACTAGTTATTAGTCGGACTAAAATGGAGTCGTTTCCCGAAGGTGCCGACTATCCGACTTATTGGGTTTTCATTCCCGAAGGGAGGGTTGTTCAATGCGTGAGATACTGTTTCTCTTTTTGGGCGGGGCCCCATTCGGCCGGGAGGGGCTGATTTGGTTCGCTTCGCTCGCCTGGCTTAAGTCGGCAAGCCGGCTGGTCATCAGTTGGCTTCGCCAGCCGACTTGCCGACTTAAGCCGGTTAGTTTGGCTAACTGCACCTGTCGCTTAGTTATTTGTTGTGAAATCCAGCCGACTCACAGCTCTACCGGTTACCCCTGTGCGATGATATCGCTCCCGCTTTCTTGTTGTTTTTTTCCCCCCTCTTTACAGCTGATCGAGGAGAAATGTGACCAGTTCGACGTGATTTTCATCGACGCCGACAAAAAAAGGTAAGGAGAAACACACAAGGTGCCTCGTGATAACAACGCATAATGATGCGCGTTGGTTGCTGGCATTCGCTCTGCACATTGCTGTTTTGAGTCACCCTTCTATAATACTCGTACAAATTCGTGGGGACTTTTTTTTTCTGCACAAATTGACTTGCGGAAAGCGCGAGAGCGTGAGTTAGCAACAACAGTCGATGAAAAATCGACGAGCAGTGGGATTGCTGAACCCTGTGCGCGATAAAAATTGAAGGCAAGAATCGGGGGGGAAAGAAGGGACGACACCTGTGACCACGGCTTTTGTCAAGAAGCTGGAAAGAAGAGGTGTGACAAAAAAAAAAAAAAAAGTGCGGTAGTGGTTGCAGTTATTGGGTTGAACTTTTTTTTGTGGCATTCTGATTGGTTGAGCTACTGAAGCGTGTAACTATCGGTTAGAACGATAACCTTTCGAGTGCGTTTGTTTTTATGATGAGCGCGTAGAAACGCCAGTCGGGTTGCATGCGCGAACGAAGTGTTGTCATGTTTCGGGGGAGGTTTATTCGTCGAGTTTTTTTTTTTGTTTTCTTGATCCTCCGGCGGATGGGGTCGGAAAAATAAAGCTTAAGCTCACCACACTTCCACGTATTTTCATACACGTCGTGTGTCGATTTGACTCAACCGCCTTCGCAATCCAGCGCTACCTGGCGTGTCCTTCGGTTCCCTCTATAGCGTTGAGCTCCTCACATCTTAGGAGCTCAAAAAATTCTTAGAATCTTCTCCTCCCCTACCGTGGGACGAGTCATCAATGACATCACGTTTTTTTGTTTTTCATGTTCGCTCTGCACATTTTCGAATGGAAAGTTACTCACTTTGCGCTATGTTGGGCGGCAAATCCTTGCCTTGGTATTTTTGACAAGGTTCTGCGGGGCTGACGCCGCCAACTCAATGAAGCGAAGCCAAGACCTTGACAGCGCGGTAGCGGCCGATAGGACCACACGGAAAATACCGTCGTTTGGCATTAAGACGGTATCATAGTTCACCGGCAGTGGCGTCAACAGTGGCCGACGATCGCAATGAAACGATCTTGAATCCGCGAGAGGGTGGCCGATAGGACCAAACGGAAAATAGCAATGTCTTGAATGAAGACGGTGGTTCGCCGGCAGTACAGAACCACGTTTTGCATGAATACGGCCGTTCACCAGCAGTAGTAGCGATGATAGTGGTCGATAGCACACATGTTATGTAAGAAACAACAACATTTTGATATTTAGACGGCGGTTCCTTCCGACGCGGTTTATAACCGCGACAAATCGACCTTGAAGACAATGTTCCAACAGATGGATCAGCCGCTCATTGGCCGTCAGTTGTACACCGCCGCAAAAATTCACCAGATACATGTTAAGCCGGCGGTTCCTTCCGATTAGGTTGATACCCGCGACGAACCGACCTTGAAGGCAATGCGCCAACAAGACGACACTCTGTAAAGGGTCAGGTTCCCAACAGAACCCACTCCGTGCAGTGATAGGAACCAAGTGAATTGTACGAATGTACATGAATCAGGTATAACACGCGCAGCATCAACAATACGGCATGTTAACATTTGAACACCAATCTGGTGATGGGATGACAGGGGACGGGGGAGTGCATTGAAAGAGTCTAATCGAGCATAGCATATGCATATGCTCAGGTAGGTAATTGTAAAATATTTACGCACAGGTAGTTGAGCAGGTGCGTACAGGAGGCGCGTGTACGGACGGTCTCGAGAGGTATCGAGGGAGGGGTACAACGAGCCAACATAAAACGTCGAAAGATATCGGAAAACATTGGACTCCGAACCGAACCTATCGAGACAGGGATAAAACGAGCCAGTCAAACCAAGTATGGCATATGTACATGTAGGTGTGCAGCAGGTGCGTACAGCAAGCGCATGTACGGACAGTCTCCGAAGGTGTCGAGAGAAGGATTGAACGAGGCGACATGTCATACGTCGAAACAATCGGACTCCGAGCTTATCTCGTGGGGGGGGGGTAAGACGAGCCTATGTTGTACGTCGAAAAAAGTCGGAACGTGAAAAATCATCCGTGAAAGATTTAGTGATGCTATGTGGTAGTCGTCATAGCAGTAGTCGTTTGTATCTGCCTATACTATGCTTGTTTCTGTATTCCCTGCGGAAGACCGGGCTCCACCGTTCGCCACCTAGCCCCCAGCGACCGCGCGCTCACGCCAAGCCGCCCCACCCAGCAGCCCTGCGTATCCCCGCGGAAAAAACGCGTCCCCTTGGCCGCCTCGGGAAGTCTAATACCAGATACCATTTACCATTTTAATCTCGCTGTAACTCTCCAGTCCAGGTCGCACGAGCGTTTACGTGCTCTGTGGCATTCCTGGACAACCTTCGTCTCACAGCGCCTACTACTACGGTAATGCTCCCCCTATTGTGCCGATGTGTGTTAAACGGTACAGCAGTGGTCCCTCTATAATGCCGGTGTGTGTGAAACGGTACATCAGCGGTCCCTTCATGGTGCCGGTATGTGCCAACCGGAAATACAGGCACCATAGCGGGCAGCCGGCCCTATTCCGCATACTATTATACCGCTGCTGGGTGTTCCCATATTTGCCTAACAGTTTTCACAGGCACTGTAGCGGGCAGCCGGCACTACTCAAGAAGCACTATAGAGAAGGAAAGCTATTCTACGCTTTAGCCGGCAGCCGGCACTATCGAGGAACGACTACTTTATTGCGTGTAACTCAGCATCGGGTTGGTATGATACGTACGTGTGGCTGATGCTACGATCATTTGTATGTTTTTTGTCACGTTTCGCCCGCTGAGTCCCTCGTAGACAGTTAATCAAAGGGATGAAACGCTTCAACATCTATCTGCGAAACAAACTCACTCGTTCTTATAGTACAATGGTACCGGTTTGGCCCTGAAGCGGGAAGCTGTGGTTGTGAAAACCTTGCAAACGTACCCGTTCAAGCCATCCCCGCCCCTCGTGCGCCCTTCGCTAATGGAAGCCCCGTCCCACCATTGCTTACCCCCCCCCCCCTATCTCTGCTATTCCATATATTTTTGCCACTTGTCAGATACTGGGACTATTTCAACAAAGTACTGGAAGGCCCCCGGCCCCTCCTAGCCCCAGCGGGCATATTGCTGGCAGACAACGTTCTCTTCCATGAGCTGGTCCCTCTGGCCGAGGCCTCCCTGTCCCCGCAGGACTCTTCCGGAAGTTCCCCTGCGGCGACGAACGAGGGGCAGCGGCGCGATGGGGCCGTTGGTCGTGGCGTGCTCGCGGCCACGCCCAGAAGGATGAAGATTGCGGAATCTTTGGATGGGTTTAACAAAAATGTGCGGGATGATTGCAGGGTTGAGGCGCTCATGTTACCGTTGCGGGATGGGTTGTCCGTTGTGAGATGGCGACATGGAGGATACCCCGGCGATGCACAGTAACACCCCTCGATCCAAGGACTCCCAAGTCCTCACAGAAATATTCGGAGAAGTTATGCGCGGCGACGTAAGAGAGGGGAAGGGCCCGAGGCACCCCACGGACCGAGGCTTCCCGATCCTCAAGGCATTCTTCGGGAAATTTCCCGGTTGTGACGAAGGAGGAGGAGGAGGAGGGGGAGGGCTCGAGCACCACTCGGTCCAAGGCGTCTCAGCCCGTGCAGGTTCTCCGGGAAAATTCCATGTGCCGGCGAAACAGCGGGGACAGGAGCCGCAAAGCGACGGGACCGTGGGCCGCGGGGTGCTCGCGGCCATGCCTAGGAGGTTGAAGATTGCGGAATCTTGGGATGGTTTTAATAAAGAAAACTGCGAGATGTTTGTAGGGGCGAGGCGCTCATATTACCGCTGAGGGATGACCTGTCCGATTTGAGATGTCGAGATGAGAAATACCCCCGCGATGCACAATTACACCTATCGGTCCCAGGCCTCTTGGCCTCCACATACTTCTCCCGAAAATTAACCTGCGGGGACAAAAGAAGAGGAGCGCCCGGACGAGACTCGACCCAAGGCGTCCCTGTCCGCGCAGAATTATCCGGGAAAATTCCCCGCGGCGATGAAAGACGAGAAGAGGCCGAGCACATCTCAGTCCGAGGCCTCCACGTTCCCACAAAAGTATCCCGGAAATTTCCCTGCGGCGGCGAAAGGGGGGGAGGGCTCAAGCACCCCTCGACCCAGGGCCTTCTTGTACGGACATAATTCTCGCGGAAATGTCCCTCCAGCCACGAAAGAGGAGGAGGGCTCGAACGCGCCTTGGTCCAAGACCTCCCGGTCCGCGCAGAATATTTACGGAAATTTCCCTGCGGCAGCGAAAAGAGGACGATCGGTCCACGGCCTCTCAGTCTCCCGAAAATTTCCGTACAGCGAGGGAAGAGGGGGTAGTGGGGCCGCGATGTGACGAGGTCATGGGCCGCGGGATGCTCGCGGTCTCGATAAGGACGATTGATGAAGATTGCCGAGCCTTTGGGTGGTTTTAATAAAAATAAACGGGCGAGACGATTGTAGGATTGAGGCGCGTATGTTGCTGTCGAGGGATGGCTTGCCGATTGTGAGACATCATGGCGAGATGGGCGGTATCCCGGGAATGCACAATAGAAACGGCCAACACATCGGACAGATCACGATCCAGATCATGTAGATCGTATATATCGTACAGATCATTTAGATCCTATAAATCATAAATATCATATAGTTCATATAAGTAATAAAGATCATATAGATCATATGTATATCGTACAGATCATATAGATCATGTAGATCCTATACTTGTCGGCATACGTATGTATGTTGTGCAGGGTCTGTGTAGTACAGGTCCAACCCAGGACAAACATGCTACAGTAAATCGTTCTGATCATCGGGCTCTCACTGGGCAACAACCTGATCTGTACATTACGCAGATCATACAGTCCAGGGATGTGTCTGGACGCGTGCTATGATGGAGATGGCACTTTCTGGCCACCAGGTAGGTAATATTCTGAATACTACAGCAACTTCCTCCCCTCCCGAAAAAGACAAAACAAACTGATCACAGCGCCCAAATGCATTCCGTCGAAGGGCAATGACAATAGGTTACGTTCCTAGCTAATTTTTGGGGGTTACATGTTACGGCTCGAGCAAGAACATGCTTGCTACATATGAGTGGTAAACCCGAAGATGTTCCAGAATGTCCCCAGACGCCACAGGTTGACGCAACAAAGCTGGAAATTTGGGCAAAAGTCATCCTTGAGGGTACTCTTGGCATTAAGGAAATGACTGACGGCAGACAAAAAAACAACTTCCGTTCGAGAGACCACAGCTATTATAGGAATGCCCGTAGTCAATATCAATCATCAATGCATGTTACCGTTCTGAGGGATGGCCTGCCGTTTATCTGAATGGCGAAAAGGGGGGTATACTACATACGAACACATAGACTACATGTTTCTGCGTGTTTACGAAGCCCATTGGATTAGAGCATACTCTTGTTAACCAGAACCGTTTTTTATTGAGCACTGTATAGTAGTAGGTATTTCGTTTTTAGAACCGGGCACATGGAAACTGTCTTATTTCTAATATAATAGGAGGATTGCATTAATTGCACGGTGGCTAGTTCAGTCAACACGCTTGTCCTTTCTTTACCTTGGTACCGTGGCGGTCGAGGAATGCTACTTTACGGGGGTACACACAGTAACCAGGGCCAAAAAAAAAAATAGGCTACAATAACAGTGCGATATGAAGTGTCGTGGGCCCTGATTTCTACGGTCCTCCGTAATAATAGTACATTATAACATACGGGAAAGAAAGGTGCACAATTTCCCCCCATCCATGCAAGGCTCCTCTTTAACTCACCCAGGACCTGCTTTGTTGGAGATATTCAAAAGTTTTACCCGATGAATAGTCCATCCCATAGCCGAGATACACAACGAAAACATTGCCAACAAACAAGAGTGAAGTTCTGACGGTTTTGTCATGCAGCAGGCACGTGCTACCGTAGAGGTGCCCTTATTTCTTCCTGGGATTCCTCTCACGAGGAGTCTTTCAGCGTTATACATACCTTACCCAAAAACGTACCCTTGACAAAAATATTGGCGCTATCAAGTTGATGAACAGTCTCATGGCCAAGGTATGCATCCAGAAAATAGTGCATGATGAACAAAAGACTTGACTCTGCGACGATTTTGGGTCAGCCCTTTTGGGGGACCCCATGTACATCGATGAAGCAAAACAGCATCAATGCGTCCGTACCACCGTGCGAGCATGTGTAGCGCACAGTATCGTAGTGCAAGCCGTGCGCGTCGGTAGGTACTTGCGTTGGAGTTCCGACTGGCGCATCGTCGTCCGCTAGTAACCTAGGAGCCAGGGTGGCTTCGTGTGAAGGATGCTGCAATCATCAGTTACATTCGTCAATTTCTTCCCTATACCATAATCAAGATATAGCAAGCCCCGGAAGAGTTATTTTTTTATTTTTTTCCCTCACACATTCACTTTCCAGCTTCTGGACAAGCTGTGGTCACAGGTGTCGTCCCTTCTTCCCCCCGGTTCTTGCCTTCAATTTTTATCGCGCATAGGGTTCAGCAATCCCACTGCTCGTCGATTTTTCATCGACTGTTATGCTAACTCACGCTCTCGCGCTTTCCGCAAGTCAATTTGTGCTCAAGAAAAAGTCCTTGTACGAGTATGCTCTCGGCGGGGCTCGAGCTCACGAAACTGACCTATACCAGGCTCGAGGATAACCTGACACGCCACCGGGGCGACCGGCTTTATAACCCCTTTTGAAGCTTGTCAATGTGAGAAAAAACTTAACGACGAAAATTCACGATTTCGGCATCGTCGGCCAGCACTGGCTGGCGTTGATATTTTATAACATGGTGTCCGAACGACCAACAATGCAGAGACCCACCCGCACGGGACGGGCGTGCAACATGATCCTCCTACCTGTACTGCAGCGCGCTCACGCTATAATGATGGTCTGTAGACCCTTGAAAATATCGCAACCTTTGCTGTTTTGGTCGCTATATATACGCACAAGCCCCAAAATTAAAAGGCTCCGTTACACCCAGGAAATATCTAACCCAAAATATGCTAGACGTCTTATCGCAGCACGCGTCATAGTAAAACGTTTCACAGCTCAAGAACGTTAGGTCTATCGTAACGTAGCGTTTGTCTGCCGATGTAAGAAGTGCAGGTGTGTATACATTGCAAGAAGCAAGACCAAACCCAGGGGAAACAATCACGTGTTATTTTGATGCATTGCGCCATTTATGGTGCGTCTGCAGATATCTGCAGCAACCCAGTGCAACCCAGAACAAGACTTCTGACAACATGAGAAAGAGAAACAGAACGCTGCAGTCACACGGATTTGAGCCATGGCTGTGGGGGATATGAAGGGGACTCAGACGCGTGCTACGATAGAGGTATACCTTTTTTTGGCGAAAATGGTTTTTCTGAATGACGGGGCTCCTTAACCCAAAATCGTAGGAAACAGGTTATTAATTTTTTGTCTGCTTCTCGTTGTACACCCATGCCATGGGATGCTTTATCCGGTAGTAGCAGTTAATTTTTCTCCAGATCAGTTTTCGGGAGAGGTCTTAACGCCTTCGCTACTGGAAACCTTTTTTGGGGACAAATTTACTTGAAGTTAGTATAGGGAGGGATCTTGGGGCTCTAAAGGGGTTAAGCTCCGAACGTGAGGGACCTGAAAAAACATGTGGTGCGAATCTATCGTAGAACGCGTCATCATCCAGCAGATTACAATTTGCGTAGAAAAAAACCTCAGACGCGTGCTACGATAGAGGTGCACCGCTTTTTTTCCAATACTACCCCTCAATTTGGGAGCTCAAGACCTCTCCCAAAAACCGATTTGGAGAAAATAAATAACTGCTACACCGGATGAAAAATCCCATGACCTAGGCACACAACGAGAACAATGCAAAATAAAGGGGGCGTATTTTCCGACGATTTTGGGTTAACCCTTTTAGAGCCCCCAATCCCCTCCCTATACTAAATCCAAGTAATTTTGTCCCCAAAACGGGTTTCCAGTGGTAAAGGGGTTAAGGAGTGTCTTGAGTCATTCAGAAACCAAAATAGCCAAAAAAGGTTATATCTCTATCGTAGCACGCGTCCTCTAACGTGGAGCAGAATGCTCTGATTTCAAACGGGCCTTAAAGCCACAGGGCTGACTGATTCTACGGTAGCCCCCCTCAACACCAGCGATTTTATTTTAACGAACGTTTCATGGCTGCTCGACACGAGGAAGGATGCCATGAAAACCAAAATCATCGCATCTGTTCTTGTTTGAAAAGGACGGTCGAACGATGACGTCGGGGGCGGCAAGGAGCACCGTTTCTCAGGAGGAGATTCGGTCGGGAGCTGGTTTCAAAACCGGCGGTTTCGTTGAAGAAAAGTTGGGGGGCCTGCCGTAGGACGACTCGGCTGTGGGTTTCACAGACGGAATTCATCCAGCAGATTCCTAACGTGTATAGTCAGAGTGCCGAGCTCACAAGTATTCCAGCCATGGTGGTCTGAATGAGCTCATCCAGACGCCTGCTACGATAGAGGTAGCAGCACTTTTCGTCTGAAAAATGGTTTCTGAATGACGTGGCGCCTTAATTAACCCCTTTTTACAACTGGAAACCCGTTTTTGGGGACAAAATTACTTGGCTTTAGGATAGGGAGGGGTTCGGGGGCTCTAAAGGGGTTAACCGTATCAGGTTATCCTCGACCCTGGTATAGGTCGGTTTTGCGGGTTCGAGCCCCGCCGGGTGCATAGTCGTATAAATTCGTTGGGACTTTTTCTCGAGCACAAGTTGACTTGCGGAAAGCGCGAGAGCTTGAGCTAGCAACACTCGATGAAAAATCGACGAGCAGTGGGATTGCTGAACACCCTATGCTCGATAAAAAGGCAAGAACCGGGGGGGAGAAGGGACGACACCTGTGACCATGGCTTGTCCAGAAGCTGGAAAGTGAAAGTGTCAGAAAAAAACAAAGCAAACAAAAACAAAATCGTCGGAAATAGGCCATTTATTTTTTCATTTTGCCTAGTTCTCGTTGTGTCTAGGCCATGCGATTTTTCATCCGGTGTAGCAGTTTTTTATTTTCTCCAAATCAGTTTTTGGGTTAAGAGGGACGTGTCTTACGCTCCCAAATTGAGGGGTAGTATTAGAAAAAAAGTGGTGCACCTCTATCGTAGCACGCGTCGTCAACTCATCCAGCAGATTTCCAACTCCAAATCAGTTCGTTCCATATTACATAAACGGACACTTCTGTTCAAGTTGGAAGATTATTCCTTGTTGCTTCAGCCAGCACGCCAGTAGAGGTCGAGACACGGAGCTCGGGCGATGCGCGCCACAGACAAAAAAAAACGCAGGGCACCTCCACTTGCGCAATGTGATGCGATGTGATATTTTGTGATACTCTACCGTAAGGTCCTACTCCGGCCACGGTTGCTCAAGCACTACGACAAAAGCTCCCACGAGTCTTGCGCCGCTGTAGCTTTCTCGCAACTGGCCCCTGTGTTCAACAACTCCTAGGCTACTGGTCGGCTGCTGCTGGGTGTCAAGGCAGCACGGACGACCGCAGTAGAAATCATGATCCGACGATTTCTCCAGTTTTGGAAGCACTTCGTATGGCGCGTACTCGGCGAATTACCAGTAGACACCAACCGCTGGCTCAAGCGTAGAACATCTACCAGCGAACCCACTCGGGCATTCCAAAAACGCGGCCGTGAACGCTTGAAAAGACGCTCCAACGCCCTAGGCCCGGACGCACTAAACATCACAGTACTCCTATCGTAGCTCGAGGGCACTCACGTCTACACACCGAACGAAAACATCTACTGTACTAACGAAAAAGGGTAGAGCAATAAACCCATCCAACTAAATCTACCTGTCTACTATTGATACTCCAATTTACTCTCTACCATTTTTATCCTAAAACAAAACTACGTAGGTCGGCCGAAAACCGTATGGGATTTTTTCTCGGTTATGCAATAAAACGTCCCAAAATCTCCCATGCGTTCACGATCAAGCCGGTAGCATGTCCCGGGTCGGCGAATGCCAAAATGAAACCTTTTCTACGCTTTCGTTCGTACAGGCCACTCTGCTTTGGCTACAAAAACGCGCCACATACCAACAAAAACCAGGCCAAACGCCCCAAAACACCAGAAGGTACGTACGCATCGTCTCCCCCCTCAGAACCAAGAAAGTTTTCGCGCGGAGTTTCCACCAACCAGAAAATTCCCACGAATCTTCTCGCCGGAGAGTCCACCAACTTGAAAGTTCCCGTTCGACAGAATGGACCAATCACAGGGTCTCTTCCCTTCTGGTACTACAGCAACGATTCTCCGAGTCCAAATTCAAAGCGTTTCTCCCCCGCAGCATGGATGCACTTTCCAGGGGGAAACGACAATCGAGCATATCGGCAACGTTCACTACTACATGAACGTGGTAACTGGTACATCATTAGACTAAAAGTCCACCACAAGCTATTAATCATAGTCCAACTCGTGGATATTTGTTACGACGCTGCAACATCAGTAGCCCAGGTACCGCCGAAAGAGTGGGAAGGGGAGGAGGGGAGGGGGGGGGGTTACTATGAATCTGATTAGGCGGTGGCATCTTGGAGGTCCTTGGTGCCGAGCTCAAGAAGGGTGGAGAAGGCTTTAGCGAAGTCCTCGAAGAACAGCTTGTCATCGGCCGCGTACATGTCCACATACCTGTCGTGAACGGCGAGGGGAGCCAAGCGTTTGGTTTGACTAGGTTCAACAAGGCATCATATTATACTTCGAAGTACACCTGGTACTCACAAAAAAAATAATGATTGGTTGGCTTGCTTGCCACCCAACCGATACCTAATAGTCAAGTTCGACCAACTCACAGTCGTGATGAAGGGGGCATATGGTCCATGCTGACAAGAGTTACCATCACCTTCACCTTTCCCCCTCTCAAGGGGCTACTCTTGATACTAGCCACCACCACTACCACCACTACTGCCATTACCATTGCCACTGCCACTACCACCACCACCACCACCACCACCACCACCACCACCCAACACCACCACCACCACCACCACCACCACCACCACCACCACTACCACCACCACCCAACACCACCACCACTACCACCACCACCACCACCGCAATACCACCACCAGCAGCCCGCACCAGCCAGCAGCAAGACCATCAGCACCAGCTAGCACCACCCACCACGCACATTGCTTTGCAACGCACGAAACAAACATCACCACCACCACCACCACGCACCACACGTACCGCACAGGCAATGCACAAAAAACAAAAAACGATTTGACAAAAACTACTGTCATTCCATACGTTCATTACTTTCGACATTCGAAATATACGAATGTGTATTATAAACTCACTTCTTGAACTGCTTGTCCTCCAGGAGAACGATGTCGCTCGGGAGCATCATGAGGCGGCCGCTGGGGTCTTGGTACTGGAACGGCTTAAAGTTCTGCAAACACCACGTTTTGAGGAAAACGGCGCGAGGGGGACAAGTAAACGCAAGAGGACAGTTCGAGCACAATTACTTTGAGGGAAAGCAAAAGACGATGCAAAGTAGCGTTTAGTGCAACCCAGTTTTTATGCTTCCAACAAGGAAACCTTTAACAACCCGGACCGATCACGATCTAGATAGTATGGATCATATATATATTACAGATAATATAGATCATGCAGATTATACAGATCATCTAGATCATATAAATCATACAGGTCATATAGATCATACAGATCCTGTAGCTGACGGTATGAGATGTTGAGCAGGACCTGCATATACAACTTTGCAAATATCGATTTCCTGAGAGGCCTCCATTTTTTTCGTTTCTCACACGAACTTTCAAGATATTCTCCTCTTCGGACGGTTGAGCGGGCTCGGATGCCCGAACTCGGATGCCCAAAACTTGAAAAGCGCTTCTCTTCTAAGCGCTTCTCATATTTTTTATTTTTTAAATATAGTTTCAAATTCTTTTCTTGGGGGGGGGGGCATAAGAGTACAGATCCAACCGAGGAAACATGTGCTAGATCGCGCAGATCGCACGGCTCCCAACCGGCAACATGAGCTAGACCATGCAGATCTTCGCTGAAGGATCTAGATCAACAAGTAGGGATCGGTGATCTGTCCTGTAAAAAAAGTGGAACGTTTGCGGTAGAGGTTCCATAACTTTTTATTTTCTGAGACTCCTTTCTCGCCTGCTCTAGACTATATCCAATACGAAAATTATTTCCACAAAAAAGGAAATATTTTAACCCAATGAGTAGTCCCTAGTACAAAACCTTGGGATGTAAGGTACGTGTAGCAGCTACCATTATCATTATTGATCGACAATTCGTTGATTGGTTTTCACCCTGACAAAATCCATAGGAGTCATGCGTATTCAAACGAGTACTATAATACATCGGTAAAAACCAGCGGCCGGTGTATCACGCAGCTTGCAGAGATGACTATCGACCCAAATCGTACCGACTCACACCTGACACGTTTAGAACGATTTTATGAAAAAAAAAAATATCGCAAAACGATAATGACAGCATTCTGTCAATTTTGCGTTATCAACCCCTTTACAGTCCCAAAATGCCTTCCTATACTATCTTCAAGTAACTTTGTCCCCAAAAGGGTTTCCAGTTGTACAGGCATGCCCAAAGGAGTCCCGTTATTCAGAATGCCAAACAGCAAAAAAGTGCTATCCCTTTTTCGTACCACGGCAACGGTGCCCTTTCGGGCGTTTGGGTACGGGAACGGCATCAAGTTCCGCACACACCGCACCACATTTTGCTCATTTTTTTTTTGGGGGGGGGGAGAGATAAACGGGGAGAAGAAGCCACCGATGGCGATTAGTCGAGAAGAAGAGAAATATACTTAATTGGCTTCGAGATTTACCGATTTAGCTTCGAACAACCGCAAAAACGACCCCCACTCTGATAAGATATCGAAAAACAGTTTGTCCCCACAACAATGGTGTTTTTTAGGGGCCTTGGTGTGTGCATCACGCCGATTTTCCAAAATGGTTTCAAATATGTACGTCATCTGTGAGTTCGATCAATTTAAGGGTCGATACTCATATTTGCAAGCTGTGCAATATTTCACACCCCGGCAAACGTAACAATAACCATTTGACGCAAAATGTTATGGATCAGCGAAAAAAATGGTAACATTACATATTACTACGTTAACTACTTTCTCGGTTTGCGATAATGTAGTGTTAGTGGGTTATTGACGGACGATCGCGTGACAAAATAGAGTGTTACCTTGATCCCATATTGACTGCAGTATTTGTGTTGCGGTGTTAGAGTAGGTAGGCAGCCTATAGGGATTAACACTACGTTAGTGTGTTCGCTGGAATTCCTAGTGGCTATCGTAACACGCGTAGAAAGGGGTAACGCACATGGTCAACTAAACTACAACATTACATTTCTCGTGTCTGTGTTAGCGACAGCAGTCTCTTGCGAGTAACGTTACGTTAGGGCGTCAGCGGAGCTCGTACACGCTACCGTAACATATTATAGACGGATCACGTACATATCCAATTAAACGCTTACATACCATTACGTCAAGTGTGTTAGGTCGTTTCCTAGTGGCTATCGTACCATGATACACATATTTATGTTTTTTCAACCATTTTACCCCACTGACGTCATCAGAGGACGATTCGACCGGCATAGTATATTCCCTACCATGGGTTAGGGTTAGGGTTGGGGTTAGTTTCTTGGTTGAGAAAAAAAAAATAATGTAGGACACGGGTCCCACCAAAGCACACGGCAGGGGGGGGTACCCCCTTTTGGGCTTTTTTTTTGCGATGACTCGGGAGTCACTCGCGCGAGTCACCCCGCTGCTCCTTGGTATGTTTGGTTGTCGTGCTGTATTTCTATTATTAGATGTGAATCCCCAATGAGATGGCTGACTACGCTGCTCCAAAACAACGGGGTTTGTCGTTGGGGTACAGTGTCACGCGTGCGACTGGCTCAGCGCCGGCAGTGAAAAAAAGGGGGTAAACCCCCCCCTAACGCAGCCTGTGTGAAGGGTCCCTATCGTAACACGCGTTGAAGAGATGACGTAATGACCTACATAGTCAGTGAAACGTTAACAACATGTTGCCGTGTTAGCGACAGCAGTCAACTTCGGCGAATCCATAAAAACTCACCCGCACACGGTATATTACAAGTGCCAACAACGCAGCTTGCAAAGATGAGTATTGACCCGAAATTCGTCGAACTCACGGCGGACGTCCTGAAAATATTTTTCTATAAAACAGGATAACACGGCTACATTATGTTACTCCGCGCATCGGGATCTCGGTATAATAGGTTTAACACGGCTACATGAATTTACTCTTGCGACGTCGCTTCACGGCTGACACACGTAACACATGTTAGATCCCGGCAAGACCCAAAGGGTAACGTCACAACATAAAACTTGGAAAGACTTGGGCCCCAACGGTAACGAGCCCCAACGGTAACGTTACAACATAATGTTAGGACGGGATCGATTGTTGTGGTAACACCGTAACAAAAAGTTAAAATCAGACTTATAATGACAGTAACATCTAACATAATGTTAGGTGGACGTCGGCGTTTAGACTAACATCCTAACATAATGTTAGGGGGACGTCGGCGTTTAGACTAACATCCTAACATAATGTTAGACCAACTGGCTAAGACTGTAACGTTGCTAACGTACGCTAAGTATTACGTTATCCGAACCTAAGGCAGTAGACGGGGGGTCCGAATAACGTAATGTTAGTAGTGCGGGACGCTACGTTAATGCTGTGTTAGCGTGTTATATGCAGTACAATGTTAGGTGTTAGTTGTGCTGGCCAACACATTAACCTTACGTTGGGGCGTTATGTCCAACACTCCATTTAGGGTAACACAATGTTAGGCTGTTACGTCTAGCGCTGCGTAGACAGTAACATAGCGTTATCGTGTTAGCAACTCTGCGGGTATCGGTCGGGGCATGTTGGAATGATAACGCACGTCTATTGCAAAACCCTGACATTGTGTTGCGGTGTTAGTACAAGGATGGACCATCGCGTAACATAAAGTTACTGAACCAGAGCTGGACGGGATCCAGCAGAGACATAACGTTAAGGCGTGTGCACGTTCGTGGGTTTGCAGTTAACACTATGTTACCGCTTCACCGTGATTACTCCTCCCGTGCGAACACTATGGTAGGACGTGGCCAAGTGCCTGCGTTAGGCGTCATAACGTAGATAAGTGTTATCCGAGTGTTACGCTATTCGAGGTGTGTAAGAATCATAACGTGCGTCTATTAACAGAGCCTAGCATTGCGTTGCGGTGTTGGGACAAGGACGGATCCCCGCGAAACATACTGTTACCGATCCAGAGATATTCCGGTCGCGCGTTTCATCATGTGTTATCTTTCTTAAGACGTGTGACCCCTCTGGGTGTCGTCAGAGTTGAGCACGATAAATTTAGCAAGGACGATTTCGGTCGATAGTCCTCGTTCTGTGCACTGATACCACAGAACTATTTGGAAAATGTATGTATACCTGGCGTTCCTTCCACGGGATGCTCTTGAGGAGCTTGAAGTACAAGGACCCCGCGAACAAATTCGGGGTGGGTGTCCACGGCCCGTCGTACCCGGAGGAACCCACGTGGCACCTGGCAAGAAAAAAAACAAAACGGCAAGAGTTTTGATTGGTTCTGACAAAGACGCCAATGAACGATTGGTTAATCAGGGTGAGGTGGCTGATTGGTTCACAAAGACCCCAATAGTTTTACTGGGTGATTATGCCGGGTGAAATGGTTGATTCGTGTATTTATTGATTGAATGGTTGGTTTATTGATTGCTTATTGATTGATTGATTGCATGGTTGATTTAGTGCTGGGTATAGTTCATTAGTTCGTTGATTGGTAGGCTGTTGGTACATTGGTTGGGCGATCAATGGCCCTTCGTATCCAGAAAATGTCGGCGCGGCACCTGCCAAGGGGAAAAACTTCCCGCTGTCAATACCACGGGAGCTGAAGGATACGCCAACTAGCGCTGGATTGCGAAGTCAAAAGAGTCAAATTGGCCCAAGACACATGCACGAATGACGTATGAGAATGCGGGGAAATGCGGTGTGTTTAAGCTTCATTTTTTTTTTCCCCATCCGCCGGAGGATATAAAAAACAAAAAAAAATCGGGAGGTTTTTGGTTGAGTCAGGTTTGGTGAGGTGGTTATTGAGTGGATGGATTGATGGATTGACTGATACAAAAGTAGTTGAGTGATTGGCTGACCACTGGTGGATGTATTCAATGATGTGTTGACCTAGTGATGCGTTAATGTATTGATGTATTGATGTATGTATGCATGGATTGATTGATTGATCGATTGACGGGTGCATTGATTGATTCGCTGATTTGTTGCATACCTGATTGATTGCCCGATGGACTGATACCGCTTCCGAGTAGTACTACTGTGTGGCAGACCGCTACGAGACGCTGTTGTTCCCTTGCTCTTTCTCAAAATGTTTTCGATTGGATAGGATGTGATTCATTTCGTGTGTGTTGTATTGTGTTGTGTTGTGTTGTGTTGCGTTGCCTTATATTGTTTTGCCTTGTCTTGTGGTTTGCTTGTGGTTTGCTTTTGGTTTGGTTTGGTATGGTTTGGTTTGGTTTGGTTTGGTTTGGTTTGGTTTGGTTTGGTTTGGTTTGGTTTGGTTCGGTGTGGTTTGGTTTGGTTTGGTTTGGTTACATTTTGTTTGGTATAATTTGGTGTGTTTTTCACTTCGCGTCGTTTAGCGTTGGTTTGGTTAAATTTTCCTCGGTTTTGGCCTGTTTCGTTTCAATCGGTCCATGTTCGCGAGAAAATATCATATCCTGGACGCTTAGGCCATTTCTTACACAGTCGGATTTGTCAGTCGAAAACGGCCTTTTTCGACTGAAGCCCAAATCGGCCTTTCTTACACAGTCGAAAAAGGGCTTTTTCGACTCAACTTTTTTTCGACCAAGTTTTCCGACTGGAGGATCCAGTCGAAGAACTTGACTTTTTCGACTGGATCTGTCGAAAACCTCAGTCCAAAAAGTTTAATACCTGTTTTAGAACCCATCGCATCGCTTATCCCACCACAAAACACACCCACACGCCCACATACCCATACCAGGTACCACACAGCAGTATCATACAACAGCGCCGACGCTGGCTTAGTTATCACTGCTGTTGCTTCTCGCCGCAAGTCAGCGTGGCGCACTCCTAGCTCCGCTCGCCAGCAGTGTTTATCACACCACGGCAGCAGTGTGCGATATCGATGTCATTTTGCCAACGACGGCTACGCGCCTGTTGTAGCTTTGGCGGCTCTCGGCTGAGTGCAACGCCATGACCGTAGCTTTGTCGGCCTTCGGCTAAGCCCAACGCCACCAACCCGCTTGGACGAAAGTTCGTCGGGCGCAAAGCACGCGTTGCTCGCGGAGAACGCGCGAAGCACAGAGCTGCCAACCGATTTTTAACTGCATACAGCGGTGCTCCCTTACACCAACCGCCTCTGGGAAGAGCACAAAAACTATAAAATCGACTCGACTGACGATAAGAAGAAGGACCAGAAGAATCCAGTCGAAAAAAAGCCCAGTCCAAAAGGGCCGTTTTCGACTGGCGGAATTCGACTGTGTAACAAATGGCCTTACCTCCCGAGGGCGTGCGCGCCAGACAAAGCAACGATCTCCCTGTCGTTGAAGCCCATGCGGTAGAACACGTCGCGGAGACCCTTGGCCGTCGCCATGGGGTTTCCCTTGTCTGCCGCCGGGAGGCGTCCTTGTTCGGGGACGGCCGCCTCATCACTATCCTTGCGCCCTGGACGCCACCTTCACGAGGAAAACCATCAACAAAAAACGCACAATCGTGGGGATTCAGGGACAGGGGGCAGCGCATTTAGGAACAAGAAACGGCCGCCACAATTATATCATACCTGGTACGTGTTAAATCAATCCTCCCGCGGGTGGGTATCGTCACCCTTGCGCCCTCAACGCCAACTCCACGAGGAAACCCATCATCGAACACGCACCATCAACGCAGAGTCGTGGGGACTTAGTTGCTGGGGTGTTTCTTGTTGGTTCTCACACTAACTGATCGCCATTATCTAGACGGTCAGCTCAAGAACGAGGCGGCAGTAACTCTGGAGCGGACAACGAAAAACCAGAGCACAGAAAAATAAAAAAAAACGAAACCATACACAACCTGAAATACCTGGTAGTCAGTACAGGACATCCAACAAGAAACATGAAAACCGGCTCATGGGTTTCATATTTGGAGGAGCGTGCGCTGTACACTAAAAAATTCAATATGCGGACTCCCGGATTTTTTACATTCCTGCAAATATCAGCCTGCCTAACACTCCCTAGTCGCTTTGGATTAGACCGCGCTCGTCGCTTTATGGTCCGCACACAAAAAGGAAGCCCGAAAGGGTTGAAAGAGAAAGAGCAAGGGTAAGGGCACGGGTAAACGAAAAAAAGTGACAGGGTGGTGAGGCTAAAGAACGCGACTGACTCGCTTGATTTCGGAACCGCCCATCTTCTCGATCACTGTGACGCCGGCCGGCCGGCCGGCAGGCCAGAGACACCCTTTGTTTATCAAGGATGTTAACGGGTCGGGTGACTTCTTGCTGGTCGGGTCGATACAGGGTGACCCGACCCATAAGATTTCCAACACCTCTTGGCCCGACCCGCGGCACGGTTCGTGACCCAAGAAAACGCCTGTTTTTTTTCTACTACCGCGGAACATATCCCACACTAATTCCAATTGTTTCTTTTTCTAAAAAGGGGTCGGGTCGGTTCAGGGTGACCCGACCCGCGACCAGTGAAACAAAAAAAAAAACTCCTGACCCGTCGCGTGAGGTTTCGAACACCTCCTGACGCGACCCGACTCGTCCCGCGAGAGTTTGGAAACCCCCTAAGCGGACCCGCGGGGCGGTTCGTTACCCATGAAAACGCCTGTTTTTTTCTATCACCGCAAAACATATCCCACACTAGTTCCAAATATTTTTTTTCCTAAAAAAAGGGTCGGGTCGGGTCAGGGTGACCCGACCCGCAACCAGTGAAATGAAATAAAAAATCCTGACCCGACCCGTGATATTTCGAACACCTTCTCACGCGACCCGACTCGCCCCGAGATTTTGGAAACTCCTTGACCCGACCCGCGAGACGGTTAGTCACCCGTGAAAACCCCTGCCTTGTTTTTACCACCACAAAACATATCCCACACTGATTCCAAGAACTTTTTTTCCAAAAAAACTTACAGTAGGCGCAACTGCCAAAAAACACCACTGCTGCTTTGACGCTGGCCAGAGAAACTCCAGATAATTACTGCAACACATGCCCAACACAAGTTCCGAGCACGACTTTCCCAAAACAGCAGAGGTACATTTAGTTCTCAAGGGGTTGAAGTCAGGCTGAGACTTGAAGCCAGGCTGCGCTTTGAAGCCCGGCTGAGATTTGAAGCCAGGCTGCGTTTTAAAGCTAGGCTGAGATTTGAAGCCGGGCTGAGATAAGCGAGGCTGAGATAAGGAGGCTGAGACTTGAAACCAGCGCTTTGAAGCCAGGTTGAGATTTGAAGCCGGGCTGAGACTGGAAGCCAGGCTGAGAAATGAAGCAAGGCTGAGATTGGAAGCCAGGCTGACACTGGAAGCCAGGCTGAGATTTGAAGGCAGGCTTGAGATTCACAGGAAAAAACAGAAAGCCACTCACTTGATTTGGGGACCGCCCATCTTCTCGATCGCCGTAACGCCGGCGAAGGTGTACAGGTCACCGTAGGAGATATCGGGGTACTTCTTCTTGATCGGCTCCAGCCATCTGCCCCCCACCCCCACCAAAAATAAGCACACCCACAGCCACAGGGAAAGAGGGTCGAAGATTACCACTTTGATAGGCGGGAGGTGTAAGAGCCGTAAGGTTTTCAGCTGAACCGTACTAGCCCCTAAAAATGTACAAGTATAGCGGTTCTGCATAGATTATAGTGTAATATTTTCTTCGGGCGTATAGCTGGAAGGAAAGAAGGAGAGAAGGGGGGAAGGAGAGAAGGAACAGACGAAAGGATGATTGCACGAAGTAAGGATTGCACGAAAAGAAGAATGCACGAAAGGAGGAAAATAAGGAAATTACGAAGCAAAGAGCATCAATAATGAAGGGCGCGCCGTTTTTTTTTCTTATTGGTGTTCCAAGGGAACAAAAAAGGCTTTTCATGGCTCGTCATACGAACTTGTGGGGTGTTAAAAGCAAAACAGCAGCCGCATGTCTCTTCTTGGTGGCCATCTGCCCCACCCCCACCACCAAAAATCACACGCACATCCGTACGGAGAGTAAGATGGGAGCAAAAGCAACCAAAAGCAGGCGTCTTCACGGGTCGGGTCAGGTCGGGTCGGGTCGGGTCGGGTCGGGTCGGGTCGGGTCGGGTCGGGTCGGGTCGGGTCGGGTCGGGTCGGGTCGGGTCGGGTCGGGTCGGGTCGGGTCGGGTCGGGTCGGGTCGGGTCAGGTCGAGGTGATCCGAACCCATCTGTGAGATTTTGAAACCTCTTGACCCGACCCGGCCCGACCCGACCCGAAAAGCCCGCGAGATTGCGAAAACTTCCTGATCCGACCCGCGGGCCGGATCATGACCCGGGAAAAGTCTTGCAAAAACTAATATGAAGGAGCTAAAGACCCGTGTAAGGCTAAGGGCAGTATTTTTATGCCAAAAATATTCCTGACCAACGAGGTTCCTCAACTTAGACCGATGACAATGGAAAGTCGATAGTTTGGCCAAAATGTTTGCAAACTTTTTTTCGGGGTTATTTGCTGAAAGATCCCGGGTAACGTCGCTATGGGGAAAATATGGCTAAAACGTTTTTTCTGGCTTTTTTTTGGGTCATGCGGCCCAACAGGTCATTTTGTCTGGTTTTTCATCAAGCCTTGATCAACACTGCCCACCAAACACGATTGACCTTCGGTCTCGAGATAGAGACAACCCATGGTCACTAGGCCACATGAGTTTAGGTGACAGCGCTGAAGAGTTCATCTCGACCCATGCCCTAGGGCGTGAGAGTTTGCCGGTGTTGTCCCGTCACATCCTCTCAAAACTCTGTTTTTCGCCCGTTGGGAGACGATAGAGAGTTTTCGTCTCAATTTTCTACACACAGACCGCCACATGTGTTTGTAACAGAAGCCTGGTCGGCGCCCGCCACAAATCACCGGCCGTAGAGTGAGCGCTGTCCACCAAGGGGAGGTCGGAGCCCCTAACGAGCTCGCCACGTTCAGAGTTGACGAAATTGCGCCGCGTCTAATCCAACATCTGCTTGAGAATTTCTCAGGCCGATGTTGGCCAAGATCGCCGCGAGAAATCGTTTTTTTCCGGAATTTTTTTCCGGAATTTCCGGAAAGTTTCAGAAACAAATCTACCAAATTGCGTCCATAGGCGACCGTTCAGGCAAAGTTTGGCTGGGATCTTCGTGGATTGGCCTCCCATTGTCCCCGGTCTTACAGAAGGAAACGCCAAATACCTTTGAAACACCTAAAGTGCTATTCAATAGTATTCCTTGTACAAGTCCCCCCTCGGGATCTGCTTGGGCTCGACATACCGGGGGTGTGGCAAGTTGAAAAGGGGGAACAAAGAGGCGTTCGTATTGAACGATAACCAGGTAAACCGTGAAAAAAAAAGCCCTGGAATAGAGTTCTGGGATGTCCCATGCGTGAAAATATTAAGCCGCTTGCCCGCAACACCTCGGAAAACATCACACGCATGCTGCATTACATACTGAGAGTAACCGCCCTCTTATCACTCCCTTGAGAATTCAGACCGAAAAAAAAGACGAGAAAAAAAGACGAGAAAAAAAGACGAGAAAAAAAGACAAAAAAAAAAAGACAAACGCTATGGCAGCATCGGCCACATGAAGCAATCCTATCAATAGCTGCTGCTGGTGTAGTTAGGACACGTCTTCGAACTGCAACGCAGCAAGCCGTGAGGCAAGCAAGCGCGAGGCACGACGATACTCGGGGTCCCTTAAGGTTTTCCTGGACGCTGTTGATTAGCCCGCGTTCATTGCATGTTGGTCTCCACACTAAAACCAATATATATATATATATCAGGGTTGATTTTTTGCTTTGTACACAATAATCAAGATACACTTGGGGTTGATTTTCTGGTCTGCACACAACAATCACGATATAATCAGGGTTGATTTTTTTGGTCTGCACACAATAATCAAGATATAATCAGGGTTAATGAGTGACGGTGTCTCACCCAGCGGCGGTCCCGAGCCCGGCATTGGCGCCGTCCCTCTGTTCCTTTTCGAAGCGCATGGTTCCGCCCTGAGAGCCTCCGGTCTTGGACACCTTGTCGTACGAGCCGGATGAGTGCCACGCCAGCCTGCCAACAAGTTACCGACGGGCGACAGTACCGACAGGGCCGAATACAGTACCGACCGCGCGACACACAATAGGTGCACCGACGGACGACAGTATCGACCAAAGATGTCAGGTTACCGCAATACGGCATTACGGCGAGGTCACAAGAAATTGGTCTGGGCCGCCGTAATTACGTAGCACCCCGTGTCCCCTATTCAGAAAAGCGGTAAAATTCTATGGGAAATCCCTGGATTTCCAGCTCGGGTAGCCCCGCCGGTTGTCACAACGCCACATTGGGACTTTGGTAATTACCCGTAAGCAGCTCAAATTATGTTCCATGGGGTAGTTCAAGCAAGCACAAGCTATTGTGGCGGAAATACGAAAGCTCTGGTACCGACAGGGGCAAATAAATTACCGCCCGCGAAACACAGCAACAGCGCCGACGACGTTCATGACCGCGCAATGCGGCCAAACGGTGGCCACGCGCACAATTTGGAGGCTAGATAAACCCAATTCGTTTTGTGAACGGCATTTCTCTCTCAGTGTTAGCATATGTCACGTATGACTTGTGTCAGAGTTGGCTATTGTGAAACCAGAGAAAACTCACCTCACGAGTGTAGGCCCCTTGTCGGCATCCTTGTCGATGAGGCCCTCGATGTCCGCCCTCACCTGCGACGGCGGTTAAAAAGCGTATGAAAACGAGTACCGGGAATACAGCAGTACTACTTTAACCAGTAATACATACTGATGTACTACTGCAACTGTAATAGCACGTGGAAGGGCTGTGACTCAAACCCTTTAGAGCCCCCAAAACCCCTTCCTATGACGCATGTTACGATATAGGAGCATCATTTTTTTTTCTGAGGTTTCCCAATTTGGGAGCTCAAGACCTCTCCCAAAAACTGATTTTACCAAAATTGAAAAACGTCAGTTCTGAGTACGACCGATTGAATGGCTGGAACTCAACTTTGCAAGCTGCGTGGTACATCCATATTTCGCTAGTCCACAGAGTAGTTGCACAAAATTTACGCAAGGTCGTTCGCGCGTGTTATATATTTGATCCTCATGAAAGACAGGTCGGTGACTCCCCTAGACTTGGAGAAGAATAAAACTGCTACCAGATGAAAATTCCATGGCCTTGGGTACACGACGAGAATCATCCCAAAAAAATTAACTATTTCCGACGATTTTGGGTTAAGGAGCCCCGTCACTCAGTCAGAAACCATTTTCGCCAAAAAAAGGTATACCTCTATTGTACGACGCATGCTATACTGATACCAAGTACTTTGCCCCCGAAAATGACTTCACCAGTGGACTCACGATTGCCGGGACAGACTGTTAATACTTGGATTTAGAGTGTCATACTGCAAACAGTCTGGTGTGCTGCTGGCTTGCATTTTGTTTTGTTTTGCCCGCGTGCTCATTGCGGTTGGCATCGCATGGCCCGAATCAACTTGCTGCATTTGCAGCATGTATCTCTCCCTCGTAGCTTCTTGTGGTCAGACAGCTAGTCTCTCTATGAGGCATAAGCATGGACTCTGCCCGTGATGGATGTAGATGAGTGGAAAAAAATATCAGTTTAATCTGAAGAACGCGTACGCAGAGTTGGTTGCGTTTCGCCGAGGGGAAACGGTTAACGCCGACTGAATAGCTGAGTGAAGGAGTAACAACCTAGTTACGGACTTCGTGTTGTTCGGGTGTCCTACATTGTTGTGTTTTTCACAATGAATGGAACTAACCCTAACCCTAACCCTAAACCTAGCCCTAACACGTATGAAATATACCGATGAGTGCCCACTCATGACGTCACCGGGGTGAAATGGTTGAAAATACACAATAATGTGTATCTCTTGTGTTTTTCGAAACAAACCCTACACAACGAGCCACACAGAATATTGACGAGCATCATAATACCTGAAAAAGTGAGAATGCTGAACCCGATGCATGACAACAATGAAGGCACGAACCGGAAGACACCTGTGACCACGCTTTTGCCCAGAAGGTCGCTGAGCGTAAAACCTCTTACGGCTTGAGCTGAAGAGTAAAAAGTGATTATTACAAACGAAACAACACAAAACAAAACAATGCCAAAAAAACAAGACAAAAATAACAACAATCCGGACTATAGAGGACACCGGCACTTGTTGGGTGCTGTACCAATGCTGATCCTGATATCATATGTCTATGTAAAACATCACACATGCCTTTTTTGTCAGGCTTGCTGTTGTTCGGCGGCCAAGTTTTTTTTCCTCGCGCTTTCCGCTGCGGGGCAAGCAAGGCGCTCATCGGTACATTACATGTGTCGATCCCGGCCAAGCTGTTGGTGCTATGAGCATCCAACGTCGCTGGGCTGGCTCTTTTTTTCAAGGGGCTGTGTTCCGCCTCGCTGCTCAAGTCGAGCAGGTGAATGGAAAACCGCACATTCATGTTAAAATAGTCCGCTCCCATCTCGCATTTTGGTGTTCTCTCCGCTTTCCCGTCTAGTACGGCGCAGAAGCAGCAGCAGCAGCATTCCTTTGCGACAGCAACAGACGGTGCTTCTGTGTTTATGCGTGTGCGCTTCTGTAAACCGCCACAGGCACACGAAACGATCAAGATGAGCGGCGTTTTTTTTCTTGTAAAAACAACCGCTCAGGCCTAGCAGCCATAAAAGCAGCACACAGCAGTGCCGCAGCAGTGGTGCAACGCCAGCCGCGCTCCAAGCTCTCGCCTTTGTGCCAGTGGTCACGGTAGTTTTCTCCCCCCCGGTTCTTGCTTTCAATTTTTATCGCGCATAGGGTTCAGCAATCCCATTGCTCGTCCATTTTTCATCGAGTGTTGCTAACTCACGCTCTCGCGTTTTCCGCAACTCAATTTGTGCGCAAGAAAAAGTCTGCACGAATTTATGCGAGTATGCACTCGGGGGGTTCGAACTCGCGAAACCGACCTACACCAGGCTCGAGGATAACCTGATACGCCAACGGGGCGACCTTAGGTGTATGGCTTCGAGTCCCCCCGAGTGCATACTCGTGTAAATTTGCAGGGACTTTTTCTTGTGCACAAATTGACTTGCGGAAAGCGCGAGAGTGTGAGTTAGCAACATTTGACGAAAAGCCGACGAGCAGTGGGATTGCTGAACCCTATGCGCGATAAAAATTGAAGGCAAGAACCGGGGGGGGAGGGACGACACCTGTGACCACGGCTTGTTCAGAAGCTGGAAAGTATGAATACGTGAAAAAGAAAAAGGCTGGTGCACAGCAGCAGGAGACTGGTGCACAGCAGGAGGAGACCGAACCACGGCTACATTAACACGTCCTTAACGCAACAGTCGAACACACATCGTGGGACCTCCTACCACGTGGTACCAGGTATACGGAACATGCAGCAGCAGCAAATTCAGTACCAGGTACTACTGCTGTAGCTCAAACCTGTACATACCATTGGCACGCCTGTGTTCGCCGTTTTCGACTTGCGGCACCCCCGAGATATCAAGTGTACCCAGTCCGTAAGGGAACCTTGTAGTACTTAGTGCATACAGCAGTTCCAGTCATGAGAAGCGATTTCGCCGGCACTATGCCGGCATAAGCACTACCAGCGTATTATTAATACTACTGCTGTACTGCTTGTAGATGTGCAGATGTATGATACTATAGAACGGCGTTGGGCTTGCACCTTTTTTTCGCCCGCGTGTTCGTTGCGGTTGGTGTTGCGTTGTCGAATCACCTTGCTGTGTTTCAGATTTGCCGTAGATGTGTACGACCTCTGTCTTGTGGTTTCGTGACCTCTCCAGGTGGCATTGGCACGGACACTGGTTGTGCTGGGAGTATGTAGATGGTGGAAGGACCAGTTGAATGTGACGAACACACGTAGGGAGACTCCCAACTAACGAGGTATACTGCTGTAGTTGCAGTCCACGTGCGACCCATTATCCCCCGCAATCAATGTTCAACTCTAATTCCAAATATAACAAAAAACGTGGGGCAATCATGTTGCATGTTTGAGTTTTGACTTGCAGTGTGGAACATCATGCCCTCTTACCTTGCTGTAGTCAACGGCAGCAGCAGAAGCTTTCGAAGGGTTGGTGGAGCCCGTCACCAGGGCCGCGCCAAACGCGAGCGCGGCCGATTGCAGCATGTTCCTGCGATCCATGGGCATCGGTGAGGACATGACGCCGGCCTCGTCCGCTTTCATGCTTAGGCCGCAAGTGTTGCCTCTCGTAGCGGTGCTACTTGAGGTGGAGGATATAGTCAGCCGACCAGATGGAACAACAAAGCCGTTGGCCGCTTCGTGGAGCGACAGGGCGGTCGCAATCGCAATTGTCAGCTTCATGATGCTCCAAGTGTTGTATGCGGGCTTGCCGTGCTCAGTCTGGGGGCTGCTTCGTAACTTGTGCTGCGTAGTGGCAGAGGGATCTATCTCCCAGGGGCGCGCTCTCTGCAAACAAACAAACAAGATATACCCTTTTCTTTATAGCCTTCCTGCAATTCGAAACCCCAGATTCAAGATCACGAAAGAAAACATGGCGGACACGCCAAAGCGGACTCCCGGCTACAGTGGCGGCAAGAGAAGACTATACGCAAGCATCGCATATAGCTGCTAGGTATGTATAGAGCCAAATACCGCCGCTAGTTCCCACCGAAATACTCTGAAAAACTGCTGGTACTGCTTCTGCTGCAGTTGCCTTTTTCGCGCGTGCTGTCCTTTCACCATTTTTGGGGGGACAAATTACTTGGAAATTGTGCCAAGGATTATCTTGAGTTCTACTATCGGAGCGATTGCGGCGACGCCCTGGATCAGAGTGCCTCCTACTCTCAAAATACATACCCCCTGCAGCAAAACCTACGAGTACACGCCTCAACCACTCCCTCTTCCACACAGGACACGAAAATCTTTACACTTGATTAAGGAGCTACTAACCCCCCCCTCGCGTCTGGTGTCCTGTACCGCGACAGTCTTGACTTTGCTTTACGGTTTCGTTCGCATATACTGGCGGGTGCCGGTGTTCGTGCGGTACGTTTCATAGACCAATCCACTTGACCAAGTGGCGTTTGCGGTGGGACTCGTGAGCATGGGTGATGAGGGCAGCTCTGGGGCGGAGGGCATGCAAGCGTCAATGAGCGCCGCAGAAAGGAGCGAGGCGGTG
Source organism: Undaria pinnatifida (assembly GCA_012845835.1). Classification (NCBI taxonomy): domain Eukaryota; class Phaeophyceae; order Laminariales; family Alariaceae; genus Undaria; species Undaria pinnatifida. The sequence goes on along the minus strand of JABAKD010000006.1, from coordinate 2,115,515 downwards.
GTCAACTTCGTGGGGCACTTGCTGACGACCCACGGGTGGACTGCTATATTCCTGGCGGTGGTGTGGTACAACTGCAAGGACGCGGTCTGGCGAAGTTGGCGGAAACGGCAAAAGTGAGTCACATACATTCACAAATTGGACAGATCACGATCTAGTCTAAAGGAGAAACTGCGACAGATTACGATCTAGATAATCTATGAATCGGTCCTATAGCTGGGGTTATGGTATACCAGTGCCTATTTATGTTGTGCAGGATCCGTGGAGTACAGATCAAAACCAGGAAAAACGGTTGTAACGGAGAGGGTTATGACCTTCGGGAACCGAAAGCGGCGTAACCCGTGGTTTGTTTGGACTCGAAAGAATTTAGGGTTGTTGTTCCATGCTCTGGTAGCGGTCCACCACACGGTAGTTGGTGGCCATCACTCTTCGGTTGACTCGCGCAGCTAGGTAAGCCCGCACGTCGGAAGGCAAGGGACGGTACCGTGTAGGCTGTGCGACCAGAGAAGAGGCAAGTGTTTGTAGCCGGCCAGCGACCCAGCATTAGGTCGGCTCTCGTGATATTTCTCCCACCCACCCACCCTTTTTTCTTTCGAAGGTGAGGAGAGGGGGGAAATGTCGCACTGTGTATTTTATGACAATTGTGTTTGTCTTCATTTCTGTGCACTAGGAATTAACTGATATTGATACGTACAACAGTTGGTTCACTTGGGAGTCGGATGGAGGAGTTTCCACGGTATCGTACCGTGGGTGGGACTCAGTCGTCTTAGACTGCATGGGTTTCGGTTGGGACCTGGCTAGTGGTTAACGGAGGGAGAGACGGGATTTAGAGTAGAGACCACCAGTGGAATACCGTCAAGGTTGGTTGCGGTAGATTGGTCTCTCGGGGTGCTCTCCCTCCCAAGTCACAGACACAATAATAACCAAGCAATTCGAAAGATATCAAACAAACGGTTATTCAGCTCATCGGGCGCTCGGCCAGCAACATGGTTTGACGAAAAGATTGAAAAACGTCAGCTGTGAATACGAACATGATTTATAGGCCGTGCAGATCGTATCGACCCGGGATCTATCTGCCCTGAAACTCGTACTACAAGCAGTGGTATAGATCGTGAATACTCGTAGGAGGGATTTGGTCTGTGGTCTGTCTTGACGCGTGTACGTTTTCCTGAGTTTAGTTGGGTTGTTTGTGGCGGAAGGTGTAAAATGTGCCCGTCCGCCCGTCCGTCCGATTCCTTTCTGGAATAAACAGTGGGGTTTTTTGTGGTGGAAAGTCAAAACGTGTCCGTCCGTCCGTCCGTCCGTCCGTCCAATTCTTTTTTTTTGTACTACGAGATATTTGAATGAAGTGAGTAATCAATAAGCAAATATTGCACATGTATCATAGGATAATCTTCCGAGTACGTAGTACCCAGTGTTTGCCCTTCTCTGTGCCTGAAATTCCAAATTAGTCTGTCGTCCATCCGATTGCTTGCTGAAACAAACAATGCCGGTATTCTGATCAATGCATATTCCAGATTCCAAGGTTATGTTCTGTAGGGTTTGTGGATTCCGGGTAAGGGTATGGGAGTCTTACATGAACTTCCAGAAGTTTGGGGTACGGGTATGGGAGTATTACAGAACTTCCAGAAGTTTGGGGTACGATTATGGGAGTGTTACAGAACTTCCAGAAGTTTGGGGTACGGGTATGCGAGTATTACAGAACTTGCAGAAGTCTGGGGTACGGGTATGGGAGTATTACAGAACTTCCAGAAGTTTGGGGTACGGGTATGGGAGTATTACAGAACTTCCAGAAGTTTGGGGTACGGGTATGGGAGTGTTACAGAACTCACGGAAGTTCCGGGTATTGTGGCACGGGCGTGCAGAACGCGCAGATGTTCCGGGCGGGTACAAAAAAAGTGCTGTAGCTGTACCCGTACCCCGGGTATTGTGGCGCGGGGCGTACATAACTCAGGGCACGGGTATCAATTTCCTACAGAACATGCAGAAGTTCCGGGTACTAGTATTAAAGTCTTACAGAACTTCCAGACGCTCTTATCTGTATACAATCGTGGTTGTCAGCCGACTGTAGCGCGAGATCTGTGTTATTCCGATCGGACAAAAACATTGACAATACGCAATACGTGGTTTCCCGATCGGCAAAGTCGTATGTTTCCATCCAATCGGGTCGAATTTGATTCGATTTGATTCGATTCATAAAAAAAGGATATTTTCGAGTGGAAGGTGTCCTTCGTCAATACGTGCCCTTAGGAAGGAAAGAGACATGATGAAGTGCTACTGTTATAAATAAAAGTGCACTCCATCTGTGAGATCGAAGATATCGTCGAAACTTATCTTTGCAAGCTCTGTGTGATACTCCGATCGCGCGTACTACTGTGTGTGTCCTTTTTAAGGATATAGGTCGGCGGCTCTCCTTGGAACTACAGCAGTGTAGCTTGTACCAGGGTCAACAGGGTGATGTTAATCAGTCTGTGCACGGAAACTATAAAACCCGTTTTCGGGGGACAAAATCTGACAGCTGTGGAAGGAAATTCCTCAGTTTATCGAGTGTTCCTGTAGGTCGTATAACCGATGAGGGGAGGGCGGAGATTTTAAGGGCGTAGGGGCAGGGGTTTGAACGAGAGGGAGCGGGGGGGGGGGGGGGGGGGCTTAATTGTAAATCCTCTAAGGGGACAAAACTGGCGGTTGTGAAAGGAATGCATCAGTTCATCATGTATATCCTGTAAGTCGTACAGCCAGTGAGGAGAGGGCGGAATGTTCCAAAGGGGGGGGGGGGGGGGGGGTTCCAACAGCTTTAGGTCGCATAAATGTATACCTGTTAGGAGCTTGCTACACGCATGGTGCCAGGCGATGGTGCGGGTGGTGGGAAAGAAAGGGGCGTTTGGGGGGGGGGGGGGGGGGGTATGAATTGGAACTACGGCATGGCGGGCTAGAAAGGTAATGAGGTGATATCAACTGTCTGGTATTGTTTATTACTCTGGCAGTTTTTGATTTTAGGTGGGGCGGCGGGAGAGAACCAAACGAGGGAGGGGGGGCGATGAGGGGCGGGTGGGGGGGAATCAAACCCCTTTAGGTTGCATGAATGTATACCTGGGAGGAACTTTTCTATACATACGTGCTACGTAGGTCTAGGCGATGGTGCGGGTGGTGGGGAAGGGGGGGGCGGAAATAAATGAATTGGAGCTGCGGGATGCGTGGTTGGATAGGTAATGAGGTGATATCACCTGCCTGGTAGCCTTTATTATTCTAGCAGATTCGATTTGATTTTATTAGGTGGGGCGGCGGGGGAGGGGGAGAGGGGGGGGCTGTTTTTTGCGTATGTGTCAGCGGGGGCGGGGGGGGGGGGGCAACGGTCTTTTAGGAATCTCCCGTATGTTCCAACAACCAGGCCTGGCTATTTACATGAATGACCTTTTGGTTTGTTTGTGTTTTTTCGGGAGTATTTCTCAGCTCCAGTTACTGGAGCCTGTCCTGTGACCACGGACTTGATTATGCGAGTTAATGTCTGAACAACAACCAACGCCAGTAATAAGAAATCAGCAAAGAAGAACCGGTGCTGTCTCCAAGCGAAGCTGATACCCCTGCGTCCTTTCCCTCACACCATCCGGCACCACGACTCCTTCAAACAACACCATGAATGCAAGACAACAATTTGGAACAATCACGTAGAACTATATGAATGATCTTTGGTTCGTTTTGTGCTTTTCCCTGGGGTATTCCTCAGCTCCAAAGTTACTGGAGCCTGTCCTGTGACCGTGGACTTGATTATGCGAGTTAATGTGAGAACAACAACAACACCATGAATGCAAGACAACAATTCGGAACAATCATTTAGAACTACATGAATGACCTTTGGTTCGTTTTGTGTTTTTTCGGGGGTGTTTCTCAGCTCCAGAGTGACTGGAGCCTGTCCCGTGACCGTGGACTTGATTATGCGAGTTAATGTGAGAACAACACCATGAATACAAGACAACAACACGGAATAATCATGTGGAACTGAGGTATACAATGTGTTATAGCTTCGTGGTGTGTTATTGTACATGGATCGCAAGATAGAACGTTCCAATCCAATCGGCAGGTGCAACCATGTAGTTGCCATGATTTTTTACCGTGCCGATGTGGGGCTCTGAGGTCGCCAATTATGACATAGATACATATTGCAAAGACAACAAGCGAGGTGACGTGGTCATGCTATGCCACCACCATTGAACACGAGGGGAAGAATTGCAAATCGATAGTGTTTTTAAACTATTACTCCGGAGTATTGTATGATATGTACTGCTGTTCGGTGTTCCGTTTGTGTGACTGACAAAACATGGCATCATAATGCATAATGCACTCTTCGGGTTAACCTGAATGAATTCAGGACTCTCCGGATATTGTAACAAAGGTATACGTACCCGTATCCCGGGTATTGTGCCACAGCCTTGCAGAAGTCACAGAAGTTCCGGGTTAGGGTATGGGGATTTTGCATAACTTACAGAAGTTCCGGGTACGGGCACGGAAGTGTTACAGAACTCACAGAAGTTCCGGGCGTTGTGGCACGGGCGTACAAAACTCACAGAAGTTCCGGGCAGGTATCAAATGCTGTACTCGTACCCCGGGTATTTGTGGCACTGGCGTACAGAACATACAGAAGTTCCGGGTACGGGTATGAACGTCGTACAGACCTTGCAAAAGTTCCAGGTACGGTTATGAATGTCCTACAGAACTTACAGAAGTTCTTTATAGGGTAATACCCGGGGTAAATACCCGGGTATGGTTCTGTACGTACCCTACAGAACACAACCTTGGCATTCAGTACGCCACTGTATTATTGCAGATAATTATTAACCCCTTTGGAACTGCAGGCATGATTTTGGGGACAAACAACTTGAAAGTAGTGTGGGGTCATATTTGCGGTGATGAAGGGGCTCATCATATGGTACATACCGTATTCGAGTACGTATTCCCTAGGTTGCTGGGGTTCTCTTCGGCGGAAAGTCCGAAAGTGCCCGTCCGCCCATCCGTCCGTCCGTCCGATTACTTTTCCGGAACAAATGTTGCCATTATTCTCATAAAATGCATACTTTCGAACCAAGTATTCAATGAGAAAATGACGCGATTACATCTTCGGAGCAACGTGTTTGCGAGCAGAAATACCGAGATAACACTAATATTGTACACTGTACGTGTATTCTCACTTTTTTCGTTTGCTATGCGGGTGTGCGAACACTCGTACAGAATTTTATGAAGTCGCAATCAGTTAGAACTCCAGATCTTAATCCACCCCCCCCTTGAGACCCTCCCGGTGTGATACCGAGTTGCTGTGCAATTCGTCAACCCCTCCGCGACTGCTGCATCCTACTCGAATTTCAAGTAGTTTGGCCCCGGACCATGCGTGCAGTTATTCACCCCTTTTATTGTTCCCGTCCCACGTTTTTCGAGGAAAACTGAAACTTTGCTTGGAAAAGAGTGCCGAGGCTCGGCGTTGGAAAAATGGTAGCCGGTTCTGCAATCCAGCCAGCAGTGGTTACGTGGTGACCACATACGGGTAACATGTACAAGGGCGCCGCTCCGCGGGTGGCTGACGCCGCCCGCCTACGCTCGCGCTAGGAAGAATATCACAAAGTGTGGTGGTAGTACTCAGAGTGGGGGAAGCGTGGTTGGTCGGTGTTGGGAAGCGTCCTCCGCATGGGTTCCGGTGTCGAAGGGAAGAGAAAGAAGAGGCCCATACGATTGGGTGCAACTATTAGAGCGAGTTGATAATGCCAAGAGCTACTTGTGCAGAGCTGATTGCCCTGTGCTGCGCTGTGCATGTGCTAGCAGTGGTGCCACGTTCTGATCGACGGTGTGGGTGTAATAATTTGCTAAGAAACGAGCGAAAAAAACATGAAGTGGACAATCAAGCAACGAAGAAATCAAAGATGAGCGTTAATTAATGGTGTGGGTGACAGGTAAATACACGTGCACGCCGGTACCTGGTACCTGGTACTTGGCATGATACCTGGTACTGCTGATTGTTCGAAGGAGAGCACAGCGCAGCAAGGCACAGCGCGGCAGAGCAGCACACCACAGGGCAGGGCACGGCACTGTTGAGCTAGCTAAGCCAAGCTGATCTTAGCTGGGAGTGATTTTTTTGTGATGTAGTACGTGCGTACTTGGGGTACCTTGTGTGATAATTCATACTGCTTACGGTACCTGGTATGTACAAAGGTATGAAAGAGTAAATACAGCACAGTACACGGCACAGTACCGCACAGCCCCGCGCGGCAGGGCACGGAAGGGCACGACGCTTCTGAACCGAGCTCGGCTGAGCCAAAACCTGAGCTATTTCGTGGAGATGAAGTCCAATATCCACGAGGAACAAGACTTTGCCGGGAGGGGGGTTCCAGAAATAGGAGGGTTGATCTATTGTAGCCGGAGGGTTCACTATTTCCATTGTGCGGTGTTGTTTCTGGTGCGGCGTTTTGCCTCTCCTTTTGTGCTCGTAATGTTTTCCCTCGTTTTTTTCTCTCGCTTTTTTCGTGATTTCCTCTCGTGCTTTTCGTGCTTTTCTTTCTCGGTTTTTTCTTCACATGGCGATATTTTGCGTGCCATCAGCGAGCGATCGCTCCAGCACGCCAACAGACCCGAACGTCGCGAAGTGCTGGATCGCGAGCGCGCGAGAGCTGTGGCCCTCAAACAAGCGGAGGCTATCGCGGCGGCGAGATTACAGGCAGAAGAAAATTCTGGGAACAAAATTAAGGTACTGCTGCGTATGATATAGCCAGAGGCTGGATCGCGACGCCCGGCCTTTGTCGGTGCGGTCGGTTATCTGGCAGTCGACCGAAGGTTTTCGGCCATGGTTCAGTTGATAACCGATAAAGATTGTTCTTGCATTTTTCATTTTTGCCTGAATTTTCTGCTGTCATCTAATAATGTTATCGTTGACTCTAACGCTGCGTACGCCAACTAGCGCTGGATTGCGAATGCATACGAGTTAAGTTGGCATACGACATGTACGAAAATTTCGTGAAATTTTGGTGCTTTATTTGTCCCGTCCGTCGGAGGATAAGTTCGCTTTGAAATTCTGCACATGATCGCATGGTAAATGAAATAACAACTATGATATAATCGAAGAACGATTGCTGGGCCCAAATTTGGATATGGTATGATGTTCACGTGGAGTACAGCGGGTGACCGGCCTCACGCAAAGAGAGGCTATGCAGGCGGTGAGAATACTGGCAGAATAAAAATGCCTTGGAAGTGATTACCCTATTGCAACTGCTCATAAAGTATATCGTGCTATCAACATTTCCCGTGCTACTGCTGTTAATATCTGCCGCCGTGCCACGCCCGCTCGCTCGTGATTTCTGTGTGTCTCCCTACCGCCACGTGCATCGCTCGCACGAAGAGAAACGCCGACGTCGCCGTAAAGGACGATTAGGGTCTTGGGCAAGAGCTGGTGGATCAGATCTCCACCCACGGAATGTGTCCAGACGTGATCCTGAACGACGACTGTTAGTATGGTATTGACCAGCAGTTGATGAAGGAGATAATCACGATGCATGGGATATCCAGCGAAAGGGTTGGAGGCGGGGGAAGGGGAGGGATCGGGCACTCCAAATGTTACCCTGAAGGACGATTAGGTGTTTAGCAAGGGCGCTGCGCAGGGGGTATCACGCCAGGAGTTGTTCCATAGATGTGGTAAAGGGACGACGGTTAGTTTGAGTGGTCCTCACCAGGAGTGAGGTATCCACCCCAAGGCTTACTTGCTACAGCGCCATCCTAAAGGGCGAATAGGTTCTTCTCCGACTCGACCTAAATGTAGGGCCTCACCGGGAGTATCCACCCAAAGGCTTACTTGCTACAACGCCATCCTCAAGGACGAATAGGGTCCTCGCCGACTGGACCTATAATGCAGGGCAGCCAGGCCAAAAAAACTTGCTGCAGCTCGTTCGCTCTGCTTTGTCGAGGCTGGCCTTCAGGCCGCCCGTTGATATTTGGAAAGACGCTACCAAAAGACACGCTGTGGAGCCGGGCGACTACCTCTGGCGGCCTCGATCCCCCGAAAGGCTTGGGCTTAGGGTTAGGGTTGGGAGTTGGGTTTGGGGTATTGGTAGTTGTGGGGTCAGGTTAGTCTGGCCCGACGTGCATGATTGGGTTTGATCACCAACGATGTTATTTTTTTTTTGCGGAGCTGGCCTGCATTTTGGGTGAGCTGTCGTTGCCAGGAGTTTGGGACTTGAGAGGGGAGAAATATGTCGAAATACATATATTTACAATATTCTAAACATGTCAGCTGTGAGTACGATTAATTAGGCTCGATACTCATCTTTGCAAGCTGCGTGATGCACCGGCCGCTCGTTTTGTTTATTTTGCGATTACGGCATCAACCCGAGGGTTCTCTTACAGAGTGACGGCTTTAGTCTCGGAAGTGCTTCGCAAGGGTTTGCCCGAAATCCCCCTCTAGCACGATAATCGTGCTACCGCGCCACCGCACTAGGCAGGTGACACGACCGCACTATAATGGACGGTTGGTACGGCCGCACTACGGCAGACGGATGCCTTTTTTTTTGTCGTGGATGGTTGCTCTAATATAGACAGACGGTACGACCGCACTTTTCATGGTTTCGGTCGCTGTGTATTCCGACCCATGGGATATCCACCCAACCGGTTCCGGTACTCGAAAGACGCGCGCTACGATAGAGGAAGCATTTTTGTTCTGAAATGGATTATGAATACCGGGGCTTCTTAACCCCAAATCGTCGGAAATGGACAAAAAAAAATGGCATGGGTCTCGTTGTATTCCTAGGCGCCATAGGATTATTCATCCGGTGTAGCTTTTTTTTTTTTTTTTTCTCCAAATCAGTGTTTGGGAGAGGCGTTAAGCTGCCAAATCGAGAAACCTCAGAAAAAAAAAAGTGGTGCGCCTCTATGGTAGCACGCGTCCAAACGCCACGATTGTATGCTCGTACCGTGTCTAGGAACTTTGGTAAGAGTTGATGTGGGAGATATCCACCCAAGCGGTTACGGCACTCCACACGCTATCATCGAATAGGGTGATTGTTAGTGATTGTTAACCTTGGGGGAGTCCCATTTATACATAGTCTAGTCCATTAGCGATAAAACAACAGAGAAAGGCGGTCATTTTTTTTTTTTTTTTCTCACACTTTTACTTTCCAGCTTCTGGACAAGCCGTGGTCACAGGTGTCGTCCCTTTTCCCCCCCGGTTCTTGCCTCCATTTTTATCGCGCATAGGGTTCAGCAATCCCACTACTCGTCGATTTTTCGTCGAGCGTTGCTAACTCACGCTCTCGCGCTTTCCGCAAGTCAATTTGTGCACAAAGAAAAAGTCCCGACGAATTTTCAAGAGTATGCACTCGGCGGGGCTCGTACTCACGAAACTGACCTATACCAGGCTCGAAGATAACCTGATACGCCACCGGGGCGACCGGTCATCATGATAGCATGAGTGCGCAACACACTTTGGATGTGGTTCCTTTTACCAAACGCGTGAGTCGTGCAACTCCTCATTGCCGTGGAGTCCCTCCCGTATTAGTAACAATAACGCCGCTCCCTAATTTGGCAGCTCCTGCGTGTCTTCGGGCGGCTGATCCTGCTATCGTCACTCTCAGCTCTTAGACGCGTGCTACGATGGAGGTATACCTTTTTTTGGCGAAAATGGTTTCTGGATGACGGGGCTCCTTAACCCAGAATCGTTAGAAAATACGCCCCCTTTATTTTTGCATGATTCTCCTTGTATGTGCCTACTACAGGCCATGGGATTTTTCATCCGGGGTACTTTGTTGTAGCAGTTTTATTTTTTTTTTCGAAATCTTTTTTTTGGGGTTATTTAACACAAAGAGAATCTGATGAGGTATGTCTTAGGTATGTCTTAACCTCCTGAAGTGAGGGGTAGTATTAGAAAAAAAGTGGTGAACCTTTATCGGTGGCGTGCGGCCCTTACTTTGTGAAGTTTTCCCTCTGAAGTAAGTTCCCCCAGGAGATAGATTGGGTCTTCGCCAGAGCATTCGACACAGGAGATGTCCACGCATACATGTAGTTGCCGTAGTGTACCCACACCTTACGAACAACCCCGCGTGACGGAGCCAATTGAGGTGGTCTTATCATCTCTACTGCTGTTGTAGTCTTTTTTCTTTTCATGTTTTCCTGAAAAAATGCCCCCAAAATTGTAGTCATGTTCTCGTGACATGCCGATTTAACTCTCCTTTTTCATCTCCAGTCCAGTGTTTTTTTTTTTTCCCTTCCATCGGATGGTCTTTAAAAAGGTACCAGGTGCACACCTCTACTTTACGCCAAACGCTATCGCAAAAGATGCCTACTGTAGGGTCTTGCCCAGCAGTTGGTGTTGGAGATATTCATCCATGGATGTTCTCCGGACGCCACCCTGAAGGATTCCAAACGCATTTCTTAATCCCTCTTCTTGGGTTTGGTTTCTGTTTTGGCTATATTCCTCAGACGGTTACACCTTTCCTTGGCCGCAGGTTTTTCGCCGTTTTTTTCACCGCGGTTGATAACTTCCGCCCCAGGACCCCGATGGCCGTGCGCTCGCGGCGATGCCTCCGCACACGTCACCCGCCGTCATGTGCGAAGTCTCGCGGTCCTGCTCGTTGAGGTCGGCGAGCAATCCCAGAGAACATATATATCCCAAAAAGTTAACCTCACTTGCTCATAGATAGCCTAAATTCCCTGTAATCGAGACAATCGCGCTCAGTATACTGATGCAGTCCAGTATGTACTGGTGGCTGTGTTGGCTATTCTCAGGTCAAATATATACTGGTCAAGCCCGTACACTGACCGCTCGACCAAGTCTCTATTCCCAAGTCGAAAATATTCAACACTTGCGACAGTATATATTAATAGTAGTAGCGCTATAATCGACACAACGTAATCAGCATATTAAATTGTTTGGATTATTATGCGGTTGATTGTGATCGTACAGCGCTCTATTTTAATACCGAGTCAGCGTTCTGTGCGTAGGTTTCGATAGATCAAAACGTTCCATTTCGATTATTTGGTGCCACAACAGGCATGGGGCAATAAATAGTCCTGGCGTGCTGGATCGCCTATTATTGGGCCTCGTTTGAGTTCCGTGAAATGTCCTTCTTGTCTTATACAGACAGACAGACAGACAGACAAGGCATGTAGGTGGTGTGGATAGACAGAGGCGAGAGGACAGACTGGCGGGCAGCCATAAACAGACAGACGCATGGACGGGGAGACAGGTGGCACCAGACTGAATGTCGTGGCGATGACAGAGTGATATGTCAATTTGTGAAAAAAAAATCTTCAAAACTAAACGAACAGCTTGTTTAATGCCTCATTACGAGTCGTGTGATTTAATATAGTCTAGTCTATAGGGTTGTTATGTTTATAATATAGACTAATACGATATATAGTGGTGCACGATAGCCTATACTCAGTGGGTCGACCCATGGGGTGGGGCGCGAATCTGCCAATGCTCTGGAGCTCTATCGCGAACTTGTCGATGCTCTGCAGCTCTCATCATCATGCTGGGTCACCCCAGAGGGTTAGCATAATACACGCTTCCCGCAGAGGGAGCTGTTCCTCCGGTAGGCATGGTTAATAAAGTATTTCTCTAGAGGTACCGAGATCTGAGCACCCTCTGGAGCCCAAATTTCGCCTGCCCTCCAGAGGCTTCAGGATATATGTCCCTCTAGAGCCTCACGGGTGGGCGCCCTTGGAGGCCGAACATTTTTCTCTCTCACGGAATGGTACCCTCTGGAGTCCAATTTTTGTCCCAAGTAGAGGCAACGTTGTTTTCGCCGACCCTCCAGAGGCTTCAGGATTTGTCCCTCTGGAGCCTCACGGGTGGCCGCCTCTGGAGGCCGAAAAATGTTCCGGACCCTCCAGAGGCTTCACAGCATCCGTTACTGTGGAGGCTCACTGACGGAAGGGCACCCTCTGGAGTCCCAATTTTGTCCCAAGCAGAGGCAATGTTGTTTTCGCCGACCCTCCAGAGGCTCCAGGATATGTCCCTCTGGAGCCTCACGGGTGGCCGCCTCTGGAGGCCGAAAAATGTTCCGGGCCCTCCAGAGGCTCCACAGCACCCGTTACTGTGGAGGCTCAAAGACGGGATGGTACCCTCTGGAGTCCCAATTTTGTCCCAAGCAGAGGTAATGTTGTTTTCGCCGACCCTGCAGAGGCTCCAGGATATGTCCTTTCTGGAGCCTCACGGGTGGAAGTCTCTGGAGGCCGGAAAATGTTCCGGGCCCTCCAGAGGCTTCACAGCATCCGTTACTGTGGAGGCTCACTGACGGAACGGCACCCTCTGGAGTCCAAATTTTGTCCCGAGCAGAGGCAATGTTGTTTTCGTCGACCCTCCAGAGGCTTCAGGATTGGCCCTCTGGAGCCTCAGGGGTGGCCGCCTCTGGAGGCCGAAAGATGTTTCGTGCCGCTCCAGAGGCTTCACAGCATCCGTTACTGTGGAGGCTCACTGACGGAAGGGCACCCTCTGGAGACCAAATTTTGTCCCAAGCAGAGGTAATGTTGTTTTCGCCGACCCTCCAGAGGTTTCAGGATATTACCCCTCTGGAGCGTATTTTGGCGAGCCGAATGGCCCCGTGTGACAAAGACGGACAAGCCAACAGACCTACAAAGGTATACAAACAGACGGGCAGCCATCAGAGACAAGAGACACACAGACCGACGGCCGGACTAACGGCGCCGGACAGACGGGAACCGACAAACAACTTTTTCTTACGTACATGCTCATGAGGCAGGTACCACGGCGATGTGTCGTGTTCATTGGTGCGGCGCTGGAGGGGATTGGGGGGGGGGGCAGTGTCGTGATTTTAGTGGACGCATAATACGGTAGGTAGAAGTGCGCCATTGACGCGTGCTACGATGGAGGTATACCATTTTTTGGCTTTTTTTTTCTGACTGACGGGGCTCATTAACCCCTTTAGAGCCCCCGAACCCCTCCCTATGCTAAATCCAAGTAAGTTTGTCCCCAAAAACGGGTTTCCAGTTGTAAAGGGGTTAACCCGAAATCGCGCCGGAAATGAACCATTTTTTTTTGCATGATGCTCGTGATGCGTATCTCGCGAGAGGCTACGGGATTTTTCATCTGTCTGGACAATGGCAGCAGTTTTTTTTGTTCAACTAAAAATCAGTTTTTGTGAGAGGTGTCTATTGAGCTCCCAAATCAACGAACCTGCTCAGAAAAAGAGTGTTGGTGCACCTCTACTCTAAGAACTTCTTTTTTTTTCCGACGCACGCGTGCTACGATATAGAGGTATACCTTTTTTTGGCGAAAATGGCTTCTGAGTGACGGGCAAAACAAAAAAAATAATACGTAGGCCATTTTTTTTTGCACGATAATCTCGTTGTGCATCTAGGCCAAGGGATTTTTTTCATTCGGTAGCAGTTAGTTGTACTTTTGGTAATAGAGTGTCCGTAAAGCTGGCAATAGATTCGGTGAGATAGCCCGCGGAGTCATGGTCTATTGGCCACAAGAAGATTTTCTTGAACGGAATATTCTTAGTGGAGAAGATAACCCGTAGAATCTAGCTAGCTTATACTGACACTATTAGTATTACATCTTTCCCCCAAATCGGTTTTATAGGGACATGTTTTAAGCTCCCAAATTGAGGAACCTCAGAAATAAAGGCGGTGCACCTCTATCGTAGCACGCTTCCCTATTGTTTATGAGGTTCGACGCGTGCCACGACGATAGAGGTATACCGTTTTTTGGCGAAAATGGCTTCTGAATGACGGGGCTCCTTAACCTACTAATACTATACTAATACTATCGTCGGAAAAAAATAAATGTAGTTGGCCATTTTTTTTGCATGATCCTCGTTGTGTACCTAGGCCAAGGGATTTTTTCATTCGGTAGCAACTGACAGGCACTTTTCCCCCCAAGTCGGTTTTCAGGGTCGAGAGGTCTTAAGCTCCCAAATTCAGGATCAGAAAGAAAAGTGGTGCACCTCTATCGTAACACGCGTCCCTCACCGTAAAAGAATCGTGCTGCGGTATCATTAGAGAGGGGTGCGCCATTTTTTTCCTTGTGCACAAAGGGTGGCGGTTTGAAGAGCACTCTCTACCGCACCCAAAAAGTTACTTACTACAACAGAGTAAACGGAAAGAGCACTCTCCTCCATGAACAGGCCCAAGGCGACGCGTGCCGCGACAGAGCTGCGCGCACCACTTTTTCTTTTCTGAGCCCTGGTTCCTCAATTTGAGAGCTTAAGATGACATCTCTACCTACAACCGATTTGGAGAAAAGCACAACAGTTAACAGCTATACCGGATGAAAAATCCCATTGCGCCGTAGATGTACACGACGCAAATCATGCTATTACGGGGGACCATAGTAAACAGGACCTACGGTACACACAAAAACCAATACATTTCCCTATTTTGACTAACAAAATTTGGTCCTATTTACTATGGTCCCCCGTAATAAAAAAAGTGGCCTGTTTCTTCCGACGATTTGGGGTTCAGGAGCCCCGTCATAGTATCCACATTGACATTTTAGACGAACAGTACTTACTACAATACCCCTACCGCAGCACGCCTCTGGTCTAGTTGAAAACCATTTATTATTACAGGGGAACCTAGTAAATAGGACCTACGGTGGACACAAAAACCTATATATTCATCTAATTTTACTAACAATATTTGGTCCTGTTTACTGTCGTACTCCGTAATAGTATTGCGAAAAAGATTCCGACGTTTTCGGGTTATAAGCGGCCCCCTCATTCACCAAAAAAAGGAAAATAAAAAAAAAATGGGCAAATTTTGCTGCCTATATATCGTAGAACGCGTCGAATAAGTGACTTTGGTGGGGAAAAGAATGAACATGTGCACCCCGATGACCAAACGTTTGGCCTGTACATATATAGCGCGTACACCCTTGGCCTATACCCCAGGTATACTGTAGCGCGTAGAAATGTTGGTCGGGTTGCGCGAATGGATACATATATATATATATTTTTTTTTTGTTATTATATGTCTTCGAAGGCATGTTTCAGGTGGGATATTGAGCTCGCCTCATCATGAACTAGAAAAGTTTGGTCGGGCTGCGCGAACGGATATATATATATATATATATATGTCTTCGAAGGCATGTTTCAGGTGGGAGGGATATTGAGCTCGCCTCATCACATGCACATTGCGTTGGAAAATCTTCCTCGGGTTGCGCGGACGCATGTCTTCGAAGGCATGTTTCAGGTGGGATGTGTTGAGCTCCCCTCCTTCATCATGTTTCAGGAGTTCAGAAATTTATTCTGCACCCCTGAAGAGGGATTAGGTTCATCACCTAGTAATTGTACACCCCTCTATGTATCGTAGTATGCGTCGGTACACAAGAAGAGCTCATTCTATAGTTACCACCGCGTCGGGATATGGGAGGGGAATAGTAGTTCTGATCTCTTCTGATAGCAGCATCCGCCACGCGAAGCAAATCCGATGGACTACACACGGGGGTCATGGGGTATACGAGGCATGCCCGAACTGCACTACAAGGAGCGCTATACTATACATGTACCCACATACTATATATATGTACCACCCACACTCGTGCAGCATGCAGCATGGTGATCGATATACCTCGTATACTACTGCTGAACGCTCTTCCCGTTAATTTCGCGTCGCGCTTGCAAAATATAAAAAAGCCGTCGCTTTTATTGGTCGAGAGAGCCAGTCCCACGGTATAGGGGTGCAGCAGATTCTGAGAATTTTCTGAGCTCTCCTATATCATGACGAGGAGCTGAATGAATATTTCACCCGGAGCATGATGGCTACGAAAGAGCGTCCGTTCGCGCAAAACCCGCCCAACGTTTTCTATGCGCTCCCGTCCAATAACACCACAAATAAAATATATTCGAAACACAGTTTTATAGTAACCGGGACAGTTTTCCACACTTGTGAGCTCAACCTGTGTTAGAAAAACGCCTGGCCAAGAAGGTCCAAAACCCCTATATACCGTGGCATATGACTCGCGAGCGGTCGCTATTACTTATATATAGCAGTCTTGGTAAGCAACACAATGTAAGAAGAGTATTTGGGCGGGGGCACAGAGTGTCCGCTGCAGGTCTGCCATTTATTTGAGCAGTTTCGGTATAAGGTATTAGTGGGGGGGTATTAGTCCGTTTGACCACTTGCTTGCAAAAAGGTTGACCAATAGCTTATCCAAACTAGGTCTTACAACACTACCCCCCCCTGAAACGGGCGGGACACCAGGTCGGCCGGATATACGGTCGAACCCGTCAATATCCAAGCGGTTTCATTTCCTGGGGATACCAGGGAGAAGGGTATTTGTCAAGTTCGACATGCATGGGGGAAAAGTCTGAAAAAAGTTTATTATGGTGGATGTGGTACTCGAACCCACGACCCCCCCCAAAAAAACATGGTCTGTCGACGACGCCATTTGTTAGAGTATTGGGCGGGGATACAGAGTGTCCCCTGTAGTTCTGGCCATTGAGCAGGTCCTCGGAGAGTACTCGCTTTCTTAGCCTTCGTAGAGGCGTAGCTTTGTTCGATTCTTCCACCAAAGCCCCGGATGGCTTCTGAGATCGGAGACACGTGCCTCCGCTCTATTTCCTGAATATCCCGAATATGAAGCGCCAACCTTATAATACGAAACCCACCCAAATGATCTCAATTCGGAAAAAATTACTTACAGGCCTTTCGAGGTCGTATCTTAACAACAGCTATATTTTTTAGATCAAGGTGTGTTTTTGCTTTAAATCTTGATTTTATTTTTGGTTCTTGTTTCTTAGTCAAGAGCAAAGGGCTGCGGTATTGTTGATGTCATGGTACACCCCCACTCTCATTGACTAACGGACTTTCGCCACTCGCAAGAGTGAGACTCACAGCCCCTCGTGACACTCGTTATACCAAGGGCTATATGGTGGGGTGGGTGGGGTCCCTTTTAAGGCATGCTAAATTGCAGTGGCTATAGGGGTCACTCGCGCGAGTGTGACCCCCCCCCCTGTTTTCCTTGGGGTCGTACAGGCTTTCGTCCCATCTTATTGTTATGATATATATATATACTCCGGAGTATATATGAATCCACAAAGTGCCATGGCGGTTACATATAAAAATAAAAATACACTCGATCGAGCTGTGAGGTCGAATATTTTGTCGAAAATCATCTTTGCAAGCTGTGTGTGATACTCCGATCGCGCGTATTACGGTTGTGTGTCCTCATTAAGGATATATGTCGGCGACTCCCCTTGCAACTACAGTGTAGCTATCAGGGTCAACAGGGTAATGATAGTCAGTCTGTTCGCGGAAACTATAAAACCCGTTTCTGAGGGGGACAAAATCTGACAGCTGTGGAAGGAAATGAATCCGTTTATCAAGTGTATCCTGTAAGTCGTATAAACGGTGAGGGGAGGGCGGAGTTGTGGTTATATAGCTGCGCTTCGCCAAATTAATCGAGAAACGTGTTTTTGTCATATTATATATTTGAGGTACAGAGTCGCTCGTGCGAATATGACAGTATGTATGGTAGTATGATAGCATGATAGTATGATGCGGTATTCTATGATATGATAGTATGATAGTATGATAGTATGATAGTATGATAGTATGATAGTATGATAGTATGATAGTATGATGGTGTGATAGTATGATAGTATGATGGTATGATAGTATGACAGTATGATAGTATGATAGCATGATGGTATGTATGGTATGAGGTACAGAGTCACTCGTGCGAGTATGATAGCATGATAGTATGATAGTATGATAGTATGATAGCATGATAGTATGATGTGATATGATATGATATGACAGTGTGATAGTATGTATGGTATGATGTACAGAGTCACTCGTGCGAGTATGATAGCATGATAGTATGATAGCATGATTGTATGATGTGATGTGATATGATATGATATGAAAGTATGATAGTATATGATGGTATGATAGTATGTGATAGTATGATAGTATATGATGGTATGGTAGTATGATGGTATGATAGTATATACTCCGGAGTATGTAGTATGATAGTATGATAACATTGATGGTATGCTAGTATGATAGCATGATAGCACGATAGCATGATAGTATGATAGCACGATAGCATGATAGCATGATGGTATGATAGTATGATAGTATGATAGTATGATATAAATAGTATGATATTAATAGTATGATGGTATGATATTATGATATTATGACATTATGATAGTATGTATGATACTATGATACTATGATAGTATGATTTCATGATATTATGATATTATGATATTATAGTATGACAATATGTATGATACAGTACGATAGTATGATAGTATGATATTACGATATTATGGTATTATGATAGTATGATAGTGTGTATGATATGATATGATATGCCCCAACCCCCCCCCCCCATTAATAAACTGGTGCCAAAACCGTCAGATTTATCCCCTTGAAAGGATTATAACTTACATGCACAAATTGCCCCCCCCCCCCCCCCCCCCCCCCCCTCCAAACCCGCTCGCTTTTGATCAAAACCAGGCCCCCACGTCGTTCAAAACTCCGCCCCCCCCCCTCACCGGTTATGTGACTTACAAGATTCACTTGATAAAAGGATACATTTCCCTCCACAGCTGTCAGATTATGTCCCCCTCATAAACGGGTTTTATAGTTTCCGCGCACAGACTGACTAAAATCACCCTGTTGACCCTGATAGCTACACTGTAGTTGTAAGGGGAGTCGCCGACCTATATCCTTAATGAGGACACACAACTCGTAATGCGCGCGATCGGAGTATCACACACAGCTTGCAAAGATGAGTTTCGACGAAATCTTCGATCTCACAGCTGGAGTGTATTTATTTTCATTTTTTATAATATGATATGATATGATATGATATGATATGATATGATATGATATGATATGATAGTGAAAAAGGGGTATATCTCCTAACAGTCGTAACATCCGCCCTACCACGGTAGCCTTGATGACGAGCAAAAAATATTCATGCGATGTTTGGTTTTGGCGCGGCAGCGTAAATTTCACCACACACACTCCATTGCGGATTGTTTTCGTCCGTTGAACACTCTCAAGAAAACGTTAATAGACCGCGCAAAGGAACAAAGTGCTGGGTGACTCACGCGAGTGACCCCGAGGAGCCACTGCAAAAAATGAAAGGGCCGGAAGGGGAACCCCCTCTACCGTAGCCCTTCAGAGCCCCAAAATATCTTCCTATACTAACTTCAACTAAATTTGTCAGTAGAAAAGGGGTTTCCAGTTGTAAAGGCGTTAAACATTATGAAATTAAGTTGTTTACCAACACTATAATGATAGTCGCTGTACATTATGGATTCCTAAAGGGCGACGAAAGCATGCTTGGGCTCTAGTCACGGGGCGCTCTTAAACCGGAATCCGCGTTGTACCGGAAACAAAATTGGCGTCGACGGCAGGAATCATGGTAGACCATGTATGTGGAGTGGATTCAAACAACGGGCCCAGGACCTATATAGCCATTATTGCGGCGCGATGAACCTTTCGCGGGGCCGCGACCGAAGCTTTTTCGCTTGTCCACTTATCAAGTATTCTTGCTCGACGCGTTTCCTAGCTGAACTCATAGCGATGAAAGAATTTCGTTTATTTTCCTTCTTCTCGTTTTTCATCATCTTAGTCGACACGTTTTGCTTTTCAGCTCAACTCGTAGGAGGTTTTTCCCTCCACGGCCTTCTGGACAACCCAATTTTTTCACAGCTACCTTCCCTTCTCCCTCCGCCCCGGTACGTACTCGCCTCCATTACCATCGTAAATATAGAGTACGCGTGCGTTTGATATATGTTTTCGTCATACTCATCTAAACACAAGTGTAAAGAAACGTCGCACGCCCTCAACGCCCCCCCCCCCCTCCCCCCAATGCACCTCCTTAACCCGCCCTCCCTACCTCCAACACCATGTCGGTGAAGCTACGAGACACTCCGAGAAAACCTGGCCCCTGTTTACAAGAAACAATCAGTGAAACGAAAGTTGTCTCCTACCAGTGTATACCCTACGTAGGTGGAATCCCTCCCAATTCTGCAGAAACCCAGCAGCTCTACAGGGGTTTAAGGACACGACAACTCCGGCCCCACACTTGTTTCCTTGTTTGTAAGGGGGCCTGCTAACCTATACTGCTACAGCTATACTGCTGCAGGTTCTTCTTTCGGCTCTTGCAGCCATTCTAGTTCCATGTACGCCAGATGATACGATACTTTGGTGCGATAACTGTCCGGCAAGACCTTGGTTTTGTCAAACGCCACCTCAAGAGAACACGCACAGGAAAACAAAAGAGTCCCCCCTCCCCCAGGCACACGCACCCCCAACTCTTCCCTCCTTACCCCCACCTCTCCGCGCTCCGAAACGAAGCATTTTGTAACGTAGGAGAGTCTTCGTAGGAGTTGTGCGCAAGCAGAGATGGCAGCCAATTGCACCGCTTTGTTCGGCTCTTTACGTACTCCTCCGAAAAAAGGCCACCACATCTCCACCCATCTCCTCGCACACGCACCACCACGATGTCCTTATATAAATACTGGTCGCATCAGTCGGAAGTACAGACAGACAGCAAGCCTCCTTCACCCACTACGAGTCTCAACGAAAACGTAACGAAAATTAGATGTGTTTTGCGGAACATGACAAAAAATCCGTAGTCTCAATCAAGCTGATTCTGGATACCAACTGCCAAACTGATCGGAAATAAATGTAGGGGACAGTTGGGCGCGTTTTTCGGCAAATCCAAAAATCCCGTGAACCGTCGACCAAGCTGGTTTTACAGCAGGTACCTTCCTTCTCTCCATCTGCAAAAATCCCTTACATTCTCGATCAAGCTGGTTCTAGATACCTGCTTGCCGCCAGTAGTATTACGGATGGTACGCACGAAATAGGTCCTGACACGTAGGACCCATCTAGCTAGCACACCTAACAGAACGAACTCTGTGCAAAGAGAAGAAAAAAAAAAGAACAAAAAACCGGCACCGCCACCACCACCACGTGCCGTCACAACATGCCAACGCCGTACGGCCGACGCATTCAACACTAAAACCTAGTATAGTTACGGTATCACTAACCGCCCTAGACATATTTTTTTTTGGTAAAATTGCCGTCCGAGACACTTCCCTTAACCCTTTTATTAATGGGAAAAAATGATCTCACACTAATTCCAAGTGGTTTTCTACCAAACACGCGGGTAAAAACAGTTCGAAAGAGGGGGTGGGGGGGGGTGGGGCAACTGCCGTCATAAGACAAGATTAGACCATAACCATCCCCCACACTTCAATCCCGGCACGTCACGGGAAACAACGCCAACATAAAAAAAAGCATTAGAAACACCCGGCACGCCACAAAAAAAAACGCCAGCCTGGAACTCCGTTCGGGGTGTCCAAAAGAAGCCGCTAAAGGGCCAACAACACCGCAACAACAAACGGAACACAGCAGTAGCCGTAGGCGCGCAAAAACACGCGCCCTCATATACACACACCTGTCGGGTGGCAGATCAAATCACGACAAATTAGCTGCTATACTACTGCAGTGGGAGGTTCCCGAAAAGCGCCGGTATGTGCCAGCCCAATACACCAGCACTATCCAGGGCACCGGCACTATCGAGAATATGGTTATACTATAGAGTTCCAGTCGTGCCAAGCGATAACACCGGCACTATCGAGGAGCGTGCCACTATTCAACCGGCACTATCGCGAGCTCCCCACTCGTACTAAAAAACATCACCAAAATACCACATGCACCCACAAGATCCACAACGCCAAAATGTAACCTTTCAACGCATCTCTACCCTAAAAAGTTCCCGCCTATGGCAATCAATACGAAGCACTCATATTACGTACTGCCAGGTATCGGGAACCAGGGAAACGATAAAAAAATGAGAGGTAGGTTGATAAGATACTGCTTCAGTCCACAGCATAAACACCCCTCTCATCTTATCTCTCGCATAGGTCGAAAAATAAGCACAGTGTTTCTTGGGCGCTCGCAAAGAAGGCCGACGAAAATAAAACATGAAAAAAGAAAAAAAAAAACGAAACAAATGAAGCATTTACCGCGATTTCTGTGACGTGAAATAAAAACCCGCGTCACCGGCACTCCTCCTCTCACCCCTTCCCTTCTCTCAAGACGATGCTTGCATGGAATCTGCTCGCGTTGGCTGTGTACCGACGGGACCAGAGCTCCCCCCCGGGTAAATTGCTCCGTCTCGAACGCGATGCTTGGTCAATTACCAAGGCAAGCATCAAGTGAGTAACCCCTCTCTCTTTCCCCCCCATCCATCATTTCTCCAAGAGCCAGCGAACAGCTCCTAGGGTGAGCGAACGGGTAGCGAACGACTCTCAGAACAAGCGAACGGCTCATTGCCGGTCTAGCGAATGGCTCGTCACCGATTCCTGTAATCCAACCGGCCGTAGGTAGCTAGCGTTGGCTGCATACCAATGGGGACACGAGCCCCTCGCTCCCTCCACATCATATCTCCGACATCGAGCCGTACGGCTCCTACAGCGCGGCTCCGAGAGCGAACGCTACCGAACGGCTCTTACAGCGAGCGGACGGCTCAGCACCGAAGAGCCTACGCAACCGGCGTTAGGTAGCTAGGCAGCGAAATGTTCGGGTATGGGTGCTAGCCGTGGTGCGGCAAGGCCCCCAGCCCCACCCCCAACTTACCACTACAAAAAAAACATGATCACACACCTATTCACGTAACGTCGGTTCGGTTCGTCTCATGAAACGTTGGTTCTGGTTCGACATGCCGCTCGACTCCACGTCCTCACCCGTTCAACGTTTTCGTTTTGTGAACGACCGGGATATGCGGCGCCCCTTCCCCCGACCCACATGTTGTGGCCTGCCAGATATCAACAAAAAAACTCGTTACAATCCCTTGTCACGGCAGGATGGCAACAACAAAAAAGCGAAAAACTCTTGTCTCCCTCTCTTCCACCCACCACGTATCCACAAAAGCCTCGTCGCGGCAGGACGAAACATGCAAACAGACTAAAGCTCTATTACCTCCGGCTCTCTAGTCGGTTTTCTGCATTTCCTTGGTTCGCTTGCCCTCTTCTAAAATCAAGCAGCCTTTTTCTAAAAGGAAGGAAGCTCCGTGGCCACTGCTGTATACTATCCGTACTAGTGTACAGAGTAGCAGAACGAACCAAAAACAAAGCTTAACGAGAGACAGAAAGGGAGAGAAAGTACCAGCCGCATCTGCAAAACGCCATAAGATAACATGTCCGCTTCTGCTCCTTGTTCTATTCCTTCTGTTGCCACCTCAGCTTGTTGTACTGCTGCTGCTGCTGTTGCACAACTGCAACGCATACGCTCCCCCTAAAAAACATCTGCTGTCCCTATTCCATTCAGCTGCTCCCCACAAATACCTCCAGCAGTTTCCCTATCCTATATATAGCCCCTCACCAGCTAGCCGTACTACGTGATTAACAATAGTAGAAAACGAACAATCTTAAGACTATATTTAGCAAGGCAAATATTCTGGGGATACCCAGGTATATACCCCGGTATATACCCGGCACACACCCGGGTATATACCCGGGTGTATATCCGAGTATGACCAAAACAACCAAGTTCAGCACCCGGGTATTTCAGAGTATATACCTTACTTAACACACCCCTCCAATCTTCCGCTAAGGAAAAACCTGTCGAATGAACATCCCAACACCTAAACCACTCTCGCAATCGCACCACGCTCCAGCTTCTCACCCTTGGGAGTAGTTTCAAAAAAGCCACCGCCTCCTCCACAGCAGGTGGCACAAAACAAAAAAAAACGGGGCACTAAAAAAAAATAAAACAGACACCATAACACCACTCTTTGTTTTTTCAACCTTCCAAGGCTGCCTGCACTCGCGTTCTTGGGGAAAACTACTCGAGTTTAGAGTGGGATAGCTCTTCGCAGCGGAAAAAAACAGAACCCCCCCCCCCCCCCTGCGAAGATCACCGCAAACAAGTACAGTGGACAATAAAAGGTTACGTATTAACCCCAAATTCCCACCGTGTTTTCTTAACCCACACTATTAGCAACTAGTTTTTGCCCCAAAAAAGGCGGGGAGCAGCTGTAAGAACAAGGTTTAACTTCCACGTACTACGGAGTACAAAATACCCGGTACAAGTCGTAGTAGTATTTGCATTGTAGAATTCCCAGTACGAGTTTGCTTTTTCTATAGCGGCAGCGTGGAAGCCAGTTAATTGTTGCGCTGTCATACAAAATGCACGCATGTAAATATCGCATCTCAGAAATCCACGTGCTCGGTGCAATGAAGAGCGCGATGCACGAATACAGATGGGACGGGTAAGGTCGAGAGTCCGGTTGGGTTGAGTCGGGTCCGGTCGGGTCAGACCAGCTCCTACCGATCACCAGAGCAATCGGTTTTCGCCCCCCCCGCCCCCCCCCGCCCCCCCCCCCACCCCCTCCCCCCGGTAGCCTCGAAGCAAGAACGTCCGACGGAACAATCGACAAAGCGTTCAGCTTTTGACCGACCCCCCCCCCCTCCGTAGTCTTCAAGCACGCAACCGACGAAGTCGAGCCCCCGCCGTAGCCTGGTACGCATGTCGAGCTAAATAACCAGCGAAACCATACCATCGGGTTTGACCGACACCCCCCCACACACCTCCTCGAAGCAGCAGGTCGTAGCCTGGAAGCAAGCACATCGTTTAGCCTTGAAGCAAGCAGGGCTTAGCCTTGCAGCAAGCAGGTCAGACGGAACAATCGGCGGAGCGAAATCGTGTTTTCACCGACTAATCCGCGCTTCCCGCTCCGGAAGCCTTGAAAGCGCCGAACACCGCCCCACCAACGATGATCACGCCGACTGCCGCACCCACTCCGATGCCGATCTTGGCTCCCGTACTGAGGCTGATTGGAACAACAAATGTAACAACATGACGAGGAACAAAGGTAAGCTTTACAGCAACGCAAGGAGAATACTAAAACATATATATATGCGGATACCACAGTTCAATTTTCCGAGACCCAGACAGGGGAAGGTGATACTAAAATCACGCAAAACAAAGCCATTGTTTTTCCATTTTGAAGATTTTACAGAAATCTCAACCCCCTTCGTTTTTTGTTTACCGTTCTGACACGGTGGCGGGTGTGGTTTCCTCTTTGTTTGTCGTTCTTCTGAGTGAGTGATACTTACGTTTTTAACGCGATGCCGGAGTCGCTGAGTCGTAATCGGGACATAACCTGAATCAAAATCGTCATCAGAATCGACCCCAGAACTGAAAGTGGAAGGGAAAAACCGACCACGGAGGATAGTTGGGGTTCGCAATCCGAATAGAATCCGAACCCGAATCCAGATCGGAATCGGAACCACAGCTGGAGACGAACACCGCAAAAACGAAAAAAAGCAAAAAAGCAATAACGGGGGGGGAAAACAGAAACGCAACACGTCGAACGCAAAACAACAGGAAAAAACCACCCCTAATCGGAATCGGAACCACAACTAACGACAAACACCGCAAAAACGAAAAAAAAAAGCGGGAAAGCAAAGAAAGCAAAAACGAAAAAAACGGGGAAAAAAACAAACAAAAGCGCAACACGTCAAACAAACGGAAAAATAACCGACAACGGAAGAGGGACAGTACAGTTGCCTCGTGCTGAAAGATCACCCACCATCGCTACCGTCTCCCTCGGCGCCAAAAACGAAAAAGGAAACACCGACTACAGCACTATGTAGAGGTCCAGTAAGGTGGCAGTGTGCCAGAGAGAGAGAGCAATATGACCGCCTTATAGAGGGAAGCCGCATTCATCACTCCAGGTCATGAGTGCAATTCCCCACTCGCTAAGCGATTTTGATCGCCTTGTATCGAGATACCCATACCCGCCTTGCTCAGACCGCCTCATGGCGGGACCCCTAGCACACTGACAAGGGTAAATATACCTAATGTGAATGGTGTTTGCGATGAAAAAGAGGTGAGAAGATCTTTCGCTCATCGCTCCCTGGTTCCGGACGCGTGTCCTCCGATAGAGGCATTCAGGTGCCCCGCTTTTTCGTCGGACTGGTTTCAGAATGACGGCACTCTTTAACCCCAAAACGTCGGAATTTTGCCATTTTTTTTTGAGGCGGGGGCGCAACAATTTTCGCCGAATACTTGGGCTGTGGAATTGTTCATCGAGTAAAAAATATTTACGGGATAGGTATGGAGGTCCTGAAGCCAAGAGTCTTGCAGGGCAAAAAATGTCGCGCCGATACCGCCGTGGCAGGCGTTTTCGATCCGCCGCTATCTTCTGGGCTCACCGCTGATGAACAGATATCATAGAAACGCCCGCTGACATTCAACCCTTTCAGAACTGCGAAACTCTGCCCGCTAATTTCAAGTAATTTTTTTCCGAAATCGTGAGTGGAATTAGGAGTGTATATAGGTGTGTACAATACCTACCAACTTTGGTTTGTCTTTTTATTTTTTCTCCGGGGTATTCCTCCATGCCGGAGTCGCTTGAGCCCGTCCTGTGACCGCGGACTTTTGACTATGCAAGTTAATGTGAGAACAACAATAACAACAGCAACAACAACAACAACAGCAACAACAGCAACAACGACAATACCAACACCAACACCAACACCAACAATAAATAGGACATGATGACATAATGGCACCCTGCGCTGAAGTGAAGGCTCACCCGTCATCGCTGCTGTCTCCCGTAGAGTCCAGGCCGCCGGTCTCTGTGATGCCGTCAGTTCCAGACGCAGACCTAAAAGGACAACGAAAAAACAACACGGCATATCCTTCATATCTTTTGCGTGCATTGCCGAATCAAAAACACCAAAACTCGAGATGGATGTAGGTCGAGAGATCCGGGAAAAAAAACTGAATTCACATACAGAGTATCCAGTCGACACCGTCTAGCTGAAAAAAAACATGAAATCAGCCATTAAATATATCGACGAGATCTTCCTACAGCCAAACGTCGAAAACACCAAAAATCGAGATGGAATGGAGGTCGAGAGACGGTAAAAAAAAACTGAATTCACATATCCAATCGACTCGTCTAGATTAGAAAAAAACGTAACATCAGCCTGTAAACATATCGACGAGATCTTCCTAAAGCCGCCACTTTCGGTGGTGGTGCCCTTGTAAGCGTCAACCATCTGCCGTCGACGGAAGTCAACAAAGTGAGGGTTTGTTTCTGAAACAAATTCAATGGGCTACACAGTCAGCATGAAACAGCCTGAAATAGAGGTTCGAATTACAGCGCAGAATATATAGCGAAAAGGTATCGAGCATGAGTATCGGTTGATATCGATCACCACTACCAATACAATAATAACATATTCATACAGTCACCACAACACCTGTTTCGCAATTTAAGGTTCGTTAGTCACCAGTTTTCTACAATTGATTTTGTATTTTATATTCTTCCCAATCGCATATCTTTTTTTTTTTTCTTAAATATTCGTCAATGTTAAAAGCTGACTTTTTTTTCTCCTCACAAGGAAAAAAAAGTCTGCAAAAAAAAAAAAAAAAACATCAACTGCAGTGTGATGTGTTCGTGAAACGACAATCATACGACAGGAATAAATAGTGGCTTTCAAGCAAAGCGCGGATGTTGCACGCCAAGATGCTGAAACAGGTAGCCTGCAAGGCTCCGAATTTACTGACTATATTAACAGTGAGTCACCCACTTAGTTGCCTACACTAGGTGTAAAAATACACTACGTTTAGTTGCGGGTGGTATTTCGCAGAGCTCTGCGGGCTTGCATTCGATTGGCGTGTTCGTGGCTCGACCCGTGGCGTTTTTAGTTTGGGAATACCTGGGTATGGACAAATGTCAGTTAGTTGACTTTCGTTCTGCCAAGCAAGGAATAACTAGCTGGCAAATCCAAAACACTCACGAAGAGTCTTTGTACGAGTAATACAAGCTTGTCTTAGCGATTTCCAACTCATGTTGGGATGGAAAATGCAAAACCTGTTAGGTGTATGCCCGTCATACGACCTAATAGTAGTGTTGGAACCGACGAACGTCAAATAACCCAATAATAGTGTTGAAACCGACAAGTGTCATATAATCTATTAATATTAGTGTTGAAACCCACGAAATTCATATAACCTAATAATAGTGTTGAAACCGACGAACGTCACATAACCTAACAATAGTGTCGAAACCGACGAAAGTCACTTAACCTAATAACACTGTTGAAACCGCCGAAATATTCATGGTGTCGAAACCGACGATCGTCATACAACCTGCTATTAGTGCTGCAACCGACGAGCGCAGCATAACCTAATAACAGAGCTGAAACCGACAAGCGTCATATAACCCAATACTAGTGTAAAAACTGACGGAGGTCATATAAACTAATTATAGTGTTGACTTGAAACCGACGTCATACAACTGACCCGAGGCCAACCAATCCACAGAAAAATAATTTTCGGGATTTATAAATGGTACAGCAAACAGATTTCCAACCTAATTTTTCGCTGTTTTTCGTGGAGTGCGTTAGTCTTGGATGGTGGCGTAGGATGGTCTCAATGCAAATATTATATGGCTTCATAGCGAATTCCTATCGAACGAAATACGATACCGGGTGTCTGGCAAACACCCTGTAAATAGCAACAAGAAATAGGCGTTTTTCTTGTGCGGGCCAAGGCATTACTGTTAGCGTAGTGGGGAGGCCAGGCAAGAAGTTCAACCGCGATCTTATCGTACGTACTTCAATACAAAAAAACTAGAGCTGTGAATCGGCACGACTCAAGTCACCGACTAGTTATTAGTTGTACTAATAGTTAGTCATTTTCCGGAGGTGCCGACTATCCGACTTAATGGGTTTCCACAATCGCAATAAGGATTGCTCAATGCGGAGTGCGTTTATATTTTTTTGCGGGACCCCCTCGGCCAGGGGGGTGGGGTGGGGGAGGTGATTTCGCTCGGTTCGCTCTCCTGGCTAAAGTAGGCAAGCCGGCTGGCAAAATCACTTCGTTGGCTAACGGCATCTACCGATTAGTTTCTAGTCGTGAAATCTTGACGATTCACAGCTCTAAAAATATGCTCTTCAGCCCTAAGATCGCGAGGAGTTCGTCCACCCGCATTTCGTTGCAAGCTGTGTTGAATACTTCGATCGCGCGTGCTACGTGGTGTGGGTCATTACACGTGCGCACAGCCCTCAAACAAAATACTTCAGCCGTGAGATCGCGAGGAATTCGTCGACCCTCATCTCGTTGCAAGCTGTGTGTAATACTCCGTACTTCGATCGCGCGTGCTACATGGTGTGGGCCATGGTGTGGACCGTTACACACGCTACGATAGAGGTGAGTGCACCAACCATTTTCCCCGGCGAGGTTCTCGACTTGAGGAGTGAGCTCTAGGCTTCACCCCAAAAGTGACTTATTATTAGTGTAGAGAAAATTGAAAGTGAAACCCGATGAAAAAGTTATCATGGCCTAGGCATCCAAAACAATAATTTTTCCAAAAAATACAAGAACGAAATTTCGACGACTTCGGGTTAGGGTCGGTTAAGGAGCGGCCTGTCATCCAGAAAATATCTAGGTGAAAATGTGGTATACATTAATACCTCTACCGGAGTAGCACGGGTCCATCATCAAGTGTATAGGTCGGCGACACCCTTACGTGGGGTACCGATCTTTTACCCCTTCAGAGCCCCCAAATCCCTCCCTATACTAGATCCAAGCGATTTTGTCCCCAAAAACGGGTTTCCAGCTGTAAAGGGGTTACTGTTGTGTGCCAGGGGGGGGTAACATCCATGGTTGCAAGAAAAGTACATCTGATGAAAATGCGCGGCAGGAGCTTCACGCAGCTTGCAAAGATGAGTATCATCATTCGATCGATCGAACTGACAGCTGACGTATTTGAAATATTTTTGTAACACATGCCACGATAAAAAAAAATTGATGAAAAAAAATTGACGGTTCCGACAGGGAGCGACTTTGAGGAGCTGCGAGTCCGCACGACTTAAGTTACCAATTAGCTATTAGTCGGGCTAATAGTCGTTTCTCGAAGGTGCCGATTATCGACTTCTTTGGTCTCCGTACCTGCAGCAAGGATGGCTGAAAGGGGGATTCTTTTTTCTTCTACCCCGCCCCCCCAGAAGGGGGCGTTCGAGGCGGGGGGGGGGGGGGCATCCACTCCGGCCGGGCGGAGCTGTTTGGTTCGCTTTGCTCGCCTGACTTAATTAAGTCGGCAAGCCGGCTGGCCACCAGCGGGCTTCGCAAGTCGGCTTTGCCAGCCGCGTTGCAGACTAAAGTCAGTTAGCCGGCACAAACAGCGCCTACCGGTTCCTTATTAGACGTGAAATCCTGCCGACTCACAGCTCAACAAAATTTGCCTTGACCGACCCCAAACAACACGGTTTTGAGGTAGGTTACTCGGCCCACTTTATGATATACGCGCACCACTTTTGGTTTGTTTTATTGTTTCCATGAGGAATTTCTCCACTCCAAAATGACTGGAGCCTGTCCTTTGACGACGGACTTGATTACGCGATATAACGTGAGAACAAGAAGAACAACAACAACATCCTTGACGGGGAACGTTTCTTTACTCCCTTGCTTGACATGTCGCCCGACATCTTCGGGTGCAAACAGTGGGCGCGACAAGGCACCTCGAAGGCCGGATACACGCCGAGAAGCGAACCAATGCAACTACACAGACCAAAAACGAAGATGTCGGTTGACGGTCTAGTTATCACCCGTCAAGGCGTCTTTGGACTTATCGTACTCGTGTATTGTGTGGAGTTCCTTGACGGTTGTCCGTCCGTCAAGGGCAAAACTACCGTCAACCAAAGATGTCAGGAGACGGCACTTTGACCCCATGACCGACGGCAATTTTCCCAAATTTCATGTCTGACGCAAAGCTACTAGGTTCAAGTGGGGAACACTTGGTTTGACACCCTTGACGGCTGGACGTTTTTGCTTGACTGACCGCTTCCTGGCATCCTTGCTGTCAACCGACATCTTTGGGCGAATCTTTGGGCCGAATTCTCCCTGGGTAAAATGATCCTGTTCACCCTGACAACATCTAGATCCAGGGGATTCATGATATATATCTTCGAAAGAGTACTACATGTGTAAAAACGCATCCCCGGTGTATCACGCAGCTTGCACAAATGGGTATCGACCCTTAACGCATTCACAACTCGAAACTCGTTTTTTGGGGAAATTACTTGAAATTAGTACAGGGAGGGGTCCTAGGGTTCTAAAGGGCTTAACTTGATCGATTTCACAGCGAACGTATTTGAAACAATTTTATTCAACAATACAAAAATTACGCTTACTCGTATAAAACGGCATCCGACATGAAATATCATGCGTGCAGAAGTGTTTTTTGTTCATTTTTCGACTGTGGCATAGACGTATGCGGTTTCCGTGCAGTATGATATATTGTTAAATCAAAGAAGAAAAACACGATGCCACTGCTGTCGCTGCTGCTGCTGCTGGTCGCACGGTTTTCTGGTCTGTTGCATGCGGGCATGTACTCAGGCGACACATCCGCAGGGAATTAGAAAACAGGATACAGGAAACAACATGAAAAAATGAAAAAAAAACGAAAAAAAACAAACGAAATGACAATGCTCCCTACTAACCCCTTCGAACCCCTTGTTTTCTGGTTTGTTTGTTGTTTCCTCTTAACCTCTTCGAGACTTCCATGGAAAATTGTAAGGGTGTTTGAGGGGTCATGACCTGGCCCGAACCGTGACTCGACCCGCGGGTCGGGTCAGTCAGATGGTATTCAAAAGTTCGCGGGTCGGGTCGGGTCGGGTCGGGTCGGGTCGGGTCGGGCCGGGCCGGGCCGGGTCGGATCAGGCGGTTGTCAATATTTTGCCGTAAAAAATGACGAGTACCCGCCAAATGGAGCAGCCCGGGTCAGGAGGTTTTCAAAAGTGCGCGGGTCGTGTCAGGACGTGCTTAAAATCTCACCGGGAGGGTCGGGTCGGATTAGGCGGTTTTCAAAAACATTGAGACGAAAACAAATGGCGAGTATCCGCCATACGGAGCGACCCGGGCTGCGTGGGTAGGGAGTGTGTCCGGACGGCAACGTAGGAAGCTGTACGGCACGCGTGCAGCGTGGAGATCCTCTTCATGAGGCATCCCTCTATAGTGCGGTATAGTGCGGTAGGTGTTGCAGTTGTTGGGGTAAACCGTTTGTTTCTGACATTCTGATTGGTTGAGCTCCTCAAGCGGGGAATGGAAGTGTCGGTTAGTATAATCCTTTTACGATTAACGTTGTCACAAGACTAGCGCGTAGAACCCTGTCCGTCGGGTTTTAGGCAAACGAATGTCTTCGAAGACATGTTTCGGGCGAGATATTCGTTGAGCTTCTCACATGTTAGGAGATGCTGCACCCCTCCCGTGGGATTACTCCCACGTTCTTCCTACGCGCCATAGATGATTGCAAGGGTGTGTCTAGCAGGTACACACTTGGGGGTCCTCGAGTACATACCCGATACCCGAGCATCGTCAACAACGATTATATGTGGTACCCGCGTGGGTTCCCTTAAGCATATACGAAATACCCTGCTAAACAAACACCTTGGGACAAATGATACCATCACATTCGTCACTTTTTTTGAGTCGCTATACACAGGTTCCACAAGAGACATACCGTGGCGTCGATTGTCCGTCCGTCCGCCTCATTATCACATAACCAACAAAACAAAATTGCTGCTACTACCATACTAGCGCATTCAAAACACAAATCTGAATGTGAGACACGCTACGATAGAGGTGCACCGCTTCTTTTCTGAGCTTCCTCACACGAGGAGCTCAATACGAACGCAACCCACAACCCGGTTCTTGCAACCACGCAAGCGTAACCCAAAGAACAGCATGGCCTATACGGAATAAAACAAAAAAGATACAAAAAAAAAAAAAAAAAACGATTTTCCGGCGATATCGGGCTATAATGCCCCTACAACTGGCAACCCATTTTTGGGGATAAAATTACTTGGAATTAGTATTGGGAGGGGTTTCGGGGCTCTAAAGGCTCCAAAATTCAGATTTTTTATGCCAAAAAGTACTACCTATCGTATCAGGCGTCTGCTGGAGATTGAAAATACACAAGAACAAAAACTCACGGGGCAGGACTGAAGTCCACGTCGCGATCCGTGTCCGCTTCAGGCGAGGGAGTATCCGAAGCCCCGTCCATGGTAGTGTCAGACGCCAATGTAGAAGGGGTCGGTGTTACCAGAACCCCAGAAACAGTCGCCTCGACGGGGAGAACTGTGGGCGCCGGGGTTTGCACCACCGGGGCAGAGGTGGGGACCGGGGCCGCGGTGGGAGGCAAGGTAGGAACGGAGGTGGGAGCATCCGTGCACTCGGACACCGAAATGTTAAAAATGCTGTAATCGAAAATGTTGACCTGGTGAAGGGAGGTGAAGGGGGAAGGGGGGGGGGAGGGCGTACTCATTTGTTGCTTGCCTTAGTCATTTGACCATTGACCACGCATGCCTTTCGAGACGGAGCACCGTTCCTACTCCTAATAGAGACACCTCTAACATTTGGGCGCTCACTACGCTTCTTCCATACACTACATAGGAACTGTTTGCTGATCCTATCCCTGTCCTGTTTCGGGCCGTCTGCGGTCACCATCCATCTCCTAGGATAGCGATCATTTTCTCGCTACTCTATAGTCTACCAAACACCTCCATATCAAAGACGTCAAATTTCCTCATCCTCTCTTCAAACGCATCCCGTTCTTCCTTGTATATTTCACATTCTCTTACTATGGGAGTCCTACTCCATTGTGCCACACGGGCACATATTCGTAGCCACGTCCTCCTCCTCCCGACTACTGGTACATCTCTTTCTTCTTTTTGGTAGGTCCAAGTTCTCTACACGAATTCACAGTTTCAGCTATTTCGCGTAGTCCATTGGGCCGTGCAGATACGTTTTCCATTACAATATCTTCCCTCAACCCCGGTGGAGGGCGATGGGGGGGGGTGGAGGGGAGGGCGGGGAGGGCGGGAGGGGTGATGAAAATATCGCTCCTAGTCGGCTATCAAACGAATGAGTCGAGGCACTAGTTCGATATTGGGGATAACTTTCGACATGGCCGCGCCTGCGCGCACATGGGCGAGGCTGTCTTATGCTTTATGCTGGTGGCTAGGCGCTACTTCCGTGGCACTATTGAAGCACAGCCCACCAAGGCACGCGAGAGTGTCAAAAGCTGCTCTCCTACCTTAACTGTTGCCATGGTACGCTATTTACGTCCTCGCTGATTGTGGTTGTATGCAAGTAGTGGGTGCTCGGTTCAACAACGCCACCACCAACTCAACACCAACACCAGCGAAAAAAAACACTACAAAACTCATTATCAGCTCTAGCACCACCACCAACACCAACGTCACCAACACCAACACCAACGTCACCACCAACACCAACACCTAACCTCCCTGGGTTCACCATGTTGCATTGACGGGGAGCCGTGCAAGAACGGAGGTTTGTCGGATGGAACACGTACCGAGATGCCCCTTATGCATCAACAATACCACCACCATCAACCAAGACCATCGACAAACACTATTGCTACCAACACCAACAGCTAACCTCCCTGGGCTCACCATGTTGCATCGACGGGGCACAGAGCGAGAACGAAGGTTTTGTCGGATGGAAGTCACATGCTGTCAACGGGCCGTGACCGGGATGCCCGTTTTGCACCACTATCACCAAAATCAACCAACAACCACTACCACCTCCACCACCAACGCCACCACTTACAAAAGTACCAACACCAACACCAACAGCACCACTCCTAAACTTCCCGAGTTCACCATATGGCAGGGACGGGGAGCCGAGGAGGGTCTATCGGATGGAAGACACGGTCTGTTGCCGGGCAGTGACCATGGTGCCCGATATGCACCAATGCGACCACCAACCCCATAATCATCACCAGAAACACCGCCTACAACACCACAAACACCAACATCAACACCTAACCTCTTTCGGTTCACCATGTTGCAGCGACGGGGAGCCGAGGAAGAACAGGACCTGTTGGAGGGAGGGTACACGCTGTCACCGGGCCGTGACCGAGGTGCCTGTTTCGCACAAACACCACGACCACCACCCCCCCCCCTCCCACCACCAACACAACCACGCTTACAACACTCAACACACATCTACCCCAAGACCACCACCAAAGCATATTGGCGGAAACTTCACCTCTAAATCATCGTGGCCGGCCGCAAGGGTTGTGGGGACGCAGCACGGACAGTCCCCCCAGTTGGGCAGGGTAGCCTCGGTCGCGTTTGTGTTTTCCAAGTAGACGCTTGTCGAGAGATAGCACGTGCGGCACTCAGGAATGCCGTCCGTGAAGCACCCATTGTATCCCTTATCTGCGCACCCTCTGCTCGATGGGCACGGTGGAAAAGGCGGGGGATTGGTGGGTGGGCTTAGTAGGCATATCTTTTAGGGACACCCGGAAACCTACTCGATGGGTACAATGCGTTAGACCGAAGTTCGGTGGGTTGCAAGGAGGGGTATATACTCTGAGGATACCCGGGTGCTTACCCGAGTATGATCAAAACAAAAGGCTTTGGTCTGATACCCGAGTACCCTAGAGTTTAGAAATGCCGTCAGTGAAGCACCCGTTGTTCCCTTTTTCTGCGGACCCTCCGCTCGACGGGTACATACCATGGGAAAGACGGTGGGTTCGGTGGGCCAACGGTGAGTTTTATACGGTACTTCGAAGTTATTACGGTACTTACAGTTCGAAGTATATACTTTGGAGATACTCGAGTGCCTGCCCAAGTACTTACCCAAGTACAAATGTCTAATAATAAAAAAAAAAGTGTTGGTATTTGGTAGAACACTCAAGTACTCAAGAGTATACCCCCGCGAAGCACCTGTTGTACCCCTCATGAGCGCACCCTCTACTCGACGGATATCATGGGCAAGGCAGGGTATTTGGTGGGTAAAGGGTGGGATTACGATATTTTGCAAGTATATTCTCTGGGTATACCCGATTACTTACACACGAGTACGACTAAATTGATCGGCTTTGGTACGATACCCGGGTACCCAACAGTACACGTCCGTGAAGAACCCGCTGTACCCCTTATCTGCGCACCCTCTGTTCGATGGATACCATGGGCAGGACCGGCGTTCGGAAGGGTGGGTTTAACCGGGAACGAGCTGCTCAGGGTGCGCACAAACGGAGCGTTTCAAACCAAAAAACAGAATCGAAGTTGAGATATTAAGATTCCTTCCTTTCGGATTGACGAAATATCCACACCGAGGGCCCAATAGCTCGACGATACGTACATATATTTTTGTTTTTGCTGTTTTGGTTTCTCATAATTTCAATTGTCTTGACGATAAAAATTGTCGAGAAAGCAAAATCCAAAGGCGAATTACCCCGAAAATGATGTCCCGCACCCGAGCGAGGACCGACACCACCCCAACAACCACAGCTATCAACGCCCCGTAGACGAGACACACAGGAAACAAAGAGCAGACAATACATGGACTACATGCTCCTGGTGCCTGTCAATGCAGCTCCCATCACCGCAGCCAAAATTGTGGCTTGGGACATCGTCCCTGATCGACGTGGCTACTGCTTTAAACCCAAAATCGTGGATTATAGCAAATGATGATGCTCTTTGGCCAGCATCTTTTTTTCTTCATCCCATTTATTATCCTCGCATTACTCTCGCACTCCCTCCCTCCCAGTAGTAACTAAGATCCGGGGTCACATAGCGGGCCCTCCCCCTCCCTCCGTCCCCACTAAGGTACGTGCCTTCATGCTTATCGCGACAATAATTCAGCATTTTCTTCCCTCGTCGACTTGCTTCGAATTGTGTACTTTATATGTCCCTAATCTCACGCTTCAGGGCACCGGTGCCCTTGCAGCAGCAGGGCATGGTCGCTTAGTTGTGTGTGGACACACCCCAGTCTTTTTCAGGGTTGGACGTCGCCTCTACCGCAGCTGGGTGTTGTGCATCGGAGCTGGTGCCCCAACTCGACCGTTGATATTGTTAGCTTTTGGATTTCAGCTTTCTTTTACTTTCAGGTGTATGCTGCGTTCGGAGGCCCTCCTTTCCCCAAGCAAAGTCTGTTCGGTTTCCAGGCTTCGCTACGTATTACAGTACGTTTTGTTCATACCATTCTGTCTGAGATGTAATAACCATTTAATTTCAATATTGATCCCCAAAGGTTGCGTAAATTTCCGGACATAATGTTGCAGGTATTGTTTCCCCGCTTGTACGGGCCCCTCATTCACCCGTCGTAGTACACCGCATAGCCAGCCTCGACCATCCCAATAGCCGTCGTGTTCAGCGTGCACGGGTCCGCCGTCGGCATCGTGCACGAAGGATCACGGGTAGACAGCATCGATCTCGCCCAGTCCCGTCCCGCCTCAGCCTCAGCCTGCTGCTGAAGATCCGGTCTTGAAGCTCGCAGACGGTTGCCCCAAGACGCCGATGCCGGTGCAACTCCCATGAGAACAATTATCCCCGCGAGAAGAAAGCAATGCAGGGCGCCGACCCTGCAGTTTTTTTGTATTACAAGCATTTTGCGATTTCCAGTTACACACAAGGAAGGACGCGCGATTTTTTTAGCACCAGGAATAAAGAGGGTACGAAGGGTGTGCGGCATTGTATACCTGTTGGTGAGGAATCAACGGCAGTTTAGTATCTTATTGCGATTTTCAACTCACCGAAAACACACATAAAGGGGGCGCGATTTGTTTTCGCGGTGATTTGAGAATGAAACGGAGATTTTATGCCTTGATATGCGACCGTTGCGACTAGGAATAAAGCCGCGATATTGCGACTACTCGTGCGATAGTGGTGATTTTGTGAGGAGCAAGCACTAATCTTGTGATAGCAACATGGTGGCGATGTTGTCTTTCGTGTGTTCATTGGCAATCCTTGATTAGGAACAACATGATGTTTTTATTTTCTGAGCATACATTGTCACATCTATGGTCGCCAGAGGACACCCTGCGTGCATCCCCGGGGTTTCCCGTTGGATGGATGTATACATCGGGGTATACCAGGTATATCCCGGCTGCATCCCCGGGGGTTTCTAAGGTGGATGGATACATGGATTTTTTTTTTTTTTTTTTTTTTTTTTTTGCACACTTTCACTTTCCAGCTTCTGGACAAGCCGTGGTCACAGGTGTCATCCCTTCTCCTCCCCGGTTCTTGCCTTCAATTTTTTATCGCGCATAGGGTTCAGCAATCCCACTGCTCGTCGATTGTTCATCGAATGTTGCTAACTCACGCTCTCGCGCTTTCCGCAAGTCAATTTGTCCACAAGAAAAAGTCCCAACGAATTTATACGAGTGTGCACTCGGCGGGGCTCGAACTCACGAAACTGACCTATACCAGGCTCGAGGATAACCTGATACGCCACCGGGGCGACCGGTTTTGGATATGGCGGGGTATAACGGATTGCTTGGGCTGCTATAGAATATCGCCACTCACTCTGTTGTTCCTCAGCTGCGTCAACCCCTTACTGCGGGACTGTCCCAACGTGTCGTACTCTAATACAACTAATTCTCTCTGATGAGTTTGCCACGTGGACGACCGCCTCTGGCTCTGATGATTGAGCGATGCTCACCCCGAGCCGTGTCCAGTCATCGTCAATAACACTAAAAAAATGAAAATACACGCCAGCTGTGAGATCGAAGAAGATTCCGTCGAAACTAATCTTTCCAAGCCGTGCGTGATCCTCCCGATCGCGCGTATTACTGCGTGCGTCCTAATTAAGGATATAGGTCGGCGACTATCCCTGGAACAACAGGGTAGTGTTAATCAATCTGTCTGTGAGCGGAAACTATCGAACCCGTTTTTGAGGGGGACAAAAATTCCGACGTCTGTGGAAGGAATGCATCAGTCTATCAGGTATATCCTGTCAGTCGTATAACCGGTGAGGGGAGGGCGGAGTTTTAAGGGGGGGGAGGGGGCAATATCACAAGAATAAGAGTACATTCCAGCTGTGAGATCGAAGATTTTGTCGAAACTTCTCTTTGCAAGCTGCGTGTGATCCTCCGATCGCGCGTATTACGGACTGTGTGTCCTCATTAAGGATATAGGTCGGCGACTCCTCTTGGAACTACAGTGTAGCTATCAGGGTCAACAGGGTGATGCTAGTCAGTGTGTGCGCGGAACCTATAAACCCGTTTTTGAGGGGAACAAAATCTGACAGCTGTGGAAGGAAATGCATCAGGTTATCAAGTGTATCCTGTAAGTCGTACAACCAGTGAGGAGAGGGCGGAGTGTTGGGGGGGTGGGGGGGGGCAAAAGGGTATATTGTTCATTGATTTCGTGAAAAGCTGGTCATGATACATATTACAGTGAGTACTGCTGTAGTGGACAAGTAAGAGGATGTTGGGAATAAATCATCAAGAAACACGGAAAAAATATATATGTGAACTAAGAAATCGAGACGTTGGAAAATGAACAAATCGAAATATAAATAAATCAAGCAATTACGCAGCCAAGACGGCGGTAAATAGGAAAATGGAACATGAAAGAAAAGAAACAAGCAGACGATACGACAAATCGAAAAGAAATAGGAATCAACCAATCACGCAGTGGAGGAGACGGGAAGCGGGAAAACGGAACATGGATGCATTACAAAACCCCGAAAAAACCAAAAAAAAATACCCCCAATAGGGGCAAAAAATAATCAATCACTCAATCACGCAGTACAAAAAAGCGGAAAGTGGGAAAACGGATCACGGTGAAGGCAAAAACCAAACAGACAAAAATAAAGATCGAAAAGCTTGTGCATAGGGTTCGTTTCGCTTCCTAGGTTTTCTTCTTCAGGGAATGTTATGAGTTGTCAACGTTGAAACTCACACTGCTGGCACATCATTGTCGGATCGCAAGCACACCAATAACAAATCAATCACTCGCGCAGCACGTAGGGTGTTCGCCAATTCGCAATGTGTGTTTGCGAATTCGCAAACTCTGTTGGGCTGAAAAAAAAAAAAAAAAAATCGATGAACGTTTAGTTTATTTAACCGAAGGCCCACCAGCCCGTGAGAAAAAATAGGTTAGCAAGTAATAAGGTAGAAAAACGTATTTCTTAGCCATTTTTTTGGCTGTTTTTTGTGGGTTGGGTTGGCCTTGGATTGAGACGTTCGACGGTTATAATACTATTAATATCATAACATGTTTGGCAACCGCAACGTAGGAGAGGGCGAGGTAAGAGAAGAGTACAGGTGAGAGAGGGAAAATTGACTTGCACCGAAACATAGCTAATTGGAATTAGTGTAGACAGTGGTACAGGTAAAAGATAACGCTGGTGAAAAGAGGTACTTTGGGCCCGCACCATACCTTTCCATGTCGGGGTACCAACTCTGTAAACGTATTCTTACTCCACTCCCACCTATCCATGTACCCAAGTAAAGTTCAATTGATAAATTCATTAACAGCACAAACCAAAAAACCCTCAAGAGGAAGGCGGGAAGACGTAAAACGGAACATGAACGCAAGAACAATCCAGAAAGAAAAACGAAAACCCGAAACCAAAACAACAAGAAACAATTCGATCACGTAGCGGAGAATGCGGGAAATACAGGACAACGAATAAAAGGAAGGAGAAAACGCATAAGGTAGACAGAAAAAGAGCAAAACCAAAACATGGAACAATCAGTAAACCACGCCGCCAAAAAGACGGGAAAATGAAAAACTGGACATGCATGCGTGCACCGGTCACCTGCCACGTGTGCACGGCATGACATTAGGCACCACTCGCTCGTTCGTTTGACGACCTGTCACACATATCATAATCTACGCGATGGTGTTATTCAACATCCACTGGTTTCTGCGCGCAACTACGCCAGCAGCAGTGTTCTGCGCGTAATCGGGTACAAATGCCACAAATTAATTACTGTGTGTTTTTTTGCAGATTACGTCCCATACCCGGTATAACACGCCTCCATATCTTTCTGGACTCCTTTACATGAAAGAGAGTGCAATCCAGGGCGCTTTTTTAGGTGTTGCGTTGTGGCGCCAGCGTGCGCGCAACATTTCCCGCGAAGTCATGCATATGCATGCGCAACACGCGCCTTGCTAGAAGGCGTGTTGCGGCTACTAGCCGCAACATGTACGTTGAACTGCGCAAAACACGTTTCGCCGCAGGCACTTCAATGTTTTGAGTAGCGTACCTTTCCGGTGCGGATTCATGTCGCCTATTTTGAGGGCACGACCGCAACGGAACAGGGTGGTTACTCGCGTGAGTGACAGTCGTTGCCACCCCGCCCCCCCCCCAAAGTGAATCCCCTACTGTACGTCGACCCCCCAAATATATATATATTATATATATATTATAAAAAATGAAAATACACTCCAGCTGTGAGATCGAAGATTTCGTCGAAACTCATCTTTGCAAGCTGTGTGTGATACTCCGATCGCGCGCATTACGAGTTGTGTTTGCTCATTAAGGATATAGGTCGGCGACTCCCCTTGCAACTACAGTGTAGCTATCAGGGTCAACAGGGTGATTTTAGTCAGTCTGTGCGCTGAAACTATAAAACCCGTTTCTGAGGGGGACAAAATCTGACAGCTGTGGAGGGAAATGTATCCTTTTATCAAGTGAATCTTGTAAGTCGAATAACCGGTGAGGGGGGGGGGCGGAGTTTTGAAGGACGTGGGGGCCTGGTTTTGATCAAAAGCGAGCGGGTTTGGAGGGGGGGGGGGGGGGGGGGGGGGGGGGAAGGGGGGGGAAATTTGTACATGTAAGTAATAATCCTTTCAAGGGGATAAATCTGACGGTTTTGGCACCAGTTTATTATTGGGGGGGGGGGGCGTGTGGGGCAGCTCAATACGTGCGTGGAAACTATACATAATTTTGAGGGGATAAATGTGACGGTTTTGGAAATAATGCATCAGTTTATCATGTATATCCTGGGATAAGTCGTACAATCAGTGAGTAGAGAGAGGGTGGAGTGTTCGAGGGGGTGGGGTTGGGATGGGTTTGGGGGGGGGGAAGGTGGGGGGTGGGGGCGGGGGGGGGGGCGGGGGGGGGGCGGGCGGGGGGGGGGGGAAAGGAGGGGTTTAGGTGAGGGGTTTGTTATACGTGTGGTGCTAGGTCTAGGCGATGGTGTGGGTGATGGGGAAGAAGGGGGCGTTCGGGGCGGGGGGGGGGGAAAGCAGCGGCATGGATGGCTCTCGAAAGATAATGAGGTGATATCCTGTGCGTAAAGTGTTTATTTAATATATATATGATCAAGGCTACGGTAGGTGGGTATCCCCAATTTTCACTCCCGGGTCAAAGCCAAAAAAGGGTATACCTCTTAGATCAAGGCTACAGTAGGGGGGTACCCCCAATTTCCACTCCCCGGTCAACGCCAAAAAAGGGTATACCTCTAGATAGATCAAGGCTACGGTAGGGGGGTACCCCCAATTTTCACTCCCGGGTCTAAGCCAAAAAGGGTATACCTCTAGATCAAGGCTACGGTAG
Source organism: Undaria pinnatifida (assembly GCA_012845835.1). Classification (NCBI taxonomy): domain Eukaryota; class Phaeophyceae; order Laminariales; family Alariaceae; genus Undaria; species Undaria pinnatifida. The sequence goes on along the minus strand of JABAKD010000006.1, from coordinate 2,073,200 downwards.
GTAGGTACCCCCAATTTTCACTCCCGGGTTGAAGCCAAAAAAGGGTATACCTCTTAGATCAAGGCTACGGTAGGTGGGTACCCCCAACTTTCACTCCCGGATCAAAGCCAAAAAAGGGTACAAAAAAGCCGAAAAAGGGTGTACCTCTAGTACTATACCCTTTTTGGCTTTGACCCGGGAGTGAAAATTGGGAGTACCCCCCTACCGTAGCCTTGGTCATACTCGTATATATATATATTTATATAACTGGCCTCGGTTGGCACCTACGCTGTAAAAAAATACCTGGTATATTAAAATACAAATACACTCCTACTTTGACCCCCAAATATATATATACATAGACTAGTTGGCCTCGGTTGGCACCGACGCGGTAAAAAAATATTCCCGAGGGTATTATCAAAATAAAAATACATTCCAGCTGTGAAAAAATGATAATACACTCCAGCTGTGAGATCGAAGATTTTGTCGAAACTCATCTTTGCAAGCTGTGTGTGATACTCCGATCGCGCGTATTACGGGTTGTGTGTCCTCATTAAGGATATAGGTCGGCGACTCCCCTTGCAACTACAGTGTAGCTATCAGGGTCAACAGGGTGATTTTAGTCAGTCTTTGCGCGGAAACTTTAAAACCTGTTTCTGAGGGGGACAAAATCTGACAGCTGTGGAGGGAAATGCATCAGTTTGGCAAGTGCATACTGCTGTAAGTCGTATAAATATTATTGGGGTTGGCGTTGGTTGGCAACGCCGCTTTAAAACATGCCAGTCACTGCGTGAGCTAGTCAACCAGGGTACCGTTTGTTTGTTTTTCTTTTTTCTTGGGGGTCGACAGGATGGTTATCGAGTTAGATGATATTGTGCGGGGTGGAGAACCCTATTTCCGCACAAGGGGAATTATCGATCGCATCACCTAGTGTTAACCCCTTTACAACCGGAAACCCGTTTTTGGGGACAAAATTACTCGGATTTAGTATAGGGAGGGGTTCGGGGGCTCCAAAGGGGTTAACATGGTAAGGCACCCACGAGGCAGTTACATAGTAATACCCATTGCTCTCTGGAGTGGCCACAACAGAAGACGAAGTATAACACATTGGCGCTGTCATTCATACACAAGAATGTAGGCACAAGTTGCCGAAATCCGTCTCACGAGCGGTTCTTGGAAGGATGCATCTCACCCTTCATGCGACTCGCCGAACATCTCACGGTGCTTCGCGCTTGGTGCAAGCAATGTCTGCCTGGTTGGTGAAAACCCGACGTGCTCCGTCCCGGCACAGTAGGGATGCGAGGTTCTTCCTAGACGGTGATAGCATTAAAAATCTCTTGTTTTTGGTCGGTATAATGTATGATGGGCCTCCAAAAGGGCCCTGCTGTTGCAAGGAGCGCGCCAACGCGGGCAAGCAAGGCTAATTGTACGTCTGCTATTACACATAGTAATTGAAACGAGGAGCGGCACAGCACGTACAGCACGTGGCTTCTTCGGGGCTTCACTCGCAACACAAACGTCCAAAATAACGGACGACTGCAGCATCGGCCACATGAAGCAATCCTATCCACAGCTGCGGATGGTGTCGGAGATGTCTTCGAATTGCAACGCAGGAGGCTGTGAGGCAAGCGTGAGGTGCGGGACGACGCTGGGATTACCTCAACCTTTTCCTAGACGCTTGATTAGATCGATCGCGCTCGTCGCTTTTTCGTCTGCATCTGTGGCTTCCCCAAGTGTTCACCTCCAATACGATAACTAGGTTTTCCTATTAAATAGAAGCTTGATTATATCGCGCACGTCGCTTTTTGGTCAGCATCACTGGCTCGCCCACGTGTCTACCTCCTACATAGCTACAAGGTGCTGCATGTACGAAGGTCGATTTCGCATGTTCGAGCGCCCCCCGAGTGCATGCCCATTTACAAGATATGCCCGTCGTGGGGACCTTGTCTAGTGCTAAACTTGATTCGCGGAAAGAGTGCGAGCATGAGCTACAGTTAGTAGCAAGTTTTCGATGCAAATCGGCGAGCGTTGGGAATGCATGGGGATGCTCAAACCTCTGCGCGATAAGACAGAAGGCACGTATGATACCCGTTGTAATTTATGATACCGGGGGGAAGGGACGACACCTGCTGTGCGTGACCGCAGCTTGTCTGTCGAGAAGCTGGAAATCAAAAGCGAGGTAACCAACAAAATACAACGGGTCAACGAACAGCTTCAACGGCGTTTTCTCATTATGTCCTGCGCTGTTGTTTCATCCCATACGGCCAATACGCCTGTTCGAGGGTTTGCAACCGCCCTGAATCTTTCTTACACCCACTTTCCTATTCTTCCCGAAAATTGGACACATGACCGATCCCTATGTGATGACCTTCAGCAGTAATACTGCAGTAGTAGTACACCGCCTTTCAGGGAAGGTTTGTGTGGTCTAGCTCATGTTACCCTGGTGTGAGTCGTACGAGCTGTATGATCTACCACGTGTTTCCTGCGTTGGATCTGTGCGCAAATAGCATACAGATCCGGCACCTTAAGGCACAAGCCTTCATGGCCTTAACGCCTTTACAACTGGAAACCCTTTTCGGGGACATAACTACTTGAAGCTAGAAAAGGGAGATATTTTGGGGCTCTAAAGGGGTGAACGAGCCGTCACGAGCAGATAGGTACCTTGGGTTGTGTGTGTGTTTTCCCTGGGGTATTCCTCAGCTCCAGAGTGACTGGAGCCTGTCCTGTGACCACGGACTTGATTATGCGAGTTAATGTGAGAACAACAACAACAGGGACGAGCCTTAAAAACGGCCTTAGGCGACCCTTGACCCGTTCGACACTAATAAAAAGTATCCAACACCATTTCCAAGTTGTTTGCCCCCGAAAACGTGTGTTTTGTTTTTTCAATCACCCCCCTTTCAAGCTGAACTCGTAGGAGGTTTTATCTTGAGCAATCACGTCGGACACCACGACGGTTCGTTGTGCACCCAGGAAACCATTTTTTCTTTTTTTTTCTTCATCTGTCCTATTCTGCTATTTACATCCTCGCACTGCCAGCGGTAACTCAGATCCGGGGTCACAGAGCGGGCCCTCCTCCCCCCGGCCCACTTCGATACGTGCCTTCATTTTTATCGCGACAAAAAATCGGCCTTTTCTTCCCTCGTTGACTCGCGTCGAATTGTGATATTCCAATCCGAGCAGAACGAAAATAGCACGTGAACCTCACCGGCGTCTGCAGGCAGATTCCATGGGCATTCGGCTCGTTGGTGCCTACGCACCACGTATGCTCGATGGCAAATCTAAATGCCACAGACTGCCACCTGCTGGGGTCCGAGCGAGTACAGACGTCGGTTGACGGCACCATTGCTCCGTGGCGGACAACCGTTAAGGAAATGTCAACACTAGCACTACTATTACTGTATCAGACCACGGCGGAGGTCCCTATGCTGTTGTTGTTGACGCAGGCTCCGGTCACTATGGAGTGGAAGAATACCCCAGGGAGTGCCGGTCGAGTCGTACCGGTTGCCTGCTTACAAAAATAAAAGCGCCTGTAAAATAGCTTGGCACAGCAGTTGGGAACAACCTGCAACGAGTGCATGGCGGTACGCGGAGTAATACCGGTAGCCGCTATAGTGCCGCAGCGGCCACCGGCACCATAGAGGGACCACATACTCTTTATCGCTATGATACGTACGTCTTCGTAACGAGGCTTTTGGACAGGACAGAAGAAAACCGTCAACCGCCATTTTTGCCTGATGAGGAAACGCTGGGGTATATATTCTACAGATAACACCTACCTGGCACCACCATTTTCATCATTTACCGTTCGTTTGAAGGTAGACTCCACGTGGGATCGTATTGCACCGTGGGGGGCCCGATTTAAGAGGCGCTCTGAACAGGCAAGCCCGACTAAAGCCATCGGTTGACGGTCTGGCTATGACCCGTGAAGGCTGCTTTGGACCTATCATACTAGGTATATTCTGTGGATTTCCTTGACGGCTGACCGTCCGTTGAGGGGCAAGAGCGCCGTCAACCCCGATATCTTTTGAGTCCGACCGATCTTTTTTGTCTCTGTGCCGTCAATGTTTTAGACTGGACATCATATAGGTTTTATTTAGTACAGCCTTCACAAGACGTGACAAACCGATTTGACTGCTTCTGAGAACTGCGTCGGCGTCGATATTTTCGGGACAACCTATTTGGAACTACTAGTAACTGCTGTAGCGGGTCCGTTTTCGCTTAGTATGGATGCTCTTAAATCGGATATCCCACGGTATACTAACGGTAATTCAGCTATAATAGGAAGGGTATAATATCCTGGAAATCGTACTATCTAGGTCTTTCTGCGCATCATGCCGTTGGGTACAACAGAGGGCGGGCTGATGTGAAAATAACACGATGATGCATACCGCATATCATACCTCTACTGCCGAGTGAGCATAGCAGAAGGTACCAGGCAAAAACATGAGAGCAGGTACTATGTAGCCTTGTAATAGAAACAGAATGCCGTGCACCACCAGTATGATAGCAGTGTTGTGTCGTTCACAGCAGTGTTCTTTCCGCTCATAGATATCCAGAAACCCCTGTGTCCGTGCCGAGGCCTCATCTTAGAGAGGCCAAAGACATGTGGCCACGAACGAATCTGTGTGAGTTGCAAGTAGAACACGTTGAAAATCGAGCGACCCCCCCCCCCCCTGAGAGGCGTGTGCATACCGTATCTCACAGCAGTCCTCACGATTCGCATACGATGTGCCATTACCATGTTCGCACAGGTTAGGATGCTCAAGGGGGCCTGCTATGGGTGGTGTGCGTTAGTTAGTTACACAGCAGTGCAGTTCGACCCGGTTTACAATGCACCTCTGGTAGGTCGGTCGGTCAGGCCTGAAAAAAAGTGGTTTCGTAGTGGAGTGCTGCCTACGGTTACAGGCAAGCAACACTCGTATCGCGTATGGATAGTTGGGCCATACGGGCATGGATGGTTTCCTATGGGATGATGAATGATGTGTCATATACGTCATTTACGGCATGGATGCCCGCGTTTCGTGCTGCATTACGACTCGCGAAGAATAACCGCTCCTGCCACCAGACGACAGCCTACCAGATATACGCCGACCAGGCCTAGCGGGCCCGACACGACTGCCGTACCCAACCCCCTTTTAGTATCATAGGGTGCAATGACGATGTCCCTGGAGAGCTCCTGGAGCTGGAGAGCTCCTGGAGCTCCATGCACATGGCACCACGTAGCCGCAAGACACCGCATGCAACATCTTAACGTTAGAATAGATGGCGGGGATTGCAGCCAGCATTCTGGCAACAGCTTCGTATAAGCCCTGGCAGTGGGTATGCGCACATACGAGCAACATTCCTCTCTCATGTGACAGATGCCAACGCACCGCAGCAGCAGCAGCGGCAGCAGCGGCAGCTGCAGCACAGCGAGTAGCCCATTTCTTCTGTGTCGTTATACCAAGTCGCAGAATCCGTGCCTGCCGAGCAGTCCCGATGAAGCATCTATATTGAAAGCTGCATATTATGCAGCTTTCATCAACCCTAACCCTCGCAAAAATAAATCGCTCTCGTTATGGCCTCACCAACGGCGACGAGGTCTGCGGGTGATTGCAAATGGCGGAGGATTGGATGGTGATCAAACACTCGGTGGAGGCATCACGATACCTCGTCACCAGCTGAACGTGCGGTTCGGGTAGGTGGGTTGGTCGCGAGAGCATCTACTCGTACCTACTTGTATGTGAAAATCTATCTGCTGTTGTACCCTCCGCCGGGTTGATGGTGCAAGAAAAGTTCTCACCGTGCGAGTGCTGAGCACGCCATGATGATTGCGCGCCAGGAAAAAAGCAACACGGGGGGCCAACCTCACGATCTTGCGAACTGAATAAACCCCGGTCTCTACCCAAGCAAACTGCCCAGCAGCCGCTGCTTTGCTCTGAACGTGTTGCCTCCTCTTGTGTCTTGCGCGCAAGCCCCTCGTACCAGTTGCCTCCTGTATTTACCGGTCACAACAAGCAAGGAGAAGGAGACGAAAAATCCAGCAAGTGCCACAACGTACTCGTGGAAAAGGAGCTTTCGTGTGGCGCTTGTGAGGGGGATGTTCTCTAAACACCTGCAGTCTGTGGGACGGTAGTGAAGCACGTGTGCCAGCAATTAGGCAGTGACCTGCAAAGCTTGATTGGCACAGAATTCCAGCGTCTGGTGGGCGGGATGGGGCAGGTTCGGGGGGTGGTTCGCAGCTGCGGGACCTCACAGATTTTGTCACATTTGACACCTAAAATAAATAGAAATGAATAATGCAAAATACAAAATACAGGAGATCGATATTGAACAAGACACAGCTGCAGCACCTTTGCGCAGAAGAATTGCACTGCTGTGTGGTGAAAGTATCACCAGATCTACGATAAATATTCAATATGGAACGTCATCACCGACTTTAATATAAAGCACTATTCAGATACATATCTATATCATCACGGTCTCAGTTCAAGCGTCAGCACCGATGTTGCAATGGATCTACGATGAAATATATTTAAAGAACAGAACCAAAAGGCGAAAAACTACGATGATACAAGTACGGCGTGACTGAATTTCTACAGATGGAACATTGGAAGGGTCCGAAGAGTCATCATCTACGTAGACTTCATGAAATATTGGCGATCGTCTAAAATGTGAAATTGAATATTTTGTTGTTTTCGCGCGCGTATTATTCAAAAATTGAATGGAAAAAATAGAAAAATAATTCGTCGATACCAGTAAAAAGTTTTTCGAAGTGCGATCTCTGAATAATCGGTTTTAATATTTGAATCAATCGACACGAAATTATCGCCAGATAATCATATAAAATCACTGAATGTTTGTATATCGACGGAGAAACTTACAAAATTTTGATTAACCCGGATGGCTGAAATTAATCCCCTGTTATCCGGTCAGGAAAAGCCTCATTACAATTTTGGTCGGCACCCATGAAGTCGGAGTCCTCCCTTCGACTTTGGACGTCGTTTACGAACCCAATCTCACGTCCAGCGTGTCACACGCTCTGTGAGGCAGAAGTGGTCGAGGCACTCGGCAGCGACTGGGGACGGGCGAGGAGGAAGGAGAGGCTTTCCGGATCAACGGGAAGCCAGCGCTTGACGGGGTTTGGGGATTGACGGGTTGAGGAGCGCCCGGATTCTCTTTCCGTGAAGGTTGGGCCCAAAAGGGGGGCACGATGAGCGAGCTTTGCCACATATGCGACCTATTCAGGACGGCGCTGTTTGGGCCCACTAACACGAACGAGGACCATCTCGACGATGGGCAGGGGAACGACTTGCCTCGGCCGATGGCCGACGCGCCCGCAACGATGGGAGTAAGGTGAGTCAGCGCAGAGGTGTATTGAGTCCCCTTCAATATACTTTTTGATTTGAGTTTTACACCCTCTTCCTAAATGAGCGCAAAAGCAGCGATCGCTGAGGGGCCGCACCCCCATAGATTGCTTCTGCAAATGGCCCATACACAGCAGCAATGCCCTGAACCGAGCAGCACCGTCTCGACGCCATAGAGCAAGCCTTCGTTCCCGAGTGCCGCGATCTACCTTCCCGGACGTTCTCAGCGGCACGTTGTGGGGTCGGTTCGCGTAGATCGATATTACCCGGGAGCTTTCTCGGCTGGATTGTTTTTCGTTGTTGACGTTGGGGTGGTGTTGTTTTTTTTTGCCAAAAAATCGACCGACCGTCTTATTTTTGTTTCGGATCAAGTGTTTGGGTTGGCGGACCCCCATACATAGCGAGACAAGAAGTTTCGTCTTAAGAGATAAGTCCGACGCCCGTTGTTGCATTGCTTTCGCTCGGGCGGGCGGGGCGGGCATCCGGTTGTCCTACTGCTGCTTCGTCGCCGAGGGGCGGGCTGTCCATCGGTGCATAGGATTATAAAACATCATCTACCTTCGAGACAACTGCAGCTCGCAGCTTTTCTCCTTTCTCCTCGCCTTTACATTGGAATCCAGCTCGACCCTTCTTTTTTTGTGTTTTGGTTGGTTTTGTGATGTAATAATTTTTAGTTTTCGCGATTTTGGTTATTTTTTTATTGTTTTGCTGGATCGCCAACATAATAAGAGGAACCTGCTCTCCCTTCCAGTATTTGCTTCGCACTTTTGCTTTCTCCTTCTCCGTGGCTATGTTAGTAGTAGTAACTCAAATCGGGGGTCACTGTGAGCATGGCTTGTCTTCCCCTGCTCTCCACTACAATATGCGCCCTGATGTTTTAACGCGAGAATAATTCCGCACTTTCTCCCCTCGTGGACTCGCGTCGAATTGTGCTTACCTACGCTCTAAATCGCTTCCGGCGGTTGGTTTATCTATTATTGATAGGAAATAAAAATCTCCATGCCGAGATTTGAACCCCCGACTCCAACCTTGGTACGTAGTGTTTGAGGTTCTCCACTTGACCACCGGGGCGACCGGCAGACCTGGCATCAGCGAAATCGAACGCTTGTCCCTTGTCCTACTGTACAAATTGGACGGAAATATAGGTGTTGTTTGTGTACCTTAATAAAGATCAAACGATCCTTATATTTCCATTTTTTCGTCGTTTTGGACTGTACGTGGGTACAGCAGCAGCAGCAGTGTCCCTCACTTGCGCCAGTAGATATGTGGCTCGTAAACAGTAAGCGCTCTTCCGGAGTGCTGCATTGCTTTAATTATTGCTGTATGGTTGCATCAATTTTGCCTTGTGCCTTATGATCTTCGCTAGAGGGGCTGCTTCTAGGCCTTGCCATTAATTGGTGCTGGATTACCCTGACGTGGTGCTTGGCGAAACTTGGGATGATCTGCATGCATGCCTCTCGCGCAGCACCGCAGAATTCCGATGCTTTTTGATAGTTTTATTATCACATCCTCGTCATTCGGTCACACCGATTATACCAGTATATACCTGTCAGTGCAAAACTTCGTGCTCGAAGATTATATGGTACCAGGTTTGCAGGTATGGTATTGTACCAGGTACAGCAGTGTTGATGCGTTTCTTTCGATCAACCTTTACTGGAGCTCAACCCGTAAGGGCTTTTATCCTGAGCGACCTTCTGAACAAGACGTGGTCGCAGGTTTCTCTCCCCTCTCCCCACCGATACTTGCCTAATTTTTTTTTTAATCGCGCGCAAATTTCAGCGCTTCCGCGTTTCAGTTTTTCGTGCTCGTCGATTTGTATCGAATTTCTTTCAAACACTGCAGTAATGAAGGCACGTACCGCTGGGAAGGGAAGACAACTGTGACCACGGCTTGTCCAGAAGCTCGCTGAGGGTATCACCTCTTGCGAGTTGAGCCCGAGAGTAAAAATGATGGGGAAAAGGACTGGTATAAATATGCGCAGCAAGGGCTCCGCTCCGCGGGCGGCTGACGCCGTCCGCTACGCTCGCGCGAGGAATATAGCTAAATGCGAAGGGGGCAAAAAGAAGATTCCCATGATTGGTGCGAATAGCGATTTGATCATGCCAAGAGGTACTCGTGCAGAGCTGTTTGTCCTGTGCTACTGTGCTGTGCGCCTTTTGGCGATGCCACTTTCTCATCGGCAGTACGGGTGCAATTTGCGAAACAAAAAACATGACCGAGAGGACAATCAAATGCTGTCAATAACGGACGAGTACACGCGTACATACCGGTACCTGGTACCTGGTGTTTTTATGATACCTGGTACTGCTGTGTCTTCGAAAGAAAGCACAGCCCACCGCGGCACAGCAACGCACCGCACGGCACCGCACGGCACCGCATGACGCTCCGCAGCTGAGCTACAGCTGGGCTGAGCCGGGATCTGGTAAGTTAGTTATTGCGATTCATTGTAGTACGTACAAACCTCATGTAGTAGTACCGGTACTTGTTGTGATACTTCGATTGATACCTAGCATTGTACGGAAGAGCAAGTATAGCAAAGCACGCAGCACGGCACAGCACCGCACAGTTCGGCGCTGCGCTGCTGCGCTGAGCTGAGCCAATGAGCCAAGCTGGATCCTGGTATGACGATACTGTATGTGTGTGAAACTAAAAAAAAGGGTGAAGGGAGAAACCACAGAAAGCTTGAACCGTTCCGCAAGCAATGGAGGGAGGCGGTGTTCAAGTCCGAGGTCTTGAGAGGCCTAGGGATATACCAACTAAGCCCGCTCAGGGCAAATACCAAAATAAATAAGTGTATCATAGCGATATGATTACCAAGTACCTGGTATCAAATACGAACGCGTTGGAATTTGCGCGAAAAATTGGCACGAATATACCTGGTATTTTGTTTTGCATGTGTCACAATTAGTAATTTATAAAGAGTTTCGACAGTTACCTTGGCCGAAGTCGCAACGAATGCATTCTTTGCTTTCACAGCATGCCTGCCAATGTTTGGAAGATGGGTGATACCCCCCAGCAATGCAAGAGATGCGACCTGTAAGGTTCTCCACAAAAGGAAGGATCGCTTTTGTTGCAAAACATACAGGGAGTATCACTTGTTGGACAGGGAAGGTCCTGTTGAAAATCGTCGCGTCCCGCCTCAGCAGCTTCTGCGAACAAGGGGAAATCGTCCCCGAGGAACAATGTGGCTTGCGCCAGGCGCGATCAACAGCGCATGCTGTTCCTCGTGCTCCGACTGCAAGAAATCGGACGAGAGAGGAAAATTCCCTTGCACAAGTGCTTCATCGATTTGCGCAAAGCCATGTATGACTGTCGACCGAGAGCTGCTGTGGGAAGTCCTCGAACGCTTCCGTGTACGCCCAAGATGCTTGCAGTTTTCCGCCAGTTCAATGACGGCATGCGGGCTCGCGTGCGTTCGGACGATGGTCAGCACCCAGAATGGCTTGACGTCAAGCAGCGGCTTCGCTTCGGCAAGGTTGCGTGCTATCGCCGTTACTGTTCAACATGCTCTTCGCCGGTGCGTTACACGTTGTCCTCGTTCGCTTCAGCGAGGGTGAAGGCATCGCGCAGAACCTAGTCCACGTCGATGACGATAAGCCTGTCAGAGCCGAGGAATCGTTGGCATTCGTGCGGAGGGCCGTTTGGGGAGGGCCATGTAGGCCGTGCTTTACGCCGATTTTGTCTCGAAATCGGCAGAGGGACTTGGTAAATGATGGCAGTCGTCGTGATCGTCTTGGGAGCAACAGCCTCACGGTTTCGGAAAAGAAAGACCGAGACCATGCTGCTGCAAACACCAGACCTTGTATCCCGGGCTCCTCCGTTCGTCATTGAAGCAGCAGGTCAGAGGTATAAACAGACAATATTTCTATACAAGTACCACGGCGGCGTTATCCACGAAGACGCTGACCTCATGGTTGAGATCAAGCGACGGGTCCGACTCATGAGGGCATGCTACAAGCGGTTCGGCTCAGAGCTATACGATATGATGACCGCCCGGCTCCGCCCAAAGGTCCACCTGCTGAAGGCCGAGGTGGTGAGACCCAGCTGTACGGGTGTGTGACGTGGATGTGGGCACTCGACGCGACTCACTATGACGAGCTCCGAAAGGTGCACCCCGAAGTCCTTCGGCGAGTCCTTGGCTTCCAACGTCGTGGGGACCACACCAACGCCTCGTACGGCATGGCCCTCAAGAAGACGAAATGCGAGAGCATCGAAACGACCGTCCGGAGTCGGCGGCTCTTCTTCGCTGGGGCAATTGTACCGACAATGGTACGGCAAGATTAGGGGCGATTACCCAGTGGGATGATGTTTGCATAGATGGCCGGTGGGAAAAACCCGAGAACAGATGGGCCACCAAACAACTGGCGAAGAAACCTGAGAGACGACGTCGCCGTTTTTCGGCCCACCGAAGGCTCCACCTAAGATTCCCCACGGCAATTCGGAGTTGAGGCCGTCCTGTGGGTCCATGCAGCAAAGAAGGCGGGCAAGTGGTCCCGGGGGATCCTCGAAGCTGCCGATCGGTTTATGGCCAGGTGGCACGTAGAGGAGGAAGATAAGAGCTCTGAGCGCCGTGCAGCCCGGATGCGTGACGCGCAAAGCTGAAAGCGGGGTGGGGGGAGCAGGAAAACCGCTGCTGAAGAAGGCAAGGAGACGGCGGACAAGGTAGCAAGGCACCAGGCCGACTAGTAGGTAGAACCTGTCTACATAACCTCAAGCTACTGCTACTACCCTTGTGTTTTGTTCTTGTTTTTTGTTATTTGGGTCGCCTGCCCCATCCAATCCCCTCGGGGGGTTGATACTGCGGTACTACCACCGCCGGTATGCGGGTTCTCGCAACCGGGTTTCCCCTCTTGCCTTTCATTATTTCCCCCCTTCCTTCGTCCTCTCATATATTTATTTATTTTTTCTCTTTTGCTTTGTGCCCTTTCTGGTCCTTTCGGGTCCCTTTACGGACTACTGTTGAGGCGATGATGTCGGTATGGACACCGCCGTCGAAGATACAGTAGTCACTAGAGGGCAGACCAAGCAAGGATGCTCTCGACCTCTATAGTAGTTGCGTTCGGAACCAAGTTTGGGTGCTGCCCCGACGCTGGCTGGGTGGTGTCATCTGCTTTGCTGCTGCGGTTTTGGTTGCTTAATTATTATGCTTCGTTTTTTGTATTCTGTATTTTTTTTCTCACGCTTCTACTCTCCAGCTTTTGGGCAAGCCGTGGATCACAGGTGTTGTCCCTTCTTCCCCCCGGTTCTTGCCTTCATTTTGATCGCGCACAGGGTTCAGCAAGCCCACTGCTCGTCGATTTTTCATCGAGTGTTGCTAACTCACGCCCTCGCGCTTTCCGCAAGTCAATTTGTGCGCAAGAAGAAGTCCCAACGAATGTATACGAGTATGCACTCGGCGGGGCTCGAACTCACGAAAGTGACCTATACGAGGCTCGAGGATACCCTGATACGCCACCGGGGCGACCGTATATACGGGGGCGACGACGATGACGGCGATATTTGCACCACTGCTGTCGTCAGAAGTAGTGTGCAGGTGGTAGACTCACCGGGCGTTTATTTGCACGTACGTGCAAGGTTTTCAGACTTGCACGTAAACTCAATACTGCCCCTGCCGACCTCGAGAGCAGACCTCGAGCCCCCCAAAGGGTTGGGTTAGGGTTGGCGTTAGGGTTAGGGTTAGGGTTGGGGTTAGGGTTCGGGTTAGGGTTAGGGTTAGGGTTAGAGTCAGGTCTCGGGTCGGGTTGATCTGGGCAGGGCAACCGTCGTTTTGCGCGGACCTGCACATAGGGAGCCGCCGTACATTAATCGTTATTGAGTTTACGTGCGAATCTTGAAAACCTTGCACGTACGTGCAACTTGGAGGGGGGCCTGCTAGACCAGGCAGCAATGCTACTGCTCCTGCAGTAGGGCCGTGCTTAACCCAATATGGTTGTTCGCTGCCCCAAAAGTTGGTTTGATGGCGTCATCTGCTGTGTTGCTATTAGTGGTTGCTGGCTCTCTGTTGTGCTTTGTTTTTCACGTTTTGTTTGTCGTGCCGTCCTGTCTTTTTCCCTCTTTTTCCCCATTGCTTTTTTTTTTTTTTTTTTTTTTATCCTCCGGCGGATGGGGAAAAATAAAGCTTTAGCTCACCACACTTCCGCGTATTTTCATACGCGTCGTGTGTCGATTTAACTCAGTTGCTTTCGCAGCCCAACGCTAGCTGGCGCACCCTTCGAGTCCCATTGTAGGTATAGCGTAAGCTGTCCCTATCATTGGTCCTCGTTACAACCCCGGCAGCGCAAGCTGCCGTTGTATACGGGTGCGTGTGTATGTCGACCCGGCCTGTCCCCTGAGGGTCAGGTTCGGTGGAGATAGCCACCCGGAATGTCATCTTTCCGGGTAGTGTGGGACTTGCGCAAGCTCACCCACTAACAAAACCCCTGGCCATGGGAGATAGCCTTCCGCCGGACTTGGTCCAGTTACGGTCCACCCTACCCATTCGGGCGTTGGTCCTCGGGCTTTTCCCATTTTACATCGTGTATAGAAACAATTACACAATACTTGTACGCAATAGCCAGGCTGAGATTCACAGGAAAACAGAAATGAGTACCAGGTATAAAATAGAGAAAACGGAGCCACTCTCCCTGAAAGGTCAAAACGAAACAAAAATCGGAGCGTTGTGATTCATGTGCGAATTGATCTAAGTGGTTTTCCTTTTTTTTTTGCTTAGTTGTATTTTTTGTTTTTTTGTTTTTGTTTTTGTTTTTGTTTATTTCGTATTTCTCTCTTCCAATGTATTTCTGTTGCTGACGTATGTATGTTGTGCCTGTCGTACCCAGTACTAGGGCATGACATTGCGTTGTCGAATGCATTACGATGCATTATCTCTGTGTCGTGGCTTGTGACCACAGAGCTGATCTTTCTAGGGTGAAGAATCAGTACGGACACTCGGTGTGCTGGATGTCGACGAGTAGAAGAACGGTTTAATGTGAAGAACACACACACACATCCCCGCCGCCTTTCTGGCTCCTTCAAAAAAGGTTGGGCAAGATTTTATATGCTGTCCTCTGGCTCAAATATCTCTATACTATAAACAGTACGTCTGTTTCTCATCAGAGAGCTGCTACGATGGAGTTTTCAAGATAGTCAATCACGTTGGCGAAGGTGGAGGGTACAGCAACAGCGGACACCAGAAGCAGCATTAGTATCGTACCTCTCGTAAGAAAACACACTTTAAGAAGTCTAGCCTATTAATAGAACTTCAAACAAAGTATGAAAATAGGTAGCTCAGGCGCTTATGCAGCGGTCTACAGGAAGTATAGGACATCTACAATCCCTTCGCGCTCCGGTAGGATAAGGATGTTAGCGTAGAGCCGAATTTCAGGTTTCGTTCGAGAGGGCCGATACTCACTACTTGTATGGTACCAGGTGCCCTGGTAGGTGATGGCGGGAAGAAACATAAGTTTATCACTAATTTTCAAGGACGTCAGCCGTGAGTTCGACGAACTTCAGGTCAATACTCATCTTTGCAAGCTGCGTTGTTGGTACTCGTAATGTACTATATGGGTGAGTTTTTATTGGGAGGTGTCCTAGTTTTGTTCACTATAATGGTAAGTGTTGGTATTTATACTTTAGGTGGGGAATTTTGAGCTAGGTAAAACATCGCATCTATTTTATAAATTTATCACTGTAGTTTCCACTATACTGCTCTATCATATGTATGGTATTATAATTAGTTCAGCTTTTGTGCTTTTACACTTCTTTCGAGCTTTTGTAACTGCTGTGTCAGTGCGCAGAATGATTGCGGTCCGATATCGCCGTTGACAAAGTACATGGGATTCATGCATTTCAAAGAGTAAAAACGCGCGACCGGATTACTACGCAGCTTGCAAACACGAGTGTCGACCCTTAAATTGATCGAACTCACAGCTGACGGAATTTAATAAATTTGTTATAACAACGTCAGCTGTGAGTTCGACGAATTTAGGGTCGATACAAGCTTAACACGTTTAAAAAAAATACCAGGTACTGACCTACGCTTGGTTGGTTTCTATTGTGGGTGAGGGTGAATTTCTACGATGAGTCTGCAGTAAAAACGCCTCCCGAATTTTTGTGTTCCTGCGAGTAGCAACCTCTCTTCCTTATTGCCCTGTTTCGTATTTATATTTCGAATATTGTGGAGGCCCCGTACTCTGGCTGTATGGTGGTCGGAGGCTTTTGATCCTGCTTTTGCTGTTGACTTTTAAACCTGTCGTGCCGTCTTTTTGAAGTGCTCTCCTTTCATACTTGCCAAAATAAATAAATCCCCGTCGGCCTTTAAGAGCTGAGTGTGGCTGAGAGGTGGGAGAATATGCCGAGGCCGACTTCTGGAGTGTTCGACGTCACAGGAAGTGGTTTTATGTACGAATACCGTGTTTTATACTGGTACGTGGCAGATACCAGTACGTCCTAACGATAACCTCTAAGAGGATACGTTTGAGACACCAGGTACGTCGTAACGATAGCCTCTGGAGGTTACGTCTGAGACTAGCACCTGATGACACGCAAGACAACACGCCCCCGGCACGAATTGGATTTCAGAGCCCTTTTCCTCCTAAATCAATAGGGGCGCAAATAACGAAAGTCAAGTTGTGGCTCTGAAACACCCTCGTCGAGATGTTTCCACGAGACGCATCGCTCGGCGTTTACGCTCTCCGTGGTGTAGAGAATATCAGATCGGAAAGACCTCCGAGGGATTGTGTCATCTTTTGCGTGTTCCAGACATGGTACTTGCTGGGATGTGTACGATTCATATCTACGAACGGGCCCTTTTCCCGGCCGTACGCATATTCTAGACGGAGTAAAAACATGCTATATTAGCATATGCCTAACGAAGTAACGTCATTGAGCGCGGGCACATCGAGCGTTCCTTTCAAAACAATGACTATTTGCACGTCTCCCCCTCGTGTTCAATACTGGTGACATATCATAACCACATCACCTCGCTTGCTGTATTTGTATTATTTATCTCTGTCTTAAAATTGGCGACCTCAGAGCCCCACATCGGCACAGTAAAAATCATGGGCGTCAATCGTACATGTGAGCTAATAATAATGGGAAAAGGAAGTACGGGCAAATATGTTAAAATTGCGGTAGACAACACTACCAATCTGTTACTTAGGGTATTTCGTACTTACCGTCTGCATGATCGCCTCCCACCTGATGCCATACGAAGTATGACTAACGAAGTAACGTAAGTGAGCGCGGGTACACCAAGCGTTCCTTTCAAAATGCTGACGATTTGCACTTTTTCCCCTCGTGCTCAATGGTGGTGACGTTACATGAACACATCACCTCGCCTGTTGTATTTTGCAATATTTATATATCTTTCTCGCAATCATCGATGTCAGAGCCCCACACCGGCACGGCGACATCATGGTAATCACGTGGTTGTACCTATCGATTGAAATATTCTATCTTGCGATCCATCATGTACAAAAACTATTAATAATTGTGAAGCTAAAACATTAAATCTGCTAGAATAACGAACAATTCGAGGCAGGTGATATAAAGGGGTGTATCATTGCTACAATCGTCAGATTTGTCCCCTTCAAGGATTTATATTTTCCGCGCACATATTGAGGTGCCCCGCCCGCCCCCTGCCCCCCCCGGTCCCTCTTGTTCAAACGCCCAACCTATAATCAAAATCTGCCAGAGTAGTAAACACTACCAGCCAGCTGATATCACCTCATTATCTTTCTAGCCATCCATGCCGTAGCTCCAATTCATTTCCGCCGCCCCCCCCCCTTTTTTGTCCTCGTTCCCTCTTGTTCAAACGACCCACCTAAAATCGAAATCGGCCAGAGTAATAAACACTTTTACGCAATTGATATCACGTCATTATCTTTCTAGCCATCAATGACGTAGCTTTAATTCAGCTCCCCCCCCCCCCCCATCACCCCCCCAACACCCCCTCCTTCCCCACCACCCGCACGATCGCCTAGACCTAGCACGACGCGTACAGCAAGCCCCGACATATATGCGACCTAAACCTGTTAAAAACCCTTCCCCCAAAAAAAGAAACACCCCCCCCCCCCTTCCCCCCCCCCCATTATTTTTTTCCTCCGCTCCCTCTTGCTCAAACCCCCACCTAACATCGAAATCACCTTACTATCTTTCTAGAGCCATCCATGCCGCTGCTCCAATTCATCCCCCCCCCCCCCCCCCCCCCCCCCCCCACGCCCCCTCCTTCCCCACCACCCGCACGATCGCCTAGACCTAGCACCACGCGTATAGCAAACCCCTACATCTATGCGACCTAAAGCTGTTAAAAACCCTTTTGCCCCAACACCCCCCCCCCACGCCTTCGAATACTCCGCCCTAGCTCCTCACTGGTTGTACGACTTACACGATATACATAATAGACTGTTGCATTCCTTCCAAAACCGTCAGATTTATCCCCTTGAAGAATTTATGGTTTCCACGCACATTTTGAGTTGCCCCGTCCATCCCCCCTCCCCCCCCCCCCGCTCCCTCTTGTTCGAACCCATGCCCCCACCCCCTTAAAAACTCCGCGCTCCCCTCATCGGTTATACGACTTACAGGATACACGTGATAAACTGATGCATTTCTACCAAAGCTGTCAGATTTTGTCCCCCGCAAAAACGGATTTGATAGTTTCCGCTCACAGACTGACTAACATCACCCTGTTGACCCTGATAGCTTCACTGTAGTTCCAAGGGGAGTCGCCAACATATATAGCTACACTGTAGTTGTAAGGGGAGTCGCCGACCTATATCCTTAATGAGGACACACAACTCGTAATACGCGCGATCGGAGTATCACACACAGCTTGCAAAGATGAGTTTCGACGAAATCTTCGATCTCACAGCTGGAGTGTATTTTCATTTTTTTATAATATCCTTAATGAGGACACACAACCCGTAATACGCGCGATCAGAGTATCACACACAGCTTGCGAAGACGAGTTTCGACAGAATCTTCGATCTCACAGCTGGCGTGCATTTTAATTTTTATGATAATGTATCGTATATTACATACCGGTATTTTTTTGTTTCGTCATGATACATGAGATAATTTGTTGATATTTTGTGTCCGTGAACTTTTCGGCCGTTGGTTACCGTCGGGATCAAAGATGTCGGGTGACGGTCTAGGTTTGACGCGTCAAGGCGCCTTTGGACGTATCATAGTGGTTTTAGTGTGTCGAGTTTCTTGACGGCAGTCCGTCGAGGGGCGAGAGTGCCGTCAACCGATGCCTTTGGTCCGGATGGGCGTGTGTTTTAGAGTTTCGTCATTAATTACAGCAGTCACTAGTATTTTGTCACCAATTCGAATCTTATCCTTTGCTATTTCCAAGTACTGTAGGTTTGTCTGCAAAACGTGGGAGCACGCGTATGGTTAAATGTGAATCGACCGCCTCCCCGCCTCCGTCCATGTCTCAATTTTTTCTCTTTTTTTTCTGTGCGCGATGAATCAAAACTGGGTGTTTTTTTTGTTATATTTCGCCCACGAACAGTTATTGTTTTAATATCATACACATTTACCAGGTCTACAAGTATAAATATGAGTTTGGAAAAATGTACAAGATTTCGCAATGAAAACTTGAAGTATTAGATTTATCCACGGGTTTGGTTCGGCGTGGTGCTAGGCGCGTTGCGTAGGTATTACCGGTTCTAACTGCACACGAATAAAACGAAGGGCGTGTTCTGCGTGTCGCGTCTTGATCTTCTGACCCGCCACGCTCCTCCCCCAAAATATCGATCTGTTGAAGCAAAATGAAAGTGATTTGATTACGTAAGAGTAGGTATGATTGGGATTGTGTATCGATTATATCGTTCCCAGTTGTCAGCTTCCACAGCTCTCGTTTTTGCGCACGCAGGGGCGAACAATTCTTTCTTGTGCCTTTCTTCACAGCGACCTACCGTGCTATATGTTTTCGACCTATTCCGGCGACCTAGAGTCTTGGCCAAAGCACGCCATCCATGCAGGCCACTTGTTAGGGTTAGGGTTGGGGTTTTGAACGTGTTTCCAAAGCACCCCAACCACGCAGGCCTCTAGTTATGGTCGGGCTTAGGGTTACGGGTTGGGGTGGTAGGGGCTGTAGCCAGTGTGTGCTGACGCCATGAATTCTCGAAGAAATCCCAGTCTTGATAAACATCCTGCAGAGACTCGTGACAAAACCCTACCTCCATGGAGATGGGCCTTGATGGCAACACCACCTTGTAATTTTCCTCGTGCAACGCCGCTGTCTGATTGGTCGATATTGACCTTTGGGCTGACCGTTGTGGCAAAACCCCGCTTAACACGCGGCGCAGCCTCAAGACCAGTCCTGCCGACCTCGAGCCCTCCCAAGGGGTGGGGTTAGCGTTTAGGGCCGGGGTTGAGGCCAGGCTGCGTCTGGGTCGCCGTGCATTATAGAAATTGACCAAAAGGTGTTGCACGAATTTAGTTGCAAGGTGGTGTTGTACGTTGTAAGTGTGCGCCCCACGACCGCCCCTGCCGACCTCAAAGCCCCGACGAGAGTTTGTTAGGGTTGGGGTCGAGTTGGATGGAAATTCTTGACTTAGAAGGTGTTCGCGGATTTGTTTCAAGGTGTTGTACACGTAAGTGTAACACGCGACTGCCCCTGCGAACCTTCAGCACACCTGTAGGGTTGGCGTTCGGGTTCAGGATAAGGGTTGTGGTCGAATCGGGTCTTGGCTGGCATGAAAGACAGAAATAGACCCAATGGAGTTGCAGGAGTTTATTTGCAAGATGGCGTTGTTCATAGGGGTACCCCTGCTAACGTAGACTCACCCAAAACGTTTGCGTTGGGGGGTCAGGTTTGTTGTCGGCCGACATGCAAGATAGGTATCCTGAAAGTGTTGCACGAATTTAGTTATAGAGTGTTGCGCGTTGTATATACATTAAGGGGTGCCCCGCGACCGCCCCCCTTCCGACCTTGAGCCCGCCATAGGTTAGGGGTCAGGATCAGGATTGGGGTCAAGGATTTCGGTTGACGGTCTAGTTTTGTCCCGTCAAGGCCTCGTTAGACGTAATATGCCGATTTTAGTACGAGCGGCCCTTGATGCTTGTCCGTCAAAAGTCAAGAGTGCCTTCAACCGGCATATTTACAAGTCGGGTTGAGTCTCGACCACCATGCAGGATTCAACTTGACCGAAAAGGTGTTACACGAGTTTGCTTACACGGTAATCTTGTACATGCGGATGCCACGCGAGGCCCCTGCCGATCTCGAGCCCAGCCAAGGGTAGAGGGTAGGGTTATACGACTAGGGCTGATGTCGGGTTGGGTCTGGCGCGATGTGTACGATAGCAAATGACCAAAAGGTGTTGCGCGAGTTGGTGTACAAAGTGTTGTATGTAGGGGTGCCCTTAGTATTGTACTGTTGTGTTTTGTGCGTTCTGTTTTTGCCATCAGCGTTTCCAGACCTCGCTCGGTTCGTCCTCATGGTATACAAGACCTAGTCGAGCAGCAGTATACCGGTGCTTATCAGTGTATCTGAGTCCACATGAAAAATTTGCTCCATAGACTGTGGTATGAATAAATTCTGTAAGAGCTTTCACTCCTTCGTGACTCGTGACTCGTGCCCCATTGCCCGGTCACACGCAACATGGCTTTAGCATAATCGTTTTTGTCGAAGAAGTCGGTCTAACATATTTTTACACCTTTCACGTTGCTGGTTTTCTGTTGGTAATGAGGCGTTCGCTTCCATTTGTGTTTTATGAGGTACCTGACATGATATAAAGCTTTTGCTGCTACTGCTGGTATCCTCGTGTATCGAGATTGGAGGTTAAAAGAGACATCTTCTATTACTAGGAATTAGCCGCAATGGTGGATCTGACTGTGTGCACAACTGGTGGGCCTCATTGGTTGCACGCCATCACATAACGTCATTACTCTGGCTGATATTGAAAAGCACTCCGACAGATCACAAGTCGCAAGACGCCAGAATCTTATCATATGGTATCAGATCAGATATATAACGCTGCTTTCTTCCCGTGTTTGATGGATTATGAGTACGTGTCGTATTTTATAGTGAGAACCGTTTTTGTTTTTGGTCGTCTGTGTGACTAAGTCTTTCAGCACCTTTTTAGCACCGCACTCCCGACATGAGGAGAAAACACTTGGAGTTTGACTAGGGTCATTTTAGGAGTTGGAGATGGGTTAAGGACAGATGTCTTATCGTTTTTACCGGGCCATGCTTGTACGCCTGGTATCCTGGTTTACCGGCACCCGGTGCTATTTGCTGTATCATGCGATACCAGGTAACGGAGATATCTTCTATTAAAAGGAATCAGCCGCAAGGGTGGATCTGACTGTTTGCACAATGTGGTGGGCCTCATTGTTTGCACGCATCACTTCACGTCATTACTCTGCCTGGTATTGAACAGCACTCGGCCAGATCACAAGTCGCAAGACGCCGGAATCTTATCATATGATATCAGATCTGATATATTATAACGCTGCTTTCTTCCCGTGTTTGATGGATGATGAGTACGTGTCGTATTTTATAGTTAGAACCGTTTTTTTGTGTTTCGCCGTCGGTGTGATTTAAGCCTTTTAGCCCTTTTTTGGCACCGCACTCCCGACATGGGGAGAAAACACTTGGAGTTAGACTAATATCATTTTAGGAGTTGGAGATGGGTTAAGGACAGATATCATATCGTGTTTTCCGGGCCATGCTTGTACGCCTGGTATCCTGGTATACCGGCACCCGGTGCTATTTGCTGTATCATGCGATACCAGGTACAGTAACCGATTTAGCGCCTCAAGCGCCTCTGATGTGTATTGAGCCTTTTGGGACACATCTGTAGCGACCAGCAAAGCGACTATATTGTGCGATAGTGTCCAGCGGCGCCCAGTAAGAGGTCGTAATATACCTGGTATACGAGTATCACCGTGCTTCACGCGTGTGATGCAGCTCCTTGCGTTGCAGCTCGCCCCTTCCCCCCCCCCCCCCCCGCCCCCCCCTGAAGCGGCCGGCCCCGCCTACTTCATGTGGCTGATTGCTTCATTTTTATTCGACACGTTTTTCCTCTAAAGCTCCGCGGGTTGGACGAGTCTACTTGCTTTATGATCCGGACACACGCTGTGGCATGGCACGGCATGGCACGGCATGGCGTGAATTCTGGTGTTTGGCGGGGGAGGTTTTATAGCATCATGATTGTGTCCGTCTCTAGCCAAATTAATTTATTACAACCAACCCCCCCCTCTGTTTTAGTCGTTTTTGTTCTCCTGCTTTCAGTATCCAGTATCGTACCTGGTCTAATTTTATCGCGTTACATACCTGGTCTTCGTTAGCTGTGATGTACATAGATCGGGGTGCCAGCTACCAACAAACACACTGTGACCAGGCTCCCGCCCAACACTCTAACCCCCGAAGATCCCCTTCATGCCACAGCGAGCCACCAACCACTGCGACTAAGCTCACACCAGCGCGCGACTTGCGAAACTACCTTCCCGCCAAAGCCCTGCCTGCCACCATGCCACTGCAATGTTACACGGAACACCCCCACACTTCTCTAACCACTGCAACATCACACGAAACACTCCACACTTGTCAAACCGCTGCAACATCACACGAAACACCCCACAGTTCTCGGACTATGGAGCAGTGTTTTTTCATGTGATATCGTGGTACAAAGGGGTCAGTTGTGACGTCGCCCGGGTTGTTTCGCGAAGGAGCTACACGTGTGAGACTTACCAGACGGCGGCGAGTTGATTGGATCGCACGGGTAGTTTCTAATACGCACGATAACACAATCGTCGGACGTTTTTCTGAGGCCAGTTCTTACATAGTCAGATCCGTCGAACGAAATGGCCCTTTTCGACTGAAGTCCAAATTTGCACCCCTTAGACGAATTTCTAAGGCCAATACACAGTCGGATCCGTCGGTCGAAAACGGCCCTTTTCGACTGAAGCCCAAATCGGCACCCTCGGACAATTCTCCAAGGCCAATTTTTACACCGTCGGATTCGTGGGTCGAAAACGGCCCTTCTTGACGGATGCCCAAATCGGGCTTTCTTGCACGGTCGAATATTTTCCGACTGCTTTTGCGACAACACTTTTTTTTCGACTGAGCGATTCGACTGGCAGATCCGGTCCAAAACTTTTTTTCACGGGTCGGGTCGGTCGCTTCTCGTGGTTCAGGACGGGTCAGGGTGACCTGTGACCCGACGCACTCTTACCCGATCCGTGAGGTTTGGAAACCTCCTGACCCGACTCGACGCGTGAGACCGCCTGACTCGACCCACGAGAGTGTAGACATCTGGTGCACCCCGCCCCACGGGCAGGTTGACTACCCGTGAAAAGCCTGATTGTATTTGGACAACGTGGAGAATAGGATCGCCGCGCGGTGCCGTGTATTGATAGATCTCGACGAAGTCACGAGGTCTTTCCGTAGCGACCTTTTTTGTTTTATACCTCCGTTGGTGCGGAGATAGCAAGCTCGAAAAACCACCCAATCCCAGGGGGTGTTTAATCTCATGCGTGTTTTGAGGTAGCTGGCAACCGCCTGAGTTAAAATTTTGGTTGTATCCCCCCCTGGTGGTGGAGAGAATCAGCTTGGAAAACTATCCCAGCGTGTGCGTAATCTCGTGCGTTTTTGTAGGTTTCTCTGGGTAGCGGAGATAATTTTGGTCAAATAAACACCGTATCGCGCCTCGACATCTCGGGCAGATCAGGATCAAGATAATCTACAGTAGATCCCGACGCTAACGTTATGAGATGTTGTCCAGGAAACGTTTGCTAGATCCTGCAGATCGCACGCACGGCTCTCACTGGGCTAGATCATATAGATCTTCCCTTAAAGATCTGTAAGTAGATGATCCAGCAGGGATCGATGATTTGTGAGAGGTGTGGGCCATTTTCATACACCAGCCACGACCACCCCCCCCCCGACATTCTGACGATTCTCGTTTAAGGAACCCCGTCGTTCAGCCAATATTCAACCATCCAATGCGACCTCTATTGTAGAGCGCGTTGTATGTACACTCCGCAAGGTTTCAGCCCCCAAGTAATTTTACGAAATAGCCAACCAGCAGGTAGTCTGCGACGTCTAGTCTGCCAACTTCCAACCCGAGTAAAACACACGAGTACAAACACACTGGTTTCTCGTGTTTTGGAACACCAGTTGCGTCAAGCGTCAAGCGTGGTTTTGCTATGATTGTAGTAAGGCGCTCTTGCACGGACTTCTGGGACGCCCAAAGAGGTTACGGGTCCCCCACATTATATCCCTGATTTTTGCAAGAGCCTGAGGCCATCATCGCCGTATACCCTGCTATCCGTATACAGGGGTGTATCCGACCACCCTGTGACAATCACTTGGAGCCCCAACAACTCTCCCTATACTAACTCCAAGTAGTTGCCCCCTCGAAACTGGGTTTCCAGCACGAAGTAGTCGAAAAGGGGTCGAGACCACCCCGTGACAACCCGATTTGGGTGGTCGTATGTCTTTTTTTTTTTTTTTTTTTTTTTTACTCATCTCTCATCATAGACGGTATTATCGATATATACAGATCCTGCACAACATATTATGACCGCAGATATAGGATATATTGTAGATGGTCTATATGATGTATATGATCTACAAGGTTCCCCCTCCGGGAAGTTTGTGGGGGAGTTGTGCGCAAGGACACGTTATTTTCACTACCGGACGCGATGACCATTTATTGTACATACAAAAAAAACTTGCCTCGAAAAGTAACGATTCTGCATTTTCCCGGTTCGTTCTTGGATGTACTCAATACTAAAAGCAGTACTTTTTGCACTTTTTGGGTACTCGATAGACGTGCCCATGACCGCGATCTGTTATATCGTTATTGAGAAAACACCCACTCTCGGAACACAACTTTAAATTTAGACCGTTTGTACGATACGGACGGATAATTCCGAGGAGAGGACCACGCTTCGAACTCCAGCTACTTTAGGATCGCCAGGAAGCGGCACGTGTTGTTGGGGGGGTATGACAGACCCGCACCGATGGCGTGGGATGTGGCTTGGGAATACTGCAGAAAATGATTGTATGAGCACATACTGAGAACGAGGGAGCAAGGGGACATACATGACAGCGAGCTACGACAAAAAAAAGTCTCGGCAGTGTGGAGAGGATACGGCACACGCACGTGGCCCTGCCTGCTGCTGCTGCTGCTGGCGGCAGGGCCGTACACACGGCGTCGTTTGCTGCTTCTTTGTTTGGTGTGTTGTCATCATCTGTGACGTTGGCAAGAAGTCTGCGTAAAAATTGATGAACGTAAAAAAACTGCCTCTGTAGACTAAAATGTGAGGATGGGTTTGTATCTAATTACTATTCCAAATGTGCCTGTATTCCCGTCCAAAGTTATGCGACCAATGAGCTAGAGCACACCCACGCAGCGGCAGCACAGCAGAAATATGCGGTATGTTGGAGTGACAGATGACAGGCTCCGACAAAGCAGCTCGCCGCAGCATAGCGAGGACTCGCCACGCGCACGTACATGCTGTGTTCTACTTCTGCTGCTGTGCGGCAGGGTTGTACACGTAGCGTTGTGCTGTCCTCATGTTGTCTGGTGCCTGTCATCTGTGGGGTGGGTAAGATCTCCGACACAGAACATTACCCCTGGTACGTACGTAAACACACTACCTCTGTCGATTTTGTAAGGATGGGTTGGTGTGTAAATTAATACTAGTATATACTGTATATATTTTTCACATTACCGCCCAAATTGTTGCCATCTATGGACATGTTTTGGACATGTTATGGACATGCGCACGCAGCGGCAGCACAGCAGAAATATGGGGTATAATGGGGTGACAAATGGCACGCTCCGATTAAAGCAATCAGCTACTACAACAGCAATCACACGCGCATAGAGTTACAGGCCTGCTGCTAGGGAGCTGGACTGCTGCTGGGCGACCGGATCGTAGCGTGGTGCTCTGTGCAAAAACAGGGAAATGTACGTGTACCCTCTTGCAGAAAAACCCGGTTTGCATCCATATCTTACGCGCGCACACGGGGATAGGGGATACGGAAACACAATCCCCGGGGAGAGGAGTAAACACAATCCCCGGAGGATGCGGACACCCAATCCCCGGGGGAATGCGGAAGCACTATCCCCGAGGATGTTGCGGAAACCCGGGGATTTGCATAAAGTATGCCCAAGGCTAAAAAAGGATAAAAAGGCTCGCCACGCACGACACACTGCACGGATCGCGCCCAAACCTCCGGCAACGTGACCCCAAGGACCGAATTGTGCCCACCCCCCCTAACGTTTCGGAGAGCACGAAGAGATGTGTCCGAAAAAAGAAAGAAATATAGCAATTATACGTATACATGTATGATCTAGATCGTGATCCGTCCGAAGTGTGGGAAAAAAAAAACTGAATATCGCCGAAACTACAGAGGCGGGCACAGAACGAAAACGGCGGCTTTGGAACGATCTTTTCGGCTTTCTGCCAAAGCTACGAGCTGGTTCAGCCTTAACACTCATTTTCACTTAATACCTGGTAGGCGTTTTCGCAATCGTTTGGAAGTAATGCGGCGCCAGATTTTGATGCTGTGCGTCTGGGTCTGTATGTAGCGCGTTTGTTGGCGTTGGAAATTTTAATCCGAGTTTTTTTCGTCGAGAAATTACCAATCATCTAGATCCCGTCACTCCCGAAGATTTATCGATACTAAAGTCTGCACTAGAGCCCGAAAACTTGTAGTGTGATTCCGCTGAAACTCGGTGTGAGCGTTCGTCGAGGCATGGGAAACGGTCGATACTCGTTCACCGCTTAAATATGTATCTCTGTCAAGAGATCTGTCGCGCAAAAGGTCTCAACACAAAATTTAAGATTGTACAATGAAATACCAAAATCTTGTTTTTCGCAGCGCATTTGTACGAATTTTGAGCTGCAATTTTGACACGTGGTTCGGAGCGCGTACAAGTAATGGTCTTGACGCGCTGACGAAAAAAAACAAAAAATTACGATACTTGGCAATTTTCTTTTTATGTTTTTTTTTGCACATGGCTACCAGGTATTGATTTTGTTCTTGGATGATGTGTTTTTGATCAGCGCGTAATATTTTCGAGTGAACCCGTTTCCTATACATCTCCATGCACATTTTCAAATTTCCATGTCGATTTTTTTTTTTTCTTCGATTTTGTTTTCTTGGTCAGTGCGTAATATTTTGAGTGAACTCGTTACCTATGTATCTCCATGCACATTTTCAATTTTTCATGTCGAAATTCGCAAAACTGAGCTGCGAAAACTTATTCCGATGTTTGTTGCGGTTGACTCTTGAACCGGACCAGCTCCTAAGGGGGAACACGGCGCATACCACGAAATCGCGGCGTCAGAATGAAGTATCTACTACCTGGTACTACTGTAGTTGGTTTTGTCAAGAACTGGGGGGAAGCACGCGCGACACACCCGATGAAAACGTCTGCTTCGGGAAAATATAGCTTATATATTTTATCCAAAATTAGTGGGGCGGGCACACGACGAAAAGGTCGGCTCTGGAGTTCGCTTTTTATACAAGTATTCTACATAACGTCAGCTGTGAGTTCGACAAATTTAGAGTCGATACTCATCTTTGCAAGCTGCGTAATAAACCGGTCGCCTGTTTTTAGCAAGTTTTTAATTTATCTCATGGATTTTCTCGCAAGCTTTACAATAGGGGGGCGGCGCACGGCGCACACGTCGAAAATGTTGGCTTTGGAATGTCTCACCTACTTTATCCAAAGCTAGGGTAACCGTACGGAAATGGCGTAGTTGGAAAGATCTCGGCGAGATTTTTGCGTCGACGCATCGCTCGGTGTTTGCCCGCTCCCAACTCGTCGTCGAGTACGTCGGCTTGGAAAACCGACCGAGGGGTGACATGGTGTGCTGCTGTCTTGCGTTTTACCGGTATACCGTAGGCAGGGGGACTTGGCCTCAGGTCAGCAAAAGAGAGAAATATGGAGGGATGTGTGCTACCGTTTGATAATGATTTGTTGCTGTTTCACCCTGGCAACATCTGTGGGAGTCGTACATCTTCAAAGAACCATACATCTGTCTAAAAACGCGCGGCCGGAGTATCACGCGGGGTGAACAGATGAGTACCAACCCTTCAAATATTCTGACTTACAGTTGACGTATTTGAAATAATTTTATACAATAGAGT
The DNA here is from genome assembly GCA_012845835.1 of Undaria pinnatifida. Taxonomy (NCBI): domain Eukaryota; class Phaeophyceae; order Laminariales; family Alariaceae; genus Undaria; species Undaria pinnatifida. Next base: position 2,044,769 of record JABAKD010000006.1, on the reverse strand, counting down.
TGTAATTGTGGGGAGACGTTCCCAGGTCTCGCATGCATGCCTACATATCAGTACGAAACCCACGGGGATATCCCAGGATGCCCCCCGGACGTGACAAGCTGCTGCTGGTGCTGTTTCTGCTGGAAAACTTTTAACTTCTACGGCTGGTGCTGCTATTTCGGCTACGGAATTACGTAGTCACTACTATGATATCTGTTGCTGTGCACCTGCGAGAAGGTCGCAGACGATCAGGTAACTCCACGTTATACATATTAAAGCCCGTGTAGTTAAATAAGCAAATAAGCACGACGTGGTTGCTTTGGCTATGCTTATAATAAGCAAGTCCAAACAATTGATCAGGTGGAAAAATTGACCAATAGAACTAACGATTGCAGGGAGCATCCTCGACACTTCGCAACCCGGGCTGCTGGACTAAAGTGCCGACGATTGTCCAGCACAACTCCAATGCAGACATGACAACCAGGGTACTCGTCTCACAGACGCTCCCAGTAAACCTGGTACTCTCAAGCATACTGGACTACGAAGCTACTGCCCTCGTGGTTGTTGTTGCTTTGGGCCTGCCGCGGGGGTGACATACGATCAGGATGCGTGGTATGATAGAGGTAGCACTATTTCGGCCAGTCTCCTTGCTACGCGTAAGCCCAAACTGACCACCACTCGTTCTATGCTCGCATAACCAGAGATACTGGACCCGCGACCAACCAAAATCTCCTTGCTACGCGTAAGCCCAAAACGACCACGACTCGGTCTTTGCTCGCTCAACCAGAGATACTGGACCCACAACCCTCCGAAATCTCTCATGGCCACAAACAACGGATTGCCTGTTTCTTATTTTCGTTCCGTTACACCCAACCTTCTCCTATAAGCGGAGTCGAGTGGTGCCCAGAGATTTCATCGGCACTAAATGATATTGGAAAGAGGCACTGTTCAACCGGCACTATCTAGAGACCTTCACTGCTGTATAAAAATAAAAAATCATACTGCAGTATAAGAAGATTGAAATACTATTATACAGCTGTGAGATTGAAGATTTGGAAGATTTCGTCGAAACTCATACTTGCAAGCTGTGTGTGATACTCCGATCGCGCGTGATCTATACTGGATGTGTGTCCTCGTCAAGGATATAGGTCGGCGATTCCCCTTAGAACTAGCTTGTACCAGGGCCAACAGGGTGAATTATATCATATTATACACAGCGCTGCTTAGCTGAGCTCAGCTCAGCCGGGACCTGGTATGATGATACTTCGTAAACCCTACAAAAAAACTAAAAGCCAGGTTTCAACGTGAAAAACACGGCGTGTTCTAGGCGGGAAACTCTCTGAGGAGCTCTGTTACAGGCACCTGAGCCCGCTCGGCAGTCTGGGAAGGAGAACATCTTGAAAGTTTGTGTTACAGAAAAAAATGGAGGCCGCTCTGGAAAACTTTATTCTGTAAGTAATTCTATACATACGTACACGTAACTATTCACCACTCTCATTTTTTTTTTTTGTCACGAACAGGTCGAGGGCCAGGCCAGGGGGTGGGACCGTAGCGGCTAAAGCTCCGGACGACCCCGACGCCGCGGTGCAACCGCAGTCCCAAGGACAAGCACAAGCTGTGGCGGGTAGCGGAGCTACAGCTACCCCTAGCGTGGCATCAGAAACTGCGGCGCCTCCTGTGGCGGCTCAGGATGCGCGAGCGGCGGCGGCGGTGGCGATGGCGGCGGGGGCGGGGGCGGCGGGAGGAGGCGGTGCTGGGGCGGGGGCGGGGGGGGCGGGGGCGGCGAGTGGGGGGGCGGAGCCGGTGGTTGCTGCTGCTGGGAAGCCGGCGCCTAAGATGAAGTTCAGCAAGCGCGCGTCGAGGGGGATGAAAACTGCCCCGGCGTACATGTCGTTTGATGATGTTAATGTGGAAGGTGAGCTTGGAGGCGGTGTTGGGGGGGGGCAGGGGGGAGGTGCTCATTTATTGCCTGCCTTACTTGTTTGATCATTGCTCAGGGGTGGTGGTGGTGTTGTTGGTGGGGGTGGACGTGGTTTTGATGGTGATGGCGGTATTGTGTTGGTAATAGTGTTGAGGGTGTTGGTGGTCGTGGTCGTGGGTGTTGGTGGTGTTGGTGTTGGTGGTGTTGGTGTTGGTGGTGTTGGTGTTGGTGTTGGTGTTGGTGTTGGTGTTGTTGGCGATGTTGGCGGTGTTGGTGTTGTTGTCAACGATGTTGATAGTGATGGTGTTGTCCTCAGCTTGTCTCATCGTTACAATCTATTAATTGTCCGTACTCAGAGGAAATATAGTTCTTGACCCAGCCGACAGTTCTTGGTAGGGTCGTGTGTTTTCTCGCTCCCAGCTACTCTTCGAGCAAGCTATTGTTAAGGCAGGGACGCACCTAATTTTCTGGAGCTCCCCACGTGAGGAAGGAGCTAGCTCCCTATTAGTAGCTCCAACCAAAAAATGGGTTTTGGAAAAATTACCATCAGCCCGATGAAGAATCCCATGGCGTATTGATATATGTATGTCGAAAGGCAAGGTACCGGGTAGTAAATGTTGGCCAAAAAGTGTTACCCTGGTCGTGACACACGCCTGCTACCAGCTATGGCTTTGCTGATCGTTACACCAGCTGCAGCCAGATGCTCCCACGGTCTATACAGATTTTGTTTGTAGAGTAGTGATGCGTACATGGTCCGTGGTGCAGTCGGTACCCCGATTGGAGAGTGCCGTATGGCAAGCCCAAACAAGCCCTCATAACTACACAGCAGTACTCTCATTTATAGTGGGAAATATATAGCGTTTTGTACAGGCGGGACACGCCGAGTTGATCGCTCTTATCTCCCGAATGCTCTTATCCTAGACGCTCTTAAAATCGGCGTGCCCACTGTAGTGTAGTAATTGTCAGGTGTAGTTTAGAGCAGTAGTAACGTGCAGGGGTAGGCGATGCGAGTCGAGCAGGGAAGAAATAGCTGGAGTCTTCTCTGGATAGCTGGAGTCTTCTCTGGATAGCTAGAGTCCTCTCTGGATAAAAATGAGGGCGCGTACCATGGTGGGGAGGGAGGAGCAGAGCCTGCTTAGTAACCCTCCCCGGATTCGAGTGACGTCCAGGGAGGGAGAAGGAGAAGAAAAATTGCAAAGACAAAATTAATACGAGTGATGAACAAGAATAAAACTAAAATACTAAGTGCTAGAAGCCTGCGGTGTGCTATCAATCTGCGGTATGCCACCAGTGTGCGGTGTGCTATTTATACAGCAGCGCCTAGGGCTAGCAGGATATGGTATGGATAGTGGTATGACGTATTGAAATCTACCCGATATTATCTATATGCCAAGTCTGTCTTTTGACAGTGTTTTTGTCAACAGCAGCAACTCTCGTACCGCGTATGAAAAGCTTACCTGGTATTATTTATAATGTTCTTGGTCGCGCCCGCTGTTGGATGTGGTCGGTCGATGATGCTGTAGTTGTTTTGTGTTCTTGTTCTCCCATGAACCCTTTGTATTTGATGATGGCACGCACAGGACACACACACCAAAACCCTGGCACTTACGTAGACAAGGGGGCCGATATTTAACATATGAACTTTAGGATCCGTTGCACTGAGGTTATTTGTGTAGAACGCACCGTAGTTCAAGTACGAAATCCAGCTTGGAGCCAACATTCGTGTTTGGTGTTAACCACGCACCATGTTTCAAACACGAAATCCAGCTGGAGCCAACAAGACAGCCCTGGTTTTTACTGTTTGTAGGCGTCTTGTACTACAGTATCCCGACGGAAAAAATGGGACGTGCGATCTAATCAAAACGTGTACGAAGAGGGTAGACCAATTGGAGTATCAGTCAACTTGCTGCGCGCGCGTCTTACGACTTCTTACATCGCGATGCGGAACCATGCCCTATCTCCTACGGCAGGAACCCGGTTTTCCACACCTCATGCTGTATTTTAATTTTTTCGTGTTTTGCTCATCCAGGGGAGAAAAAAGCCAGGAGGAGGGTGCAGCAATTGGAGTATCTCAGTCATGTTGCTGCGCACGCGTCTTACGCCTCCTTACATCGCGATTCGGAAACGTCCCGTACGGCAGGAACCCGGGTTTCCACACCTGATGCTGTTTTCTTTTTTTCTTTTACTTATCCAGTGGAACAAAAAAAAAATGTCACTCTCACTTTTATTTTGGACGAAGTCGGACAGGGGGGGGGTTACTAAAACAAATTTATTGGAGTTCTTGAACAACATCTTCATCTTATCCATTCGCACAGAAAATCACCGCGCTCCTATTTTCTTTTCGTGTCGACCTTTGTAGGAGTTTGGCTCCAGTTTATCTTCTTTGTGTGCTCCCCTGAGTTTTTTATGCTCGTCGATTTGCATCGAATGGGTATGGAGCCTAAATGTCGGCCCTTCGCTGGCGAATTGGTGTGGCCTCGTATTAACCCCTCCACGGGTACACCCGTGTTTTCGCACATCTGACAGATGCGTTTGTTATCTTTGAACCCATTGGGACCCGTGTATAGCGACAAAAAAAACGCCGATTGCGACATTTTCAAGGGTCTGCCTGTAGCGTGAGCGCTCCGCAGTACGAGCAGGATCATGCTGCGCCCGTCCCGTTCGCGTCTTCGCGTGCGTTGTTGTTGTTGTTGTTGTTGTTGTTGTTTTTGTTGTTGTTGCTGCTCGGAACCAATTTTATCATCGCTCATCAGCAGCAAAGATGTCGGTTGACGGCACTCTTGCCCCTTGACGGACGAACAGCCGTCAAGGAACTCCTCACACGAGTATAACAAGTCCAAAGACCCTTGACGGGTCAAAACTAGATCGTCAATCGACGTCTTTCGCCAGCGTTTCATGATCAAATGTTTCCCCCTGTGAGGTCTCGAAGGGGTTATATAGGTCATCTAGATCCTATCCTCCGTTGTACAAAATGCCAGCTATACCCGCGGTTTGGCACGTCAGACAGATGAGCTAGATGATCTGCAACAGTAGGGATCCCCCAGTAAGGCGGTCTGAGTAAGTCGGTCTGAGTAAGTCGGTATCCCGACTTGAGGTGGTAAAAAAATCGACGAAAAATCTCGCGATTGCAGCGTCGGCCACATGAAGCAATCCGAGCTGCTGGTGTAGCCGGGAGATCTGTTTGAACTGCAACGCCGTGAGCTGTGAGGTGAGCGTGAGGTGCGAGTCGATACTCGGGTCGCCTCACGCTTTTCCTAAACGCTTGATTAGATCGCGCTCGTCGCTTTTTGGGCTTTTTGGTCTTTCATCACTGGCTCCCTAATTGGTTCATAGATCTGATCGGATTATCACGCACAGCTTGCAAAGATGAGTTTCGACAAAGTCTTCGATCTCACAGCTGGAGCGAATTTTTATTTTGATTGTAGGTCCTATATGGTGGTATCCCGCAGTAAGACGGTCTGAGCAAGGCGGTATCCCGACATACAGCGGTCAAAGTCGCTTGGCTCTACTGGAGAATTGCGCTCATTACTTCGAATGTGTGAGGCGACCTCCCTCGACAAGGGGGTCGTTTTTCTCCGGTACATGACCACCTTATTTCTGGGGGACCCCTACTGTATATGGCCGAAACGCAGAACTCCCCCTTTTTCCGCACGCAAGCAACAACTGATAAGTACCAGGTACAGGTACACCGAGTGCCTGATATCTCGGCGACTATGTATAGCCCTCCAACTAACTGACAGCCCCCAAAGAAACAACAGGTGCACATGATGCTACAGCGTAATATATATGTACACTTGGTGTAGGTCGGGGCGCCAGTTGCATCTGAGGTATTGCGTCATGTGGTACAAGGGGGCTTCGCCGCGGCGGGCTGTCGCCCGCCTGCGGCGTGGCTCATGCCCGTAAGGAGAAAGGGTTGATCGTAGTGCGTATACAGAAGACACGCCGTTGTCGTTTGCTCAGAAACTCTCGTCATTTTCAATATTTTTCAGTCCATTTCAAAACGTTTTTCGGTCCAGCTCTGGCGTCTGGATCAACCCTCCCGGAACGCAGTAATCAATATGCATGGTTTATACCAGGTGCTATTAATAGGTATACATTTACGCCTATCCCCGTGTGCTTATCGTAATGCGTCGAGAGCCTTGCTGGGCCCATGGAAAGGTCGACTAGCTGGTGCAAATGTTGACAGTACCTGGTGCAAGGATAAGGTCCTCCTTCTGGAGGTTCCCCTTTTGAAAGTTCCCGTTTTGGATGTGTGGTTGGCTTGCAATGCCGAGGGCGTCGCAAGCAGCAAAGGGGGAACAGACACAGGCGTTCGTCCAATGATTTGTGCTCGTACCGGATACTTGGTACAGCATGAAAAAGACTTTCGGAGGCTACAACTAAAAATAATTCGCCGCTAGCCAACCGCGCCAAGCACCATGGCAAGTACCACCGAGCAGCGCTTTTTACCAGTAGGGGTCCCGCCGTAAGGGGGTCTGGCGCGACTGGGGAATTGCACTCATAACTCGGAATAACTAAGGCGGCTTCCCCCCATAAGGCGGTCACAATGCTCTCTCTCTGGCACACCACATCATCGCCTTACTCGGGGACCCCTACAGTACTGTATCCTTTATAATGTTGCTGTCGCTACGAAGAACTCGCGCAACAGAAATTGCATGGCTTTTCACGGTCGGATCACTTCTGAAGGGTCGGATCGGGTAAGGGTGGGTCGTCCCATGGGACTTCGAACACCACCTGACCCGACCCGACTAGACCCGCGTTTTTTTTAAATCTCGAGATCCGACCCGCGGGCCGGTTCTTGACCCGTGAAACGCCCCCGGCATTTGTGACTGAGGCTAGAGTTGAGAGACGTGCGCTTTGACGGACGTGCGCTTTGACAAACGGGGCGGCTGCGCCGCCCTTGTTATACGTTGACTTTCGAGCTTTCCCTTTTGATGACAGCAGGTAAGTGGTGACTTGTTGTTGTTGTTGTTGTTGTTGTTGTTGTTTTTTGTTGTTTTTTGTTTTGGTCGACAACTAGTTTTCGGTGATCGGCGGAAACTGGGCGCATTTCGAAACGGGTAGCTTATTTCGGGCGCGGTTAACATTTGAAACCCGCATTTGCTCGAAACCTTCCCCCCCCCCCTCCCCACTGTTCCTGTTTCCCTATTTCCATTTTATTATCTTTTTATTTTCTCTTATTTTTTGTTGTCTTCTTTTTTCCCTTGCGATTAGCCTGATTTGCTAGCTTGCATATGTTTGCCGTCGTATTGATTGCGGTTGGTGTTGCATGGTCAATTCACCTTGCTGTATTTGCTATAGATATCTGTCTTGTAGGCGTTACCGCAGAGCTCGTCTCCCTAGTAGGCATCGACCCGGGCGCTGGTTGTGCTGGATGTAGATGGGTTTAATGTAAATAACACACTGGTTAGTCAGCGAAGGGGGTGGTGACGGGCGGGCGACAGTGGCATTTGAAGTAGAACAAGATGCAGCCGTCGTGCTTGTCTCAAAACCTCGAAAGCTGTCAATCCGGCTCCAGTATCCAGCATCTTGCTGGATCGATTAGCTGAGGCTTTGGAATAGGATAATATTCAGTCGGGTAGGTGGCTCCACCACCGCTTGCTGGGTTCGTTTTTTGCTGACGAGTTTCCAAATATTGTGTTGCCACTAAGATTAGTGTTTCCATAGGAGAATGTCGAGAGTGTCAAGGCAAGGATGTCGTGTCGGAGACGCCATTGTCAAGAGTGAAGGATACGCGGTCAATGTTGCCATTCAAGGATATTAAGTCGAATCAAGTTGAGAGTCAAAAATGTCTTGCCAAAAATTTGATACTATCATGTCAAGAGCATCATGTCAAAAGTAGCATTTCGAATATAACTTGTCAATAATATGATATTGTCATGTCAACAGCATCATGTCAAGGACATCAAGTCAATATTGTAATGTCATGAACAGCTTATGGATAATATCATGTAGAAAATATCGTGTTGAGAGCGCCATGTCAAGAGCATCAGATCATTTGTTACGTCAAGAACTGTCGATAATATCACATGTTAACGCTATAACGCTGCTGCGTCAAGAGTATGAATTAATTCATGTTAGACAAACGCTATTATGTCAAACTAAGAATATTAGGTGTACGAAATATCATGTGTAATAATACCAATACACCTGACAGGCGAGCAGCAGCCGATCCGTTGGTTACAAGATGCTCTCGGGCTGGGCGGGATTTGCAATTGTTTACTATTCCCCGCCACGCCGGGGGCGAAGCGAGCCGTCCCCGGGAGGGCGATTTCCACGCTTCCCCCTCGCCGAGGTGGGGCACCGACGGCCGTTCTTTCGCCGGCGCGTCGTAGTGCTGCTGTGCGGATGGAACGTGGCGACACCGCGAGGCGCCGGAGGGCGAGTGGAGCTCGGGAGTCGCAGCTTTTTTTGGGGGGGTGTTATAACCAAGATATTTTCAAAGATCAAAAAAAAAACGTCACTACCACGACGTTAGCGTATTAGACTAAATAATGAGGATATAATGATAAATCTAGCGAAAAAATCCCCACCTAGAGTAAATGATACCAACACCAACCATTTGAGTGGAGAAAAACAAAACATGTACCAGGCATCTATTAAGCAAACACATGAACAAAAACAAAAGAATACATTTGAAAGAATAGGCCCCTCCCATTGAGAAAATTCTCACCTACATAGTACTAAGTATATTACAAGTACCAACAACGCAACTTTCAAAGATGAGTATCGATCCGAAATTCGTCGAACTCACGGCTGTCCTTGAAATATTTTTATGAAATACCACACCAAGACGATCGTGCGAACAATCACATCCAGCCAATAACGCATCACGTCATCGTGTCTAGCCGAAAAAGCAGATGTGCCGCCACACTATTAATATAAATGTATACTAAAATACCAGGTACTTGTACGTCAAGTCAACACAACCCTGTTAATACACCTTCTATTCACGATAACAATAATTGTATATTAGGTTACAACTCGTGAAAATCACTGTAAAGGTGCGAACGATGTGTAACGCAGCTTGCAAAGATGAGTATTGACCCTAATTGAGTCTAACTCACAGCTGACGTTGTTAGAATATTTTTATAAGAGACGATCGTGGTACCAACACCCGGAGCGGGCGCAGTAACCCCACTTGCAATCCTAGAACTGCAGCACTATTAACTGTTAAAAATTGCAACCCACACGATTACGTTTCGCGCTTACGCGCTCACGGCCTCCGGGTGAACGGCGGGGCTCCTTAACGCCGTTACAAATGGAGCCCCGTTTTTGGGGACAAATTACTTGGATTTAGTATAGGGAGGGGTTTCAGGGCTTCAAAAGGGTTTACAACTGGAACCCCGTTTTTGAGGACAAACTACCTGGAATTAGTTTAGGGAGGGGTTTAAGGGCTCTAAAGGGGTTTACAACTGGAACCCCCTTTACGGGGACACGTTAGTTGAAATTTATATGTGGAGGGTTTCAGGGCTCTGAAGGGGGTCACAAATGGAACCCCGTTTTTGGGGACAAATTTCTTGGATTTAGTATAGGGAGGGGTTTCGGAGATCTAAAGCGGTTATTAGTATATGGAGGGGTTTCGGGGCTCTAAAGGGGTTGTAACCCCAAATCTTCGGAATGGCGTTCTTGTTGCAATGTGAGTATTTGCACACCTAGACCATGGGCTTGGTGATCGGGCTGCACTTCCGGTTTGCTCAAAAATCGCTTGTGCGTGAGGTGTACGATAGAGCGCTCCTCAACTCCAGAACCTTGGAGGGAAAAAGTGGTGAAACTTTCCCGTAGCGTGTGTCCCTAGCGGGCTGCCGGGTTGCCGGCCTAGGGCGTGTTTAGTTTACGTTTCGGACTAAAATCTAATGATTCGTATGACACATGAGTAGCATGGCATGGGCTATCTATCGCACGCTATGATACACGCTACCACGATGAAGAGACGGCATTCCTCTTTTTTCTTTTTTTTTTTCCCGCTAGGCATGAGCTCCGAACGAGTTAGAGAGGTCAAGTTCTGTGTTTTTTGGGTCTGAGTGGGGCGTTTGTGATTCGCAATGTGTGTGTTGTTCGCGTTAATGCCATACAACTGGAAACCCTTTTTTCGGGGACAATTTTACTTGAAGTTAGTGCGGGGAAGGATTTTGAGGCTCTAAAGGGCTTAAACTGATATTCATCCAGCGCAACCCATGTCCGTGCCGATGAGCCATGTGTGTTTTCTATCGACGAAAGCTGATGTCGAGTTACTTGGGGTTGCTTCGCCGGCTAATGAAAGCTTAACGTCAAGTTAGTTTGGCTTGTTTCGCCGGGCTTCTACGGCGAATGTTGAGTTGGCTTACGTCACCGGCCAGCAAAGGCTAATGCCAAGTTACCCCGCTCACTTCGCCGGCCATCTGAGGCTAATTTCCAGTTCCTTGGCTTGCCAATTTGAGCTGATGTCAAATTACTTGGCTTGAATCGCCGGCCTACTAAGGCTAATGTCAAGTTACTTGGTTTGCCAATTAAACTAACGTCGATTTACTGGGCTTAAGTCGCCATCCTACAATGGATAATATTAAGTTACGTGGCTTGCCAATTAAAGGTAATGCCAATTTGCTTGGCTTAAATCGCCGGCCGACTAGGGTTAGTGTCAACTTACTTGGCTTACGTCGCCGGCTACGTAATATCTTCACCGCCAACTTCCAGCCCTACCAAAAATGGATTTTATAAAATAGGTTTATGTTGAATCCAGTACCACTGGATGAGGATTATTGAGACGATGCGGCGGTGCGATCTAGGAGACAGAACCTGGTATCCACATTTCCATACGTAATTAATGTTTGGGGATTTATCCGGAGTGTAGCGGGAAGTAGAAGAAACAAACATGCCGGATTTCCAGCCCTACGACAAGCGATTTATAGTTTAATTACCTGGTATCATATCCTTTTGGGACCTGATCGAAAGTGTAGCAAGCAATCGAACAAACTTGGTGCGGTCGACCATTCGATGGGCGAGCCGTTTTCCGTCTTCGGGCACTGTACGAGAAACATATACATATATATCTCCATCTGCATCGTGGACTTGTAGAGCGCGCGTGGCGTGGCAATCCTTTTTTTTTTTGCGTGTTTCGTGGGAGCTTGCGAGCCAGTGGGCCAGCCCAAAGAAAGAACTCTCCGGGCCTGGGGCGTGCGAAGTTTTATGCCGGCATGTAGGTTTGCCCCTTCGGCATACCTTGTAGGGTATGTATGGGCCCACAAATGAGGAAAATATCCCATTATGGGTACCTAAGGCCCACGTTTTGGGCGACGCCAAGACATTGCCGGTATGGGTCAAGATCTCGTGGATTAAAAAAACGTCAGCTTTGAGTGCTCAACCTTGTTTGTTGACACTCACAAAATTGTATGATCGAGAGTCAAATGATATTTGATGGGTGCTACTTGAAACTTGATACTTGCCCGTGATTACCCATGCGAGGTGACACTTGTTTTGCCTGTATAGGGTCTGGCAGACGTGCAGCACAACCACGTCAGCTGTACGTGCTCATCCTTATTTGTGTTTTGATTAACGCTCGAAATTGCATGCTCGAAAATTGAACAATGATATTCGAACGGGGGTATCTGAAGTTTGATATTTGAAATGCTGAAATGCCACTGCTGCTGCTGCCGCGCTGCTGCTGCCGCTGCTGCTGCTGCTGTGCTTTCGAATCTCCATGCGGGTCCTCGTGTTCCATGGCGTTGTGTTTGTTCTACCGACCCCCTCGAACGGAGGCACTATCAACTACCAGGTAACCAATCTGATCCCAACTATAAGCCACGTTTACATTGACTTATAGCTAATAAAAGTGGATTATATTTGCCCAGACCGGTATTAACGTTGGCGCTTCAAAGGGAAAAGTAATTGTTACCAGGTACCATTTTATTTATTGTTGATAACATTTTGTTGTCGATGTCAACCCTGGCAACATCCATAGGAGTCACGTATCATATACTGAGTATATATCCAAAGGGTAATAGATCTGCAATAAACGGGCTGTCGGTGTATCGCGCAGCTTGCGCAGATGAGTATCGACCCTTGAAATTATCGAACTCACAGCCGACGTATTTGCGTGGGTAAAATAAATAACTCTGACTGCAATGGATATAGATGATTTGCATGTCACCCGACTCGTTTACGTCTTTATCATGGTTCATTGCAGACTTCACGCCCATTATTTTTATTTTTGATCAGGTTTTGACCCTTAAAAACCTGCTTACAACGGGCGACCGGTGTATTGCGCGGCTTGCAAAGATGAGTATCGAACCTTAAATTTGTCGAATTCACAGCTGACGTATTTAGAATAATTTTATGCGTGGTGCCATAAACAAAACTGACGATTTCAGCATCGACCTATACGAAGCAGCCCGTGCCGCTGGTGTCGGACACGCGCCCCGCCCCGAACTGTGACGGACGAGAGCAGCTGTACCACACGCGTGAAGAAGTGCTCGTGCTGATCGATGCTCTTACTGTGCTGCTGCGCGCTGTTCGGAGACGCTTGACAAGGGCCGTTCCTGACGAACAAAAAAAAATAGCAAGGAATGGAACGCGGGACTGAAACAAAATGTCACAATATACGTGAGCAAATCTGGCTCGGGGCACCGGACAGCCGCCTGTTGGTAGGAATCGTGACAATGTAGCGTGACATATATATCGTTCGCGAATCGTAATATTTGTCAGGAATCGGGACATTGAACGGTTTTTGACTTTTTGCTTAAAATTTGACGTCAGGACTCAAGACAAAAAGACCATGATTTGTTGTTCTTTTTGACAACGTGACGTTCTCAGATTTTCAAATTCTCAAGAATGGTGACGTTTTTCATCGTCAGGATTCGTGTTTTTTTTTTTTCTTTCACGTTCGCTAGGAACGGCCCTAAGGCCGCCATCAGTGTTTTCTTTGTCGGCTAACAGGGTTGAGATGAAGCGATCGTTTGTTAATCCCGTTAGAGCCCCTAATCCCTCCCTACACTAACTTCAAGTATTTTTTCCCAAACAGGGTTTCCAGATGTAAAGTCCTCTTCTGATGTCGGCCTTGTCTTGGTCTTGGGCGGGCGTTTGCCGAGACCTATGGACTTACGTGTGTGGCAAGAATGTAAACCTCCTTCGCGTCCAAGAAGATATCTTGTAGTGAGAAGAGGAAGCCTGGGTCGTTCTCGTGCAGGACCCTTGGATAAATACGAAAGGTTCAGGTATCAATTTGGAAGCAAACAATTACTCTACAGCTCTAATATGCAGCATTCAAACATGAGAAGCAATCAGTATTATCATTTTAAGAAGCGCCAGTTGTCGAACGATCAACAGTAAGTAGTTGTAATCCCAATAATTACTGAAGTACTTCGTATCAAGACGAAGGCGAAAACGAACGCAATCATGCGGAAGTCAAGCGGAAGCTATGAAATGATGTCAGACTTCAGCAAGCGCCACGTACGAGAGACGAACGGCGGCTGGCGCATCTAGTCGTGATCACGTACGGCAATACCAGCCAGCACTAATTGTGCGGAGGCTTGCCAGTCACCGCTAACAACTACCAGCACCAAGATCGGACCCTAAACGGGATTGTGTGCGGTATTGTGCGTGTGCGGTATTGTGCGTGTGCGGTATTGTGCGTGTGCGGTATTGTGCGTGTGCGGTATTGTGCGTGTGCGGTATTGTCACACACCCATCCTATGCTATGCGTCCTACCCGTCCACACCCAATGGTCCCACCCACCCATTCCATCCCATCCCACTCTTACTATCCCTCCTCAGCCACCCAATTGCATCCCATCCCATTCCATCCCGTCCCATCCCACCCACCTATGCCACCCACCTATCCCGATCGACCCCATCCCGCCCACTCATCCCATCCCATCTTATCACACGCTATCCTACCCCACCCTATCCCACCCCACCTCCACCCTACCCACACGCACCATATATTGCAAGTTGATATATTCCATCCCAACCCATCCCACCCCATGACGTACTTCTATACCATACCAGACCATACTATGTATCCAACACATACCTCCCGGTGCCATCCCATACCGCGTTGCAGGTGAAGACTCGGACGGCCAGCTGTTCATCGATGAAGGCGGCGATAGCATACCCCACGACGTATTCTGTCTCAGCCTTCACGTCCGCTAACGTACCGTACCATGTATCTCATCCCGTGTATGTTTTCCCACCCATCCCACCCTATCCCGTGCCATGCCGCACCGCACCATACCATGCCACCCTATACCGTACCATATCATACTACACCCATACCACTCCATACCATATGTCCCATTCCATCCCCACCCATCCCATCCCTACTCATCCATCCCACCCCATCGCATCCCATCCCGATCCATTCCATCCCATCCTCACCCATTCCATCCTTATTCCTCCCATCTCATCCGATATTATAGATGACGACTCGGACGGCGAGCTATTCATCGAGGAAACCCGTGATCGCAAGGGCTCTCGCTCTCCGACCACCGCGGGATTTACTGCCGGAGCTGGGGAAGCAGCAGCAGAAAAGGCGGCAGCTGCTTACTCCGTCAATGCCCCCTCCGTCTACCGGCAGCCCTCGCTGCCAGCAGCAGCACCAGCGGCCCCGGTGGTGGCTGCACCCGCCGCTCCGGCTGAGGTAGCCCCCCCAGCCCCGGCGTACAATTCCAGGATTGCTGCTGATGCACACGCGGGGGCGGGGACAGCGGCTGGCGATGCTGGGGGTAACGCTGCAGGGGGTGATGGTATGTTGGGCCCGGGTATTCCTGCTGATGGCGCGGAGGCGGTTGGGGGGGGCGGAGACCCGACGGCCGAGGCGTTTCCCACGGGAGGGGAGGGTACTAGGAAGGGGCTTGGGCTGCAGTGGGGCGCGGGGAATGGGATGGCGGGGGAACGCGAGTCTATTCCTAGGGATGGGAGTACGTTGGATGTGAGTTGGGTGGGGGATGGGGGGGGGGTGTGCCAGTGTGGTGTTGGTAGTGTTGATTCTGTTTTGGGTGTTAATGTTGATGTTTTGTTGGTGGCGTTCTTGTGTGATCAGGCGGGGGTGGGGGAGGTGGTCGGTGGTGGGGGAGGTGTTGTTATTGGTGTTGCCGCTGTTTGTTGGTGCTGATGCTGATGCCGTTGGTGTTGTGATCGGCCTTCTTGCGTAGTATCAGGGGGTGGGAGGGGTGTGGGTGACGGCGGTGAATGGCGTTGTTATTTATTTGTGGTGTTACTGCCTGTTGTTGTTGCGGGTCGGGTCCGCAAATATTATAGGGACCGAATTATGAATAGACCGATCGAGGGTCACCTCACAGCAACACGTATTAAAGGTGCACATGCACATGCCTTTTTTTTTTCCGAGTGGTCTCAAGGCCTTTCCGCCCGTTTCGAGACCGAGAGGTTAATGTTGGACATGTTGGGACTTGAGCGCGGAAATTTGACGAAACGTGTTATTACGATAACAGGTATTCCTCGAAGCAACACAGTCCGCTTGTGGGAGTAGGAATGGTCAGCTTACTTGCACAAGTACAACCCAAGTTTTTCCGGTATGCATATGTTTTGGTGTTTTCTCAGCACTCTTTTGTCTCTCTTGCGTTGTCTCCAGTCTGCAAGGCCCCACGGCCAATCGGAGTCCTTCCACGGCTACAAGGGCTACCCTGGCTACGAGCCAGACACTCCTAATGCCGATACTCTGACCCAACAGGTGAGGGGATGCTTTATGCTTTGCAGTCGCGGATGTTTTATTTTGGGGTGTTGTTGGTGGTGGCAGTGTTAGCTCTTGGTGTGGATTTCTTGAAGATTTTTTTTTTGCGCGATTGTTGACGCTGTTATTTTTTGTTTTTTCTCGTTTCTGCTTTGTGGTGTTTCTGTGTCATGTTATTGTGTTCTAGTGACGCATTACTTGATATACAGCAGCAGCTGCAATTCGGGAGGGGTTTGCTGATAGGGGTGCGATTAGTTATCGTCGACGTAGCCACCCCACCCTCCCCAACGCAACACAACACAGCGCAGGACAACAGAACACAACCATTTCCCCCTGCTGGCTGCTGGACCAGGCACGCGCTGAATCGACGGAGGCGCTGACGATCAACCCCGGCGCAGACGTATCGGACCCCCGCAATGTAGGCAAGAAGCAGGCGGCGTGGCCGACGCCGTCCACTCTCAGCAAGGACCCTCGCCAAGAAAATGATCTTGGCTCGGCGAGACTAGGGCAGCACGCGGAAAACACTTACGTCGAGGTGCGTTTATGCTTAGTCCTCGTCTCATATTCAAGGACCCCGTCATTCGTTTTGATCCCCCCGTGATTCTTCGTTATCCCTCCTTGATTGATCTCGATCCTCCGTGTCACTGCTTTTTCTATCGTACAATATTTCGTTTCGGCCAAAAAATAAATGCGTGTATACTTACCGGTGTACCAGGAAAGACCTGCGTGGAAATCATCTGGTACTCGTTCACGCGATTTAGACGATGCCCCTTAATTATTTTGTTCGCTCTAGGGCGAATCCTTACAACTGGCATGTGCTGTGCTGTCTTCTTGTCAACCTTGCGATGTGATGGCGCAAAAACGTGTTCAGTCCCTATTTACCGTATCACCCTGTGCTGTCTGGCACGACTCCCCCACCCCCTGCGCTGATTGGTGGAAACCCGACGTGCTCCGTCCCGCTATAGTAGGGAAGCGAGGGTCTGTAGTCAAACGACTATGACCACGCACGAATTAAGTACCCCCCCCCCCCCCCCCCCCCCCCCACCCCCCTGGAATTTTGTTGTAGTTCGGAAAGTATCCCACCTCGAACAGATCATGATCTGTTGTAGGTCTGACCAGGTCATGATTTGGATCTGTGTCCTATAGGGTGCATATCCAACCCAGGAAAC
The DNA here is from genome assembly GCA_012845835.1 of Undaria pinnatifida. NCBI lineage: Eukaryota > Phaeophyceae > Laminariales > Alariaceae > Undaria > Undaria pinnatifida. Next base: position 2,028,038 of record JABAKD010000006.1, on the reverse strand, counting down.
ATGTGCTAAATGGTGCGGTTTGTACGGCTCCCACCGGGTAACATGAGCTATACCATACAGATCTTCCTGAAAGATGTAGATCATCAACTAGGGATCGGTCACCCGTCGGAGGACAGGAAGCATTATATTGACCGGCAGCACGTTTTGTCTGTGATGGCGTGACGTAGGTGTGTGGTCTATGTTGCCATCGCTGTGTCTTCGTGAACGTAGTATCAAATCGTCGGGACTCGTGGTCTTGGTAATTTGGCTCCGCATTTTTCTTACACATATTTACGCCCGTTGTTCAGGACCGTCATTACGCCGCTCAGCAACAACAGCCCCAGCAGGCGCAGCACCCGTCCATCTCCCCTTCCGGAACCTCCGACATGGCCACCACTGTCCCGGCCGGCGCCTCCCGCATCGGTGCCAACGGACGTGTCGAAGTGACCTCCAACCGACAACCGCAGCAAAAACAACAGCTTGGCAGCAACAACAGCCACCTAAATCCTGGAGTGCGTTTATCCTCGGGGTTGGGGTACGATTCGCACACGGGAAGCGCGTACCGTGGGGCGGGGTCGCCTTCGCAGTCGGTGGATAACTCGATGACGTCCAGCTACCGAAACAATATCCCCCAGATTCCGTCCGAGGATGGCATGGGGAGCGTGTTGGGAACGTTGGCGGGGACGGAGGACCCGGCGAATGAGGACTTGCAGTGGAAGCGGAGCGCTCTCAAGAAGTTCCACAAGGTACGTGGGCGTTATTTATTGGGTGTCAAGTGTGTTTTGAAAGTTGGTGTGCTGTTCTAGTTGGAGCGACACGGCGAATTAAGGTCTTGCAGGGGAACCGGTACGCTCTCAAGGTGTTCGACAAGGCACGTGGGCGTTATTTATTGGGTGTCAGTGTGCCTGGGGTGGCGTGTTTGTTTAGATGGTCTAGTTGGAGCGCTCTCAAGAAGCTCCACAAGGTACGTGGGTTTATTGGGCGTCAGGGGTTAGTTTATTGGTCTAATTGCAGGGAGTCGGCGAGTTGAGGACTTGCAGTGAAAGCGGAGCGCTCTCAACACAAATGTTATTTTTTTAGTGTCAGGCGTTAGTGTGTTGGGGTTATGTGTTGGTCTAGTCGAATTGAGCACCCGCAGCGGAAGCAAAGCGCTCTCAAGAAGATACGCAAGGCACGTGGCCGTTATTTTTTGGGCGCCAGTGTGTTTTGGGAGTCAGTGGGTTGGTCTAGTTGTCTGGTTGGAGGGCTCTCAAAAAGGTCAACAAGGTACGTGCGCGTTATTTGTTGGGTGCAAGGGGTTGGCGTGTTGGTCTAGTCGAATTGAGGACTTGCGGTGGACGAGAAGCGCTTTCAAGAAGTTCCACAAGATACGTGGACGTTATTTATTGGGTGTCAGTGTGTTCTGGGAGTTTGAGTGTTGATGTACAGAAATTGGAGCGGCTCAAGAAGTTCCACAATGTACGCGGGCGTTGTTTTTTGGGTATCAGGGGTTAGTGTGTCGGTCTTGACGAATTGAGAACTTGCAGTCGAAGCGGAGCGCCCTCAAGAAGTTCCACAATATACGTGGGCGTTATTTGTTGGGTGTCAGTGTGTGTTGGGAGTTTGTGTGGTGATCTACAGTAGTTGGAGCGCTCTCAAGAACTTGCGCAATGTACGTGGTCGTTGTTTTCTGGGTGTCAGGGGTTATTATGTCTAGTCGAATTGAGGGCGTGCAATGGAAGCGTAGCGCTGTCAAGAAGTTCCACAATATACGTGGGCATTATTTATTGGGTGTCAGTGTGCTTTTGGTAGTTTGAGTGGTGATCTGCGGTAGTTGGAGCGCTCTCAAGAAGTTCCACAAGGTACATGGGCATTGTTTTTTGGGTGTCAGGGGTTAGTGTGTTGGTCTCGTTGGAGCGCTATCAAGAAGGTCCATGAGGTGGACGTTATTTATTGGATGTCCATGTTTGGGGTTGGGGTGGCGGGGTTGGAGTGTTGTAGTTGGAACATTCTCAAGAACTTCTACATTGCACGTGAGCGTTATTTGTTGGGTATCAGTGTGTTTCAGTGTGTGCTGGTCTAGTTTGTTACTGTGCTAGTCTAGTTTTACCGTGCGATAAGCAGCTTCCGGTTATTTCATAGCCGGGCATACCCAGGTACCGGTTATCCAAGACCAGGTATAACCGAGTCAGTTGCCGGTTGGATAACCGGTTATGCGTCGGTACCGGTTGCACACGGGCCTAACCGGGCACCGGTTACAGACCAGTCTATGCACTTGTCTGGGCTGGTCGGTATTATGTGCCGGGTTTTTTGCTTCGCGGTAGCTACGGTAGCTAGCTATTTTTTCTTCAGGTTTTACCTGAGGTTTGCCCTGCTCTTCAACTTACGATACCCCCCGGATTTGAAGCCAACCACACCCCGAAGGGAGAGCCGAAGGGAGAGCGTTGTATATATGCATGCCTGCGTATAAGGTTAACCGCAAACTGCGATCCGCTTGCTTTTGATACCGTAGGTGATGGTGAAAGGCGAGGGCCTTCGAGTAGTGAAGCACAACCGATCTGGAGGGTCGCAAATGCGCATCATTCGGTACGACCCGGACATCAAGGCGTTGGTCTGGAACAGCAAGCGGTATATGAAAAAAGGTAAGCCAACCATTGAACCCGTTGTAACTGCATCCATTCTTTTTTTGCGGAAAATCTAATAGAGTTGCTCTTCTCTGCAGTAGGGAAATTTGGAGCTTCTTGACTGTTGGTTTCGTGCACAAGTGCTGTCGCGGACTGCAAGTTCTGTCGCAGTGTCGTGCGGTCCCGTACTGCACGGTAACATAAAGTCACGGTGACATTGCTTCTTTGCTCAGTTTATGTCTGTTTTCGTTCGCTTTTCGTTCGCTTTTCGTTCGTTTTTTCGCGCCGTTTGCTATTTTTTGTGTCTTATGTTTTTTATCCATTTTTATACATGTGTTTTTTGTTCGCTCTTCCCGCTTTTTGTCCGTTTTTTGTTCGTTTTTCGTATGTTGTTCGTGTCTTGTTCGTTTCTTTTCGTGTTTCGTGTTCGTTTTCGTCTTCTCTTTGGTGGTTCGTGGTACTGATGGCGGTACTGTACGGGACTCTTTGCGGGATATAGCCGGGTCGGCAAATGTGCCTATTGTGGGCATCAAGCGGGTGGGGCGAGAAGGAAACACCGTTTCCGTTACGGCAGCCGGTCGCGGTACCATCGGTTTCGAACCGCAGGTGAGAAATTCGACTAGGATCAATCCCCGTTCTGTTCTCTGTTTCTCGTGTTTTCGACGTTTTTTTTTCGGAATAATGGTCCTTGTATTTCAATTGGAAACCCGTTTTTGGGGAAAAGTTACTTGGAATTTGAATAGGAGGTGTTTTTTGGGCTCTCAAGGGGCTAAGAATTGCTTCCGCAATGCTTTCTGTTTCCCCCCCAATGGCGCTCGTTATGCTCGAAAACGGAAGACGAATCCAATTATGCCACCGCAGAAGTATTTTTGCTAACTTGTTGGATTTGCCATGTCGTAACGAAGTTTTGGGTAGGGACACCAACCGCGACAGGAACCTTCCTCCAACCCGTTGCTATTCCCGATGATTGGTATGGCAGCGCAACACGTTACTGATGAAGCTACTTGATAAGTCGGTTAAGTGGGTTTACTTACGATCCAATTAGTAACTAGCCGCGAGTTTCAGGTATCTCCTATCCACTCTCAATGCGAAACCCATGCCCCGCGGCTGCGAATTGAACGAATGCTACTTGGTAAGTCGGTTAAGTTGGCTTACTTTCGATCCAACTGGTAACCAGCCGTGAGTTACCCATGTCCCGCGGCTGCGAATTGAACGAATGCTACGTGATAAGTCGGTCAAGTTGGCTTACTTTCGATCCAACTGGTAACCAGCCGTGAGTCCCAGGTAACTCGTGTATATCCCTTCTTGATGTGAAACCCGTATCCAGCTCGTATACATCCCTTCTTGATGTGAAACCCGTGTCCAGCGGCTGCCGAATTGAACGAATATCCCACAAGCTTGGGCTGCTGTAGTCACGGTGACCGTCGGCGATGACAGCCGGCACAGCCGGTGGTCGCCACCAAATCCGTAGGATACGCCCGCGAGCACTGGATTTTGATTGTTATTGTAGGTGAGATAAATTTGGCACACGAGTTGCGCATCCGCATACAACGGCAGCCTGCGCTGCCGGAGTAGTAACGGGGGCCGCCGGTCGAGACAGCTCACGCTATCGCCTTCACGGGAACTGAAGGACGCGCCAGCTAACGCTGGGTTGCGATTGCACTTGAAGTAAATTAACACACGACGGTGTATGGAAGTACGTGGTAGTATGGTGAGCTTAAGCTTTGTTTTTCCCCATCAGCCGAAGGATGAACAATAAAAGAAGAAGATATGGCATGGCATGCAATACCCGGGAGTGCGGTTACCTTTAGAGCCCCAACCCCTCCCTAAGACATACGCTACGGGGGTAGAGGTGCAGCTATTTTTTTCCAGGGTTTTTCACGGGTCAGGTGGTCAGCGTAACCCGTCTCGACCCGCGAGATTTTCGAAAATCTTGTGACCCAACCCGGCCCGTCCCGTAATATATGCCAAATACGTCCTGACCCGACCCCAATCGACCCGCGAGATTTTGTTAAACGGCTGACATTGTCCGCGGATCGACGCGGGCTATGATAGAGGGGCGCCGCTTTTGTTCTGAGGTTACCCAATTTTGTCGCTTGAGACCTCCCTAGAACTGATTCGGAGAAAAGTAAAACTGCTTTGATACCGGATGGACAAAATCCCATGGCCTAGGTACACAACGATAATCATCGTGCAAGAAAGAGGCGTTTTTTTTTGCGAACAGTTTCGGGTTAAGAAGCCCCGTCCTTCAGAAATCAAAACAGCCAAAAAAAGGTATACCTCGGTCGTGGCATGCGTCGGTCACGGCGTTCCCGGCTCGGCCTGTGATTTGTGAAAGCCTCCTGACAGGACCCGGCCCGACTCGTGAGATTTGGAACGCCTCCTGATCTGGCTGACTCGACCCGCGGGCTTTTTAGATACCTTCCTGGCCCGACCCGTGGCCCGGGTCATGACCCGTAGAATGCCTTGTTTTTTTGCCCTGTGATGTTCTTAGCTTGAGGAGCTCTATACCTCACCCAATCACTGCGTTTGATAAGTTTAAAGGTCAAGCCGATGAACCATCCCATGAGCCAAGTAGGTATACAAACGAAAAATATTTGGAAAGTAGCGACGAAAATGCCGAATACCATAGTTTGGGATAAGGAGCCCCGTCATTCGAAACCTTGTTTTCGCCGAAAAAGGCTATTTACGACGAAAACTCCGTACATATTTTGGGCTGAGGAGCCTCTTCATTCGTAACTAATGTTCGCCGAAAAATGCTATTTATGACGAAAAATCCGAACATATTTTGGGCTAAGGAGCCCCGTCATTCGAAACTAATATCCGAAAAATGCTATTTACGACGAAAACTCCGAACATATTTTGGGCTAGGAAGCCTCGTCATTTGAAACTAATATTCGCCGAAAAATGCTATTCACGACGAAAACTCCGAACATATTTTGGGCTAAGGAGCGGCTTCATTCGAAACTAATTTCGCCAAAAAATGCTATTTTCGACGGAAACTCCGAACATTTTTTGGGCTAAGGAGCCCCTTCATTCGAAACTGATTTCGCCGAAAAATGCTGTTAATAGTGCCTCTATCCTAGCGCGTGTTCCTATGTTGATTGTAAGTGATTTGTTTTGTTCCCCCCCCCCAAAAGGTTTCCACTTGTGAAGGCGTTAACCCCCTGGGGACTTGATTACGTCTTAATTACAGTTTAGGGGAAGTATGTAAAATGAAGGTGAGGATTACGGTTTTGGCCATGCAAAGCAAAGGGATCTGGGCTGTTGGCGTACGGCATCAGAATCGAAGGATCTCAAACGCGACGCAAGCAGTTGCAGGACATTATATGATGGACGCTTTATAGACGCTCTGCGTCATATTACATTTAAAAATGAAACTACTCCAACTGTGAGATCGAAGAAAAACTCATATTTGCAAGCTGTGTGTGATACTCCGATCGCGCGTATTACTGGGTGTGTGTCCTCATTAAGGATATATAGGATATACCATCATGTGTAATACTTTATTAAATTACTCTAAATACGTCAGCAGTGAGTTCGATCAAATTAGGCTAGACTCTCATCTTTGCATGCAGCGTGATATATCGACCGCTCGCTTCTTCAGATCTAATATCCTTTTGAATATACATGACTCCTGTGGATATTTCCTGGGTGAACATACAACAGCAAAATGTCATCAACAATAATATTGGTTGCTGCTGCTGTACGTATTCCATCCCAATGTAGTACGTTACGACGCGCAGTAGTTATGGTGACCGGCGGTAGAGACAGCTCGCGCTGTTGGTACCGCGGGAACTGAAGCGTTCGCCAGATTCGTAGCGCTGGATTGGGAATACAGTTGAGCTAAACTGACACGACATGCATGGAATCACGTGGAAGTGTGGTGAGCTTGAGCTTGTTCTTTTTTTTGCCGGTCCGTCGGAGGATAAAAAAGCAAAAACAGTGAAAAATACGTGGGAGTGTGGTGAGTTTAAGATTGTTTTGTTCTTTTTCCCCATCCGCAGGACGATAAAAAGAAACGGAACAAGCAGAAAAAGACGCCCTCTCACCTCAAGAATACACGGGTGGTTAGACGTCGCTTGTCTTTTTATTGGCTACTGTGTATTTGGGCCCCAAAAAAGGTTTTTAAGCTGTATTGTTTCTCTTCTGCCGCAGGATTAGAACAGCAAAAATATCCCACAGCGTATCGACGACGCTACACTAAGGGCCCTATACTGCACAAATATATCACACCCGGTACAACTACCCCTGGCAACTACAACTAACAGTCGTGCATAGTTGGCCAGGACGAGTAGTTGTCCAGGACAACTAATAATAGTTGCGCATCTTTTTCAAAAAGTGGTTGTCCAGGACAACTAGTTGCGCAGCTTTTGAAAAATGTAGCCGTCCAGGGCAACTAGTTGAGCTTATTGACAAAGTAGTTGTCCAGCATAACTAGTTGTGCGCACTTGTAGTTGTCCAGACAACTGGTACAACTAGTTTTATCCAACTGCGGAGATAAGGGGCCGCTGTCTCCACTTTACTATACAATCATAACACATGGTATGCGGTATAGAAGATGACTCAATTAATTGATTGCTCCATTAATAAATAGTTATGTTAATAGCTAATTCTATTAACAGCTGAATGTATTAATGGTCATCTCTATTGACAGCTAACTCCATTAATTGCTAACTCTGTTAAGAGTTTACTCACACCCCTGTCCCTTTGAATTCCGTCATTGTCCTGCAGCGTATCCGTGATGCTAAGATCTTGGCAGAAGCACTGCGCGCTCTGGTAGACAAAGAGGAGAGAAGCGCGATGTGGAGGGGCTAACAGGAGGAGGCCTGTTGGGGGGGGGGGGGGGGGGGGGGGAGAAAGGATCGGGGGTGGGGTAGGGCGGGGCGCAAGGGGCAGTGGAGAGACGCGGTGCGGGTGGGAAACGGGGGCGAGGGGGGGGGGGCATCAGAAGCTTGGCGCGGCGCGGCGTGGCGTGGGGTGGTGTGGTTGGGTGAAAGCGCGAGGACGATGTGACAAAGGCATTGCAGTATTAACGACGCGGTCCTTTCAGTACGGTGTTACGGCAGTGTTACGGACGGTATCCTGTTCAGTACGGTAGGTTCCTAAAGCAGCATTACCTACAGCGGCGATCCTGATGGGGTGGTCCTTTCAGTACGGTAGGGCAGCATATTACCGACGGCAGGCGTCTTTTCCGTACGGTAGGACAGCGGCATGACGTACGTGTGCATTGCCGACGGGCTCTTTCAGTGCGGTGGCGCGGCGGCTTTACTTACGCTATCTTTTCAAATGCGGTAGGTACCGACCTGAGCATTTCCGACGCGAGCATGAGCGGCGGTAGTGGAGGTGGGAAGGAACAGGGGAAGTTGGGGGGGTTGGGGAGGGGGGGGCTCGAGTCGGGCAGACGCACGCGTGAGCTCCTTTCTTGTTTGTTGTCGCATAACTAGCCTCACCCCGGAGGGAGAGATTGGTCGGCTTTTTTTGACGGGTTATATCTCAAACTCTTTTGAAATCGCAAGCATAGTTTTGGGGGCAAAACTAGTTAGATTTTTTTTGTGGAATAGTTTGTTTCAGTTCTTGAAAGGGGTAATTCTTTTTTGAATTTCGAAATTGACCCCTCTTCCCGCAAAACACAGGTGCAGGCAACAATCTGCTCCAGAGGGGGGGGTAACTTTCCACAAACTCGAAGTTGTTTTTCCCTAAACACGTGGGTGCGGGCAGCTAGCTCTTGAAATGGTGTGCCTTCCACTGATTCCAAGTAGTTTGTTCCGAAAAGGCGAGCACGAATAACTATACTGGGGTTGTTGCTACAGTTTTGGGCTTTTGACGGGTCATGACCGACCCGAGGGTCGTGCCAGAAGGCTTTTCAAAATCTCGCTTGTGGAGTCATGTCGGATCACGAGGTGTTCGAAATCTCACGGTCGGGTCGGGTCGGGTCGGGTCGGGTCGGGTCGGGTCGGGTCGGGTCGGGACGGGACGGGACGGGACGGGACGGGTGCGTTCCGGTCTGGTCCGGTCCGGTCCGGTTGGTTCACGCTGGCCACACTCGATCCGTGACAAGTGACCAGACCCGTGAAAATCCAGCTGGCGGATCGTGTCCGGCTGCGTCGCGCGAGTTGGCGGGGTCTTCTCCTAATGAGTGTGTGGTGTGATATAGGTAATGCTGCGCGCGCTCTTTCTGAAGCGTGAGGAACCGACTGGTTACAGTACAGTGCTGGTCCCCCTACAGTGCCGATATGTGCATTATAGAGGATAATACCGGCACTATAGCGGCAACCGGCACTACTGCTCATACTGCCACTTCTGGCTGCTCCCATCTGTGCCAAACGATTTCACAGACACTATAGCGGACAACCGGCACTATAGAGGGAGATAGAGATGCGGCTTTTAACCTTTTTACTATTTGGAAAGGTAAACTACACCGGTTCCAGGTAGCTGTGTCCTAAACAGTGGGTACAGTGCTGAGGAGGATATGGGTGCGGTGGCGTGATGCGATCGGCTGGTGGTGGTTCCGCGTTAGTGCGGTTTTCTCTAGTGCGGGTTCCCAGTTGAGTGCGGTAAATTTAGTGGGGTTCCGTGTTTAGTGCGGTAAATATTAGTGCGGGGTCTCAATAGTGCGGTAAATTTTAGTGCGGGGTCCCAGTTTAGTGCGGTAGAAATCGCGTGTCGGGACCTCGTCCCGTCTTCCGAAGTATATACCGCGCTCTCCCGCCATCTTTCAGGCTCCTACTTTGGTGCGGGTGTTTTCAGCTGGCAAGACACCGCACTTACTATTGAAGGATCCCGAAAGTGTGTACCGAGACTGCTCAATAATTTACCATACCGTGGTCATCGCCATAGCGGTGGACGCTGCCGTTATCACAGCCGTGGTGGTGTTGGGGAGGATGGGAAAAAAAGGTGGAGCGATTGTTGTCGTTTTGGGGTTGGTCGGGATAAGAAACGGCGCGATTTTTTTTTCGTTTTTGGGTTGGTCGGGAAGCTATGGCGTCTGGAGGGATAAGAGTTTTTCGACGTTTCCCTTCCTACTCCATCGCGTAATTTTGTTAGGAGGTACGGTATTGTACGGAACGGTACCGCGGTACGGTACGGTACGTTGCGGTACGACGGTACGGTACGACAGTATGGTACGGTACCACGGTGCTTTGCGATACAGTATTATACGACAAGGCAAGGTACCACAGTACGGTACCACTGTACGGTACTCGGATACGGTACCACGTTACGGTGCCACGGTACGTTGCCATGGTACCGTAGGCGGTACGTTGCCATGGTACCGTAGGCGGTACGTTGCCATGGTACCGTAGGCGGTACGTTACGGCATGGTCCTGATTAGCGATTGACGATTTCGCTTTTTCTCTGGCCTATCAGCCTCTCTCTTCCTGCTTGGTCGTGTTTTGTTTTGTTTTATTTTGTTTTTTGCGCGCGCGCCCCAACAGAGGCGCCGCGCCGCACCGCGCCGCACCACACCGCGCTGCATCCACCCCGCAAAGCGGCGAGATGAAACAGCTGGCAGATTTTCTTTCGTTAGTTTGTCGTCGGCCGAGTGGACTAGTTTGGTGATCTCCCTATGGTGCGGGTACGTGTCGGCCAGCAATACCGGCGGTATTCCAGACACGGGCACAATGGGGTGCAATGCCAATTCTCGGTACTAGTATGGCGGGTTCCAGTCGTGCGGAGCGATTTCACCGGCACTATACGATGCCAGAAAGAGGCTCTGTTCCATGGGCACTATAGAGGAAAACCCTCACTGTAGCTTAGATTAGCTGGCGACGGGCGGGTCGCGTAGCAGCGCTACGTCGCCGACCGTTGGTGCGATACGCAAACGGTAGAGTTGGCTTGCTGGAGCCCTTCTTTTTTTTTTCCCTCTACGTCGCGTCCGTGGTGTATGCCGAGGTATGTTTTAAGTCGCGCCAGAGTAGTGATACTGTAGTGGTTTTGGGGAGGGGATGGGGAGGGGAAAGGAGGGGGGGGCGGGGCTTCGACAGTCAAGTGGGGCCGGGGTGGCTTAATTTTTGCCGTGTGTACAAGTAGCGTCACTCGTCGGGAACGTTGGGTATCGACCTTGGCTACGTCTTTTGTAGGTTGGTCATCCAGATTATATCGTCCCTCCCCCGTTTTTTTTTTTTTTTTCCTCGCTTCTTGTGTGTTTTTATCAGCCGGAGGGAAAATAAACTATTTTTTTTTTCCGTGTGTTTTTGTGTGTGTGTGTCTTGTGTGTGTTTGTTTCTCCGTAGATTATTCGGCCGGAAACAACGATGGATGAATATATAGCCTCTCACGTCCGCGGTGTAACCTGTCTCCCTCCCTATATACGTACACGGAATAAGCGCAGAATTTTCACGGAAAAAACGTAGAATTTCCCCCGAAAAAACGCTGATTTTTCCCGCTCTCGACTGGCGACTGGCGGGGCTGTGTTCGAGAATATTTATTGCTCGCCCGCTGGCGTGTGCTGTCAGCTACCTTAGCTCCTAACGTCGGTCTGCCCTCATTGTTTGTCTTTTTTTGTCCAGACGTCTATGGGTGGTAAATTTCGTTGGTTGGGGCGATGAGGGGGGGGTGTGCATGCCCGCGGCTGTAAGGATGTCTGGCCGTGGCCGGCTGGCGCTGTGGGAGGGAGCACCCCGCGTCGGAGCTTGTTTTTGCGGGGGCGCGGAAACCTTTTTTTTAAACTATTTTGCCCACGGGGGGTCTCGATGGGTGGTTGTCTTAAGTCTTGCTCTTATTATGTTTTTTGTCCATTTTTGGCTGTGTGGATTGAGGACCGGTCAGGTCGCACATGCGGACGCTAGGTAACGTGTGAACAACAACTACAGCAGCCGCGAAACAAACACAAGAAAAAAAAGAATATCTCCTGAGAAGCGGATGGGGCTGATATGATTGGTTTTAGTTCCTCGGGTTTTCGATGACGTTGCGTGGCGTTGGCGCGGTAGCTTCAGACTGGGGGGGTCGTTTTTTTTGTCGAAAGCGGGAGAAATGCATGCCTTGGATCACGTCTGAAAATGCCCCGACTGAAGAGATGATCGATACCGACTGAAGAGATAATCGATACACGTGTGTGATGCATACGCCAAGGACTGACTACCCGCGCATCGATTATATAATGGGTTTGGGGGGAGGCGTTTTGAGCCCGGGGGCGGGGGGGGGGTGGGGGGTCTAGCTAGTCTGGGTTTGGGGTTGGGTTTTGGATTTTTCACTAACTGTAATTGCGATTGAGGGTTTGCTGTGAGTTTTGGTCCGTTGGGCGAGAGACCGACGAGGTTGTGGAATGGGATATTTCAATGGCATGTTTAGTAGGGTGTCATATACTCTTAGGATATGATGCTCGGGTACCGGTGCTGGTTGTTTTGGTTATACTCGGGTACTGAGTATCTACCCGGGTATCGAACCTGATTGTTTTAGTTATAGTCGGGTAGGCGCGTTTATACCGGGGTACCGAAACCTGGTTGTTTTTGACGTACTTGGGTGGGTACGTGCGCTCCCGGGTACCGAAAACCTGATTTTTTTGGTCGTACTCGGGGTACTGAGTACACACCGGGGTATCAAACCTTCTTGTTTTGGTTATACTCGTACGTATGTTCGCGGGTACCGAAATTTGGTTGCTTTGGTCATTCTCGACGATGTACGTTTGTACCAGGGTACCGAAATCTGGTGTGTTGGTCATATTCGAGTATGTACGTGTGTACCAGGGCACCGAAACGTGGTTGTTTTGGTCATACTCGGGTAGATACCCGGGTACTCCCAGATATAATTGACCCCTTGCCAAACACGCCCTTTATATTTTGATGTTTGGTTTAGGCTGAGAGTGTAGAACCCCCCGAAGAATGCAACTTCCTGGGAGCAGATGAACGACATAGCAGCACTTCACCAAAGCAATGGATACTTGTGCTTGGTAAGTATAGTCTCTTACTGATTAGGTCGGAAATATTTTTTTGTAAGGTGATGGTCGATGACGATGATGCTGGTTCTATCATTTCCCCAGGAGGAATAAGTACTACAGTAGTGGTTCCTCTATTGTGCCGGTTGCCCTTTATAGTGCCGGTTACCCGCTATAGTGCCTGTGAAAACGCTTAGCACAGATGGGAACAACCCGTATGTGGAGTAGTGCCGGCGGCCGCTATGGTGCTGCTTATTGCGGTTGGCACATACATGTCGGCATTATAGCGGCGTTATAGCAGGACCCAGGTTGCCGCTATAGCTCTGTTCCCAGCTGGAATACACCGGCTCTATTTTAGCGGAACCACTGCTGTATTCCGATTCTCGAGCTATGTCGCCGTATCACAGACAAGCATATGTCAATCGAAAGCTCCCTTGGTTTGCCGTTTTAATGCTGCAAGCCTGCAAGCGAGCATGCAGCGTCGGCCCATGCCGACATTGGGGTGGCTACTCGTGCGTAGAGCCATTCATTATTATTGTTGCTTATTATAGTGTCATTGCATTCTGGTTTTGCTCTCGCGAGAACAGAAGGTAAGGGAGAGATGGTATTCTATTGTCTGGTTTGTCAAAAGTGATGGTTGATGGATGAAAAGATGAAGGTGATGATGATTATGATGATGATATGATGATGATATGATGATGATGATGATGATGATGATGGTGCTGATGATGATGGTGCTGGTGCTGATGATGATGATGATGATGGTGGTGATGATGATGATGATGATGATGATGATGATGATGATGATGATGATGATGATGATGATGATGATGATGATGATGATGATGATGATGATGATGATGATGATGATGATGATGATGATGATGATGATGATGATGATGATGATGATGATGATGATGATGATGATGATGATGATGATGATGATGATGATGATGATGATGGTGGTGGTGGTGGTGGTGGTGGTGATGATGATGATGATGATGACGATGATGATGATGATGATGATGATGATGATGATGATGATGATGATGATGATGATGATGATGATGATGATGATGATGTGATGGTGCTGCTGCTGATGATGATGATGATCAATTCGCTATTTATTTACTTCGAAGTATTTATTTATTCGGGCCCCGGAACTCGAGCGAGAGACGGATGGGTGTCTCTCTGTTTGCGTTTGCGTTCTTTTGTTGTCGGGGGCTAATAATGCTCGCTTCGAGTACGAATTGAACAAAAAAAGGTGGTATTCCGTATCGACAAGCTTATTTATTGTACGGTATACAGTGTACCGGTATTTTTGATCTGGCATGGTATACGGGCGTTTATCGGTGGGTAGTACCCGGTTTTTGGTGGTATACTGGGTATACCTTGTACCAGGTATCGGTCTTTGCTGGTACGTGGTATCTGGTATCTGGTGTAGTATGCGTTACGGGTATTTACTCTGAGGTGGTGGTGTACCGTGCACCAGTATTTTTCTGCCAGGTATGCGTGTCTGTGTGGTGTCTTACGGTCAAATAAGTTTGTGGGCAAACATGCAGCTCACAGGGCGAGCATCCGTTAAGCTTCCGAGCCAGACAGAGGTGATCACCCGCTTGACACTCATGAGGCCTGGGTATTGAGTTATATTGTTGGCCAAATAGTCTACCGCAAAGTAAGCTACCCCGGCATTGCGAGCACGTCGGCACAGAGTCTCGCCGTTAGAGGTGAATCTCCCATGATAAACAAACGAGCTTTGCGAAAGAGATCTGCTCGCTGTGCTCGATGATCTACTACATGGAACAGTAGACTAGTAGTGCAGCGTCACCAGCAGTCCGTTATACCCCCGCGCTGTCGTTATTTTACCCACCTATCTAGGAAACCCAGGGACGAACCCAGCATATGGCGCCTGGCGACCACATTTCTCGCAAGAGTCCTCTCCTCGCCCACCCGTTAACTCGTGTGCTACTGCTATTTTAATACTACTCTTACTACTACCAAAGCTGCTACTAAAGGCTAGGTGTTTTTTTTTTTTTTCCTGTGGACCCCCCAACCCATCGGCTGGCTCATGTTTTTTTGTTCTCTCGAAAGAGTATTTCGAAGCGCCTTGTTGACGCCAGATAGATGGTCGGCAAGACGATGTCGAAACGATGCGTCCAAGCCGTGCATGGGTTGTTGAGTTATTATGATATTGACGCGTGCGACGATGGAGGTGCTATATTATACCGTTTTTTGGCATGCTTCTTTCTGAATGATGGGCCCCCCTGAACCCGAAATCGTCGGGAAGGTTTTGGTATGTGCCTAGACCATAAATCTAATGGGGTTGTTCATCGCGTGTTGCATTTTTCAAATTTGAGTCGTTCTACGGTAGCCCCCAGGGGCCCCAACCATTTTCTAACGAAATCGCCGGTTTTAAAAACCAGCTGCCGGCCGTATCATCAGATAGAATCTCCTGAAGTACGACGTCCCTTGCCACGCCCGACGTCATCGTTCGATAGCTATTTGCCAAACGAGAAAATATGCGAACACACTTTTCTTGTCCTCCTCCGATCCAGCATCCTTTCTTGAGTTTCGAGCAGTCATGAAACAAACGTTCGTTAAAAAACAAGGCTGTTCTGGCTGATTCTACGATACGAAGCCCCCCCCCCAAAACCAGCGATTTTCTCTAACGAGCACGTTCCATGAACCATGATGGCTGCTCGACATGAGAATGGACGATATCAACAAAAAAAGGTCTCCAAACATTTTCTTGCGAGCAAAGGTCAAGGTCTATCGAACGCTCACGTCGGGGTTTCAAGGGACACCGTATTTGGGGTGATACGACCGGGAGCTGGTTTCAAAACCGGCGATTTGGTTAAAGAACATTTTAATTTAGTTGGGGGGGGGGCTACCACCGTAGTAGAACGACTCTTTTTTTGGGGGGGGGGCTATCGTTAAATCGGTGTTTTCTCAAGACTCCAGGAGGCTTCGGTAGGGGGGGGGACCGACGCGTGCTACACAGATGTGCACCACTTTTTTCTGAGGTTCCTCATTTCAGGAAGGTTAAGACACGATATAGATGTCCGTCTTGACAAAAAAAAACAAAAATAAACCTGCTTTATCGCGGATGAAAAATCCCCATGGCCTAGGTATGCCACGAGAATCGCGCAAGAACAAATAAATGGCGTATTCTTTATTTATTTTCCGGCGATTTTGGGTTAATTAAGGTGCCCCGTCATTCAGAAAACATTTCAGACCAAAAGTAAAAGTGCTACACCTCTATCCTAGCCCGCGCGCAACTAGCATTTAATTTCCCTTTTTCATTAAGGTATTTGAGCTATCATGCTCGCACGCGAGTGACTCTACCTCTCGAGCACTGACGAAAATACTTTATTATGCGCGATAGATATGCTTCGGCGCAGCGTGGCGCTAATTATTGCGTTGCGGATTCGTTCATAATGTCGAAGCGAAATTAAAATAACACTCTAAAACAAACGTATTGAAGACCGCGAAGGGACAGGGGGTCACTCGCGCGAAAAAAAAATGCTCTTCAAAAGAGACCCCCTAATCGTACCCTGGGTCTTGAAACCAGGCTTTTTCCTCAGAGCGGGGGGTGTACTATCAGTAGTAGTATAGGGATGCGCTCAACTGAAGATTCCCAGAAACGCAATGGTGCAGGTGCCATAGCATGTGTCTCTTATTTGTGTATAAATATGTTGGTTTTGGCGCGTGCTACCGTACAAGTGTACAACCACTTTTTTTGTGAGGTTTTCCTGAAAGTGGGAGCTTCAGGCTACCTCTCCCCAAGAGCTGTTTTGAAGGAAAATAAAACTGCTATGATACCGCGGAGATGAACAATCCCATGGTGCCTAGGTACACGACGAGAATCATCGTGCAAAACAAAACTGGTTCATTTCCGAAGAATTTGGTTAAGAAGAGGTTAACGAGCCCCGCCATTCAGAAACCTTTTCAGGCCAAAACTGGTCTACCCTCTCTACATAGTTGTAGCCTGCAACATTTGCTATGTATGATAAGTTGATCAAGTTTGGTTGGCTTGTTGAATATACCAGTTTTTTTTTTTTTACAGCTCAAAACAATGGACACAAATAATCGAAATTTGAATTCCAACATTAACGATCCAACGCCAAAAAGTAGTCGGCAAAAAGCTGGAAAAATGACGTGCTTGATACAGAGTACGACACCCCGTCGCTTAGGGCATAGTTGACTTATTTGGAACCATCCCCACACAGATTGGCCCACAAGCCAAACGCTACTTGAATGGAGCCCACAGGAACACGACCAACACATTCAAAACAAGGAGCAGCTTGTAGAATGCAAAACACTCAGATTTTCCTCCGACCCCCCGCCCCCCCTCTTCGGCGAAGCTTCGGCCGCTCCATTTGTCGCTGCGATCAGAGACGGAACATGTTCAGGCGTTTGGTCGCAAACTGTAACTGTCCTCCCCTCCCACACCCCCAGCAGGGCGCCCCCCCCTCCCCTACTCATCATCCGACGACGACCCTTCCTTCCACCTTCTTTTGTTAAACTCTCACCCACCAGACTTCCTTAGGTTAGACAGAGGTTCGTTAGACGTGCCGTGGTCAATACCCCGCCCTCCCGCCTGCCCGCCCCCGCCCCCGCCTCACTTCTTCTTCTTCTTGTTCTTCTTGTTCTTGTTGTTCTTGTTGTTCTTGTTCTTGTTCTTCTTTTTCTTCTTGTTCTTGTTCTTCTCCTTCTTCTCCTTCTTCTTGTTCTTCTTGTTCTTGTTCTTGTTCTTGTTCTTGTTCTTGTTCTTGTTCTTGTTCTTGTTCTTGTTCTTGTTCTTTTTCCTGTTCTTCTTCTTCTTCTTCTTCTTCTTCTTCTTCTTCTTCTTGTTCTTCTTGTTCTTCTTGTTCTTCTTGTTCTTCTTGTTCTTCTTGTTCTTCTTGTTCTTCTTGTTCTTCTTGTTCTTCTTGTTCTTCTTGTTCTTCTCGTTCTTCTTGTTCTTCTTGTTGTTGTTGTTGTTGTTGTTGTTGTTGTTGTTGTTGTTGTTGTTGTTGTTGTTGTTGTTGTTGTTGTTGTTGTTGTTGTTCTTCTTCTTCTTGTTCTTCTTGTTCTTCTTGTTCTTCTTCTTCCTGTTCTTATTCCTGTTCTTGTTCTTCTTGTTCTTCTTGTTCTTCTTGTTCTTCTTGTTCTTCTTGTTCTTGTTCTTGTTCTTGTTCTTCTTCTTGTTCTTCTTGTTCTTGTTCTTGTTCTTGTTCTTCTTCTTGTTCTTCTTCTTGTTCTTGTTCTTGTTCTTGTTCTTCTTCTTCTTCTTCTTCTTCTTGTTCTTGTTCTTCTTTTTCTTCTTGTTCTTGTTCTTCTTCTTGTTCTTCTTGTTCTTCTTCTTCTTCTTCTTCTTCTTCTTCATCCTCTTCTTCTTCTTGTTCTTGTTCTTTTTGTTCTTCTTCTTCCTCTTCTTCCTCTTCCTCTTCTTCTTCTTCTTCTTCTTCTTCTTCTTCTTCTTCTTCTTCTTCTTCTTCTTCTTCTTCTTCTTCTTCTTATCTTCTTCTTCTTCTTCTTCTTGAGTCGCAGGCTGAAAGCTCGAAGGGATTTTGTTTTCATTGGTAGAATATACTGTAGTTGCAGCTTGAGAGCTAGCTTGAGAGCGAGCTTGAGAGCTCTTAGCAGAGGGCGGGTACTACTCTTTGCAGGTTTTTTTAATGGGTTATATTTTTAGTTCACGTTTTGGATTTTAGTTGGTTTTGGTTTTGATTTTGATTTCAGGTTTGATTGTGGCTGGTCGCGTATTGCTTGATGTGGTTCTGTGAGCTTGACTGAATGCTGAAGTAGCTCTCTGGAGGGCGGTTCAGGAAATAGCGGAGGGCAAAAAGTGACGATTACACCACCACTACTGACCACGCGACTCAGCTCGGGCCGCTGGGATAGAGGAGACTGCGTCCCAACATCAATTCAACGAGCTGGGCGATCCCCATGCAGCTAACGTACATGGCGGTGCTCTTATCGCGGTGCGCTCTCCCAACACGTTTCAAAACTTTATAAAATCGCCGTTTCATTGGTTGCTGCTGCTACACATGGAGACCCCAATTAAGCGGCGGCTGTCGCAACCGTTATTTTTTTCAAGCCTTTTTTCAACTGGTAAAAAAAAAAAAAACGCGTGCTGCGATCGAGGAGCATTGCTATCTACAGTATACTGTAGTAGTATGGCAGTAGGGGTTTCCCAGGGAGGCGTTCCCCGTTTCTGACGCGTGCTGCGATAGAGGTAGCACTTTTTTGTCAGAAGAAGTGATTTCTGAATAGTGGGGCTCATTAACCCAAAATCGCCGTAAATTTCGTCCATTTTATTTTTTCATGATGATTCTCGTTCTTCTATTTATAATACCTTGGCCATGGGATATTTTAAAACCCGGTAGCAGTTTTGAATTCTCCAAATCGGTTCTTGGGGTTAATAAGCAAGACATGGACATGCCTTAAGCTCCCAAACTGGAGGAACCTCAGAAAAAAACGTGGTGCGTCTATATGATACCCGTAGCACGCGTCGGCCACAGCAATCATATGACCGCTGTACTGTTGAGGGATACCAACCGCCATGTTCGTTCCAGGTATTATTGATGCAAGTCCCCAGTCGCGCCCCAAGCGATATTGACCGCCTTATGTCGAAGTACCGCGTTACTCAGACCGCCTTGTTGCGAGACCCCTATTGCTGTGTAGCACGTTTTGGCGCAAATCTCCTTTGAATGAAGGGGTTCCTTTGAGTCTTACTACGGTAGCCCCCCCAACTTTTCTTTAACGAAATCGCCGGTTTTGAAACCAACTCCCGGCCGTATCTTCCGAAATACGGCGCCCCTTGCCACCCCGACGTCATCGTTCGATAGCCCTTTGCAAACAAGAAAATACATAGAGATATTATTTCATCGCATCCTTTCTGGTGTCGAGCAGCCATGAAACGTTCGGTAAAGAAAACCGCTGGTTTGGGGGGGGGGGGGGGCTATCGTAGAATCAGTCCTTTAACTGAGAATCCCAAAAGGTGTCGGTTGACGGTCTGGTTTTGACCCGTCAAGGAGTCTTTTACGCGTGCTACAATAGAGGTATACCTTTTTTAGGCGAAAGTGTTTTCTGAATGACGGCGCTCCTTAACCCAAGATCGTCCGAAAATACGCCCCATTTAGTTTGCCTGATTCTCGTCGTGTGTACCTAGGCTATCTTTTTTTTTTCTTCCGGTAAAGAGTAGTTTTTTTTTTAGTAGTTTTCTCCAAAAATCCGTTTTTGGCTTAAGAAACATCTTAAAGCGCTCCCAAATTGAGAAACCTCAGAAAAGGTGGTGCACACCTCTATCATTGTAGCACGCGTCCTTTGGACATATCATACTAGTTTAAGTGTGAGGAGTTCCTTGACGGCTGTCAGTCCGTCAACGCGGGCAAGAGTGCCGTCAACCCACATATGTGTCAAGAACTGGCCGTCAACTCCAGGTATAGGCTGCGGTAGGGGGGCTACTCCACCTCTCACTACCAAGGATAGGTCGCATGTACTTCATTCATTCGAGACTGGACCGTGGAAAACTTCGTTGGCACAGCATATAACAGATATTCGACGTGGCCGCGCGTAAAAAATGCAAAAATCATCACATCGAACACCAGGATATCTGGCCGCTCGCGAGCTCTCGCCCGCGTGACTCCCCGACCAAACCCTTGCTGTAGTAGGTGAAAAAGAAAAAAATAAGTACAGTGCGAAGCAAGAGCGTGACGCTCCGACGGTTTTGCGCCCATTAACCCCTTAATAACTGGCAACAACTGGAAACCCGTTTTTGGGGACAACATTACTTGGATTTAGTATAGGGAGAGGTTTGGGGGACTCGAAAGGGGGGTTAAGCAGCCCCGCGCGTATTTCCGAAAATATCACCCCCCCAAAGTATGTTCTTTGCTAAAATATTCGTGTTGTTTGCCTATAGTATTAGTAGTCCATGGGGAGTGCTGATCGGGTAGCAGCAGGTAAAGAGCTCCTCGAGTCATGAGCCCCAGAAAAAAAACAATGCACCTCTACACTGTAGTTCATGGGTCCATCGGCCGTACGCAGCACATGAAACAGCCTGGGTTGCTGGGGGTATATATATAGGGGACGAGTCCGCAATGGCTGTAAAAATAGGTAACTGTGTGGTGCGATACCAATGCGTCATGGTGGTACATGCGGCGCTTTTGACGCATGCCTCTCGTTAGAGGTGGACCAACCCTTTTTGTTTCTGAATCCCCTTAATTGAGGAAGAGCTATGCATGTCGCGCAAGAGTTTTCTGAAAAATGGGAACGGAGCCTAAAATGAGAACGGACGGTTTTTTTAAGAAAGCAAACCAATTGTGTACAATTCCATTTTTTTTTTGACAGTCCTGTGGGGCTGTACAGCAGCCTTCGAATGAGCTGTCGCTCAGGCTGGAAGTCCTCGGCATCGCCTTGGTAGCCAGCATCTAGAGAAATAACAATAGAGCCAGCGTATATCGCTTTTTGCGCCCACCCGAAGGCACGAGATGGAGCATGACCGTTCTGACGAGCTCCTCTCACAGGGCTGGTCAAGGGGTTTCGCAGGATCATTTCGGTTCTCTGATACACCACATGGTTCTGGAGATAACGCTTGGTTCTCATTTTAGGCTCCGTTCCCATTTTTCTGAAAACTCTGTATGTATGTCTCGCCCAAAACCAGTGTGGGAGAGGGTGTCACCGCATCTCGCGCCTCTTTTATACGGTAGGGCCGTCATATCCCACGCTGGAGGTTGCAGTTGTCGGATTACCTAATAATGTACCTAACCTGTCCGATTGAGCTCCTCTCAGGTGAAGAACAAGCGGTGAGTCATTGATCAAGTAATTTCACGAGCACCTACCAGGTACATATTGTAGGACCAAGGGCATACAAAAGCTTGGTCGGGTTGTTGTGCGAACGAATGCCTACTTCGAAGGCATGTAGTATAGGGTGAGATGTTGAGCTCCTCATGTGTCGACCTCAGGGACCACCACCGTGGGACGGATCAGGGGTTGAATCTTCTGGGGTCAAACGTTGCTGACCTTTTGACCTTCTGACCGGTTGAGCTCCTCAAGCGTGAAACATCGGTTTCTGTATGGAGTCGTTTTACGGTGGCAGCCCCCCCAACTTTCTTTAGTCAACATTCTCGCCGGTTTCAAAACCAGCCCCCCCCCCCCCAGGTCGTATCTCCTCAACTGCGGTGCTCTCGACACCCCCCGGCGTCATCAATCGATAGACCTTCTTTGCATAAGACGGGAAACTCTATGGACACTCCTTTTTTTTGCTATAATAATAGCAGTATCCTTCGTTGTGTCGAGCGGCCATATGAAATGTTGTAAAGAAATCGCTGTTTTTTTTGGGGGGGCTATCGTAGATAGATAGAGTCACTCATGTAGTATTAAAATTTCTACACGAGTACAATGGTTGATTTTCGCACTAGCGCACAGGAAGGTTGGTTGGGCTGCCCGAACGAATGCCTCCGAAGTCATGTCTCGGGTGAGATGTTGAGCTGCTCATCACGTTTGGAGCTCACAGAATCTTCCACCGCTGGACAGCACCCCTTGCATGAGATAATGCCCGGAGAAGAATCCACGTTTTACCCGATAGATAATCCAAATCAACAACGAACGGGAAATGTTTCGCAGTAAACAAGAATGGAATTCCGAACAATTTTGGGTTCAAGGTGCCTAATCGTTCAGACAGCGCCCAGCCGACAAGTGCTTCAATCGTAGGACGCGTCGCTTCTTGTTTTTGAGTTCGCTCCCTGTGTATGAATGGGAACAAAACGGAGCAATGCACTTATTTTTTTTATAGTGCTATTATTATATTTTTGACCCTCCGATAATATATCAGAGGGGGGGCATAGGGAGGGCAGTGGAGAAGCGGACACCGGAAGGACGCGAACGAGTGGTGGTGGAGGGGGAGGTGAAGGGAGAGGGGACATTGGATTGGTCGTGGGTCTGCACTTACTCCCAGTTTACTCAAAGGGTGAGGTAGAGATATATATGCGCAAAAACGCGTGGTACTGCAATGAGGTGCACCACATTTTTTCTGAGGTGTTCCTCAATTTGGGAGCTTAAGACCTCCCCCAAAACCGATGTGTAGAATACTAAAACTACTACCTACCGGATGAAACATCCCATGGCCTAGGTACACAACGCACGAGAATAACGAAAAAATGGCCTAGTTTCCGACGATTTTGGGTTAACCCCTATAATAGAGCCCCCCAAACCCCTCTCTATACTAAATCCAAGTAATACTGTCCCCTAAAACGGGTTTCCAGTCGTAAAGTTAAGGAGGGCCCCGGCATTCAGAGAACATTTCAGATGAAAAGTGCTACCAGTACCCCCCTCTATCGTAGCTTTGATCTAAAGAGCTCTCATCATCAAGTGAAGTGCCCCAGAGAAACAATAACGGTATACCTCTCTTTACCGTAGCATGTGTGTATGTATGTATATAGACTATGTATGTGTCATGGCGCAATCTCCATTTCACGCGTGTGTGCTATGCGGATCATGTACTGCTGTGTACTGCGGTACCTGGTAAGCTGGTAAGCATTATTCAGTGCTTGCTCCGCCGTTTCACCCCATCCGTCACAAGATACGCCGCATACAGTATGAGGTATAAAAAGCCTCCACATTTTTTCTTGCAAAAAACACACATCGAAACGTCCGTCACACCACAGACCGCGCAGTCATACACAACGAGGTGGCAAAACCCGCCCGGCCCCGGCATCACCAGCAGTCGGGTCACCGGCCCGAGGTGGAGAGCCTCCTCCCCCGGTCGACAGGAGGCGTGATCCTCGACACTGCAGACGTCGTGAAACGGGAACCAGGGCGACCGTATCCTATGATGATACCAGGACATAAGGGAGTGGTGAGCGCTCTATCATACCTGGTACCCAGCAACCAGGCAGAGTCGGGGCAGTATCATAGGCAGATAGCTAATAAAGAGCGGTCAACGGGCGCGCAACAAACAGCTGTAGACCATGCAGCCAGTGGCAGAAGGGAGCACACCACACACAGGTTGTGGAGATTGCCTAAATTTTAGCTCTTGCTCTAGATCCGCCTCTCTAATTGGCGCCCGCGCATGGGGCGGGTATGAGTGAGTTGATCTACACCAAGCAGGCGATCTGATATCCTTGTACTATATATATATAGATCTAGTCTATGGATACTATACAAGCCAATCTGACGGCGGGCACAGAAAGAGCCCTGTGCTAAAAAGCAGCCGCTCGGTCTCCCTCACGTTTCCCGAAGCTACCATCTCACTAGACACCAGACAACCCCGTCGGGGCTCCTACGAGCAGCACAGAGGTGCCCTGCCATCAAGCTTGCCCTGGCACCAGCCTTGGGCGGCCGAAATCGCCACGAATTTTCGAGAGGAGAAAAAAAAGATACCTGGTACAGATACGACCGGTATCGAACGAAATATTTCCTGTTATTTGTCTTGATTCTTGATTGGCTCGTTTGACGGTTTCGTATTCTAGTATTCTAGACTAGTCCGACGACCTGTTGTCGAACACACCTCGAATGATAAAACGCTTTGTTGTGCTAAGAAATGAGAACTGATGCCCTGTCAATACGACCGTAACAACAATGATCTCCATCAATCATTAACGGCAAGTTGCTCCAAGACTTGACCATCAACATTCCGATCGTCAGGACTGGGCTGGGTTGATGCTTTGCCGAAGGGCTCGCACAGACACAGGCAGTTTCGAAATTTGGTGCCTCTATTGAGGTTTCTTTCGTGCGATACCTTGTCCCTGCGATGCTGACAGACGAGTTCGCACCGAAACGCCACATTTTTCGCTCCCCTCCCCGTGCGCGGTTTATACGTTCTCCTAATGAAAAATGTGTGGGCCAATCCATTTTGGAAAATCACCTGGCTTATCCAGGTGATGCTCCCCAAGGGACCCGCTGACCCATACCTTTCACGACGTCCACAGCAGTATGCATGCACTCTACCCTCCATTGCTGTATCTTGAGTATCGCGCTCGACCGCAGTATCCCACGCAGATTGCGAAGGTAACTATCGGAAATCGTCAGGTGCTCGCCCCGCTTCCGGCGCTGGTGCCTGGACTAAAGTGGGCAAGCCGACACGTGTATCAATTATTGCTCGTTGACCAAAGCGCAACTACAGCAGCCGCACCCAAAATCTAGCGAAAACATTACCAGATACCGCAGATACCCAGAAACACGTCATTTCGAACAGTAACGAAGGCAGCACAAGCAGAATGGCTTTCCGCCTGCGTTACGGCCGTCATCACACCATTTTGTGTGCTATCTTAGTCGCAAAGTGCGAGCGCCGAGATCGTACGTACGTACGTACTCATTGGGCGATACGATCTGCTCGTAATCTGATTATGGCTGTCGATGCTTGCCTGAGCTCCAGCCCTGGTACCTCGACCAAACTGAACAAGACGATGCATACATGCTCACCACAGAACAGCAGCAGCTGTAGCGACTGCGACAACAGCAACAGCAGCACAGACAGCGGCAGCAGCAGCGATGGACCAAACCGCGGAGAGAAATCCATTGGCCTCCGCCCGGGGGAACTAGGCGCGGTTGCAAATATGTATGTAGTCTACCAAACATGAAAAGCAATGCATGGAAATAGCCCGCGTCAAATCCAAGGAAGATAATAAGCAAAGATACTCACTCACTGCGGGGTAGTAAGCGGACGAACCTATGACCTTGGATAGTCATGCTCGTTTAGATCTTACCTTTTAAGACTGCGAACTTCGATAACAATCGGTATGCAGTAGTATATATATGCCTTGATGTCTAACCTCGGCGAATGCCTAGTTGGCCACCCGCAAAAATATCCAAGTGCTGCTCCAGTGCTGCTGCGGGGTTCTCCAAGTTTGTATTATTTTTTGTGCTCAACGGCCTGTCGGCGGTGCCAAACAAATTTATACCCAGGTAGACTATACTTTAACTGCAGCCGGATTGCGTTGTGTTACCGACACCCACATCACATACGAGCAGTACAGTACCTTTCAGCACTTTCTAGTGTGGTCGGAAGGCAAACGCTTGGATTGCCGTTGATCAAGTCAGATTACGAGCTCCACAACGAAGGAAAAAATCGATCTCACCGCTCCCTGGCCGGGTGTCAAAAATGAGAGTGTCACGAGCCCCATGTTAGAGGGGGGAGCTCGCAACGCAAATCCATGCTAGCAAGGTTTAGAAATATATGCTTTCAGGCGTGCTACGTCCTGTTCCCGATTTAGGAACATGTTCTTGCACAGGTTACGTCCAGAAACGTTCTACATTTGTGTGGCACATTGTTAGACTTCTCCAAGACGCCCCGCATACTCCGCCAGAACGTTCCTGTCCGTATTTCGCAATTTTCTGGGTACTATTGTTGGATACTATTGATTGTGTAATGTCATGTTTTTGCTTCAGTAGCACCATACCCTCTTGGGCACTGACTATAGACGACACCGTTACACATGAGCGAATCGGCAGGTAGTCAACGACACGCGCTACAGTAAAGGTGCACCATTTTTTTGCTGTGGTTTCTCGCTTTTGTGAAGCTCTATAATACCTCAACCAAAATCCGATTTTGAGTAAACGAAAATGCAATCCGATGAACAAACCCGTGGCCCAGGTATACGAAGCAATCATTTTGCTAAACAAGAATGACATTTCGACGATTTTGGGTCAAGAATCCCCGTTATGCACATTATTTTTTTTGTCAAAAAGTGCTACGTCGAGCGTAGCACGCGTCCAACGAACTATCACTAATACACGACCCCTCGGTAGAAGTGACATCGTTCAATATTGTATAATATTATTATTTAAACTCAGGCGATGGCATTCCAGGACCCGGTGCTGATGCCCGAAGTGCGATGACGATCCGGTCATGCCCAGCACTGATGCTGCGATGACACCACGTAATCGTACTCCGAGGGTCCTGGGCGATGCTTTTCCGCGGAAGAGGTGTTGGTGTTCGATCACCCTAGTTTCCTCCTCCCAGACCCGAGCTGTTTTTCTATTGGTGTCGGCGAAAACCACAGACCTGTCCGGGGGTTTTGCTCGATCCGGAGGGGTTTCCCACGGTGCTTTCTCCGTGAGATAGAGCAACGAGTCGGGGGCGAGCTTGGTGTACGATACCTCCAAGATGCCCTCGGTGGCTGGACCAGATATCTTACTTGCGGCCACATCATGCAGTACACCCGGTGCAATCCCAGTCTAAGTAATAGGTGCGACCTTTGGCGAAACACCAGTCGTTGCCCCGAGCGAAATTGCAGGTGTGATTTCTGGTGATATTGCTCAACCTTCTGATGACGATGCGCCAGCCTCTGTTGAAGACGTTCCAACTGTTGTTGCTACTCCAACCTCTGGAGATGACGCTGCTGCCCCAGGTGGTGGTGTTCCAGCAACCTCAAGCGATGGCGCTCCAGATACCTCACAAGTTGTTGATGCTCCTATGACTCCATATTGTGATGATCCAGTTATATCGGGTGGGGACACTACGTCAATCCCAGACGATGCTGCTCCAGCAGCGTCAGCCAAAAAGCCTCCAGTGGCTCTAGGCTTTAGGTCTTGGACGACCCCAGGCAATGAAGCGCCGCTGTCTGCAGCAGTCTTCACTGTGAATGGAATTAGGGCCATTTTTCATTCCCCCTGTTGTATCGGCAGCACGACGCCATCCTTCCGCCTAAAAGGGTTACCTTCCTCGATTGTGTTCACGGTCTTGATTGCTGTGGAGGAAGAAACGAAGGTGCTCCCCACGCCTGAGATGATCAATCTGGGAAACCGCATTCGATGCTTGTTGCCGATCTCGCCGACGATAAAACCGTCGATGATCCCGGCTGCAGTCCCCCGTACCTTTTCTCCGGCAGGCATAACTGTCTTTGGTACGTCCAGCAGCGCGTAGTCCTTCATCCGGTCCGTCAACCTAGACATTATAGTTTGGCGTCTAAAAGGTGTTTTGTTGCACCGATGTCCACCAGCATCGTGATTCTGCCACCGTCGCACAGAAACGTCCATTCCACACTGCAGTAGACGCCATCCACAAGACACCACCATCGAGATCGTGGTTAAAGGTGAAGGTCGACCTTTCGTTGTTATCAGCACGAGAGATGTGATCATCGAACACCGCAGTGGCGAGGGTTTACCTGTGGTTGTGGTGCCTCGTGATGACAGCATTCCGTGTCGTCGTTAGTCCTGGGCTTGCGAAGGGAGGTAAACAAACGCCACCCCCGCCCCCGGACCCGGCCTTGGCTCCAGACGGTTTATTTTTCTTGCGAGTCTTGCCTTGCTTGGGGTATCGTCTGTGAATTGTGTTGGCGGGCATAGGAAAGTTGCTGGAAATGTGCTCTACGTTGCCACCGTTATGAAGAACAACTAAGTCCGCTGACATGGCGACAACACTTCCAGCAATCCTACCTTGTGCCTCATTGCCGACGGAGAGGCTGTGTAGATACAAGCGGCGCATTGGCGTGTGGACCAGAGCAGGATCAAACATTGGGCCACGATACATCATTTCCTGGACGCGCTCGTATTCCCGCCAAACTGCTTGGGAGATGATGTCCTTGAATCGCCAGCCAGACAATGGCTCGCCCGTCGCCTCCACCTCTGTACGTAGTATACTGATCGCTTCTGCAAAGAAGTCGAGCGGAACGTATCTGTTTTTCATGGTGGTTGCAACCAATTCTATTGTCCTGGCGCGGGTGTTCTCGTCGATGGCGTCCCAAGCAATCGCCCGTCGCCGCTGGTGCAGGTTGCGCCCTCGTGCTTCGTCACGATGAGGGATGCCGGAACCTTCGTCACCAGAAACAGAATCGGGCACAGGGTGTGAGATGCTCTGTTTTACCGTTCCTGTCGCTGTGCGCGGGACATATCTGTTTTCGTGGCCGGCTTGGTCTGCCCTTTCATGATGGGGTAGGCATCTCTACGGTTGACACTAAGCACGAAGTAGTGTTGTTTCCGTCAGTCTTTGAACGCCGAGGGTACCCTACCGCTGAACATATCGAGACACCTGACGGTGTTGACGATATTGCTGTTGCCGCTGCTAGAGTCTCCTATGTTGGCAGCCTTTTGTACTCGGACTCGTACTCTCGAGCGCAGAGCGGGCTTGCACAGCATCTATAAGTTTTTGCAGGCGTACCGCAGGCATCCTTTGCAAAGCAGCTGGGAATAGTTATCCTTAGTGCGCAGAAAAAAACAGCTTTGACTTTACGGTGTCCCCCCATAGCCCAAAATATCGCCATTGGGATATATATCTTAGGCACAGCAATTTCGTGCAGCCGCTAAGTTCGTCTTCTCGTTTTTTTTTATTTTTTTTTTATTTTTTTAGCACACTTTCACTTTCCAGCTTCTGGACAAGCCGTGGTCACAGGTGTCATCCCTTCTCCTCCCCGGTTCTTGCCTTCAATTTTTATCGCGCATAGGGTTCAGCAATCCCACTGCTCGTCGATTGTTCATCGAATGTTGCTAACTCACGCTCTCGCGCTTTCCGCAATTCTCGATATAGAGTAGTCGCGTCCGTTTTCCGCTATCCAGCGTAGATGCTTTACGAGCAGCATGCTGGAATATGGACTTACCGGTGCACTACATTAGTGATGGTCGAGAGTTAGACATTTGGATTGCCGTGAGCAGCTTCAGTTGAAAGCCTCAGGTCAGAAAAAATAAGAAATTCGTTGAATGCATAGTCTAGGCCGCTCCCTAGTCGGATATGAACGATGGACGTACGGCAAATAGGGGGAATCTCGCAACGGATCTGTGCTAGCAATGTTTAGAAACCCATGCTTCATGGAGATCTACGTAACGTTCTCGATGCACGATCTGGAGCAGCTTACGTACAGGAAACATCCCGCATTCGTGCCACATACTTGCAGACTTCTACGAAACGATTCCCATATTTTACCGGAATGCTTATGTTTGTATTGCGTCGCATGTTTGAGTATCGATGCAAGGATAGGCCGTGTACGGCTGTGTATCATGCCTACGTGTTAGAAACTCTAGTTCCATTGAGCACTGTCTATGCCGCTGATCAGCGAATTGGTTGCTAGCAAAGTACATATCACCGACATCTACCGAATTTGCCTTCGATGTAATTTTGGTATAGCCTTGTGTAGCTCGAAGTTGCGCGTGTGTGGCCTTTTGAACGTACAATAAATCAGGCCCGAGGTATTGGCCGGGAGACGCCACCAACGACCGTCAAAATTTAATCCCCCGGATCCTGTTTATTTCACGATTCTAACGACAGAAAACGTGTTTCTTTTTTTGCCCACAGCGCGATGGCTGTCACCGAGACCCGTGATTTCGTCTTGCACACCATGCCGCGAGCGGTAAAATGTGCCAAATCGACCGAGCCAGTACGTGATCACACCCTGCTACCACCTCTGCCCCCCGCTACTCGCTGGAACGACCGGTACAGGGAGGTGAGCCGCCTGGCATGCAGAGCTTCATCGACGCTTCGTCGTCTGACACGGGACCGGAGGCAGCGTCCTGGATGGTGTCGAAGCTCTCCGGCATCGTCGACACGTACGCTGGCGTGAGTGGCATGTGGTGTTGGATCACAGGCTATAGTCTTCACAAAAATTATTCACTTCGAACTATATTCACCACGATTATGTCGTGTTGGACCACAGGCTAGTCTACACAAAAAAATATTCACTTCGAACTATATTCATCACGATTATGCGAGTTACGATACAAGAAGCCTTTTCTCTAGCTTAGAGACCTGTTTTGTTCCCAACCAAAGGTAGAGACATAACTGCTGTGTGCTGGGTTAACTCCGCGGTTCGGAAAATAGTAGTTTTAATATAGATGTCGTTCGGACAGTACGTTAGCCGATTTCGACAAAGTGACCGCCGATTGGTTCGATTCACGTGTAAAAAAGACAACTTTCGATTTGCTGACAAGCCAAAGTAGGACCGAAACCAAATTCTGGTTTACGAAAGTGAAACGGAACTCTCCGGCAACACGTACAACTGGCGTCCCGCTTCCGAAATTCCGCTTGTTTGTGTCATTGGTTGAAATTGGCTGAACCTGCTTTCCTCGAAATGTATTACTCGTCGGAGGCTTTAATGTAATGTGTGCGATCCCTGTCATCTACAAAGTACTCTGCTCTCAGCACATAAGCCAAACACGCATAGCAACACATTCGACTTCAAATAGATTTGTAGAGGTAAACTCACGTCTACATGTTGCGGCTTTGCATGGTTTCCACAGATCCGCTTTTTGAACGTTATAGAACCAACCACGTTACCGAGAACGTTGCCTTTTCCGCGGGGGTGAATTTTGTTCGATCATTTGCAGGCGGTAAGGTATTTCTTTGGGAAGAGTTAGATTGTGGTCGCAACCCAGCACCACTGCACGATGGGACGCGATTTTCGTGTTGCTGACAACCAATTGTTTATCTCGTACAAGAACTCTGCGCGGCGTCAGAGCTTCATTTGTTTGATATATTTCCTTCTCTCGGGGTGTTGTAGCATTGGTATCCCCCAAACCTATCCGAGCTGTACTCCGCGATCGGTGAAGACGCAGACAAGCAGCTGATTCCCGACCTGCCATATGATGTGCGCGTGCATTCTGTCAATTCTGGCAGAACAAACCTTGTATCTCAGCGATTATACGTGTTGTCATCTCTCCTATTTCTACCGTTTGTCTTCACATCCTTCGCGTTGTTCCGATACGCATGCTTTTCCGCCCGGGACCGCCCACTCGGCCTCCTCCACGACCACCCGCCAAGTCGAGGAATGTTTTTTGGAGATGGACAGCGTACTGGATGACCTGAGCGCTGCTCCATCAACCACCGGAATGGCCGAGGAGGCGTCGGCAGCCTCGGATGCTGCAAGTAGCACCATACTCCGCCTATTCCAAGAGTTCAATTCAGGTCGATCATGCCGTCGTTGCCTTGCACAGAAAGCTTCCGCTCTCATATCTATACCATGTGACTGGCACATCGATGAGTTTCTCGACGACAAGAGCCCCCCTCTCGCGTCTGTCATGGGATCGTCCTTGTTCACCGACCTTGACAACGAAATCCACCTTCTGGCGCCAGGCGCGGACCTGTCCATCTTCGCTTATGACGAGGCTCCTCTGTCTTCATCGCCATTCGTGAACGCATCCCGGTACACGTATGACGACCTCAACGACAAGAGCCGCTCTCTTTGGACGACTATGGACCCGTTCCTCTTCGCGTTCGGCGAGGTTCACCACTTTTTATCGCCAGCTGCGGATCCGTCCCTTTTTCACTTGGACGAACCTCGTCATATGCCCCTGCTCCAGAGAAGGGTCCGTCCTTGTTTACCAACCTTGACGACGTGAGCCACCCTCTCACGCCGCCCATGGATCCATCTATGTTCTCTTTGAGCAACGCGCACCACGCATCCGCACCAGTGATGAACTCACCGTTGTTTACGCTTGAAGAGGTTCACAACGCGCCTGTGCCATCTATGTACCCGTATCCGCTCGACGAGGAGAGCTGTGTCAACACGGTGCCACAGCAGCGGATGCTACGGGGAGTTGCAATGAAAGACTTACGGAAGACAGCATTATTGCGCAGGCCCAGGGAGAAGTTTTGGCTGACGAGGCCTTAGGGCCGGAGGCCTTCATCGTCGGTAGCAGAACAAAGTCCGAGGAAACTAAGGTGCACCAGGAGGAGGAGGGATACGAGGGAAACTTCATCGCACGGATCATCCTGGAAGTATTCGAGGACGTTGCTGTACGCGTCGAAGATCTGTTGGCGGTGAGGCCTTGTATGTGCTTGCACGGTACGGTGAAAACATCGCTCGGGTTGCGTCATGTGTTGGAACCACGGCGGCGGTGGTAGGGCGAGGAATGCGATCTGTGCCGATTTCACGAACAGCGCTTGTAACACAGACACATAGCGCGCCGTCGCTTGCCGTGCGTCGTATTGACTACAAAGTAGTGCTTGGTGGGGTTTGCAAAACTCTTGCATATATAATAGGCTATGTTGTATCCAAAACGTTTATTCTTCCTTCCAAACATACTTTATATACTTTCAAACTAGATAATGCTACGGGAAGCGAACCTATCATGCCGTATTTTATCTCGGATTGAAGCAGACCATCACGAAGAGGTACCCAAGGAGCGTTTCATATCCTCGAGGATCTCAGTTGCAATTCCCGTTTCGAAGAGATTCTCGCCGTAATGCAAAGTACTATTCAAACGGAATGGAAACTGCTTTGCCTGGCTTTGGTCTTCGACGCGATTGCATGCACCACTCACCCCTAACTGCCACTCATCGCTGTGTTGCAACTTCCGTTGGTTTTGTCTCCCTGGCATGTTTTTTGTCATCGCCGGTGGTGATGTAGGGGATCTTACCCGACTGGCTCAGCCCCACGGCGCGAATGATCGAATGGGCCGAAGAGTGCTTGCACGACGCCGACCTCATGCCTCTACGCCCCAGCGGGGACCCGCGCAACTTCCACTCGGATAGCCTCCACGAACGCGACGATTTTGACGATGCCCGATTTGAAAGAACTGGCTGGTTTTTCTGTGTACCGAAGAACCGCTTCGTCCAGCTGAACCCGGCCTGTGTCTGCATTGACAACGCCGTCGTACGTGAAAATCGTTGTGAACACGATTCGGTATTTTATTCGGGATGCTTCGTGCGAGACATACCAGGTAGGCGGTAATTGCGCACTAGTGGCTTTGCACGTTTTTTTTCTCGCTATCAGAAAACAATATCTATGTATCCTCCGCGAAGGATGTGTTCGGCAACATGTCGACACCCCAAACAAATATTCAGCAATGGTAAGTCAATACGCGTGTATGATGAGTAAACGTTTGCTCGGTTTCCATGTGTCGATGCTTTCTCAATGAATTTGTTAACTCCAAATCAACGCTTTCGAATATTTCCGTTCTCAAACGTCTGGGGCGATGAATCATGTCATATAATTATGTCGAGGAACCCTTCAAATATTGAAGGTTTGGATTTATGTTTCCACTGTGCCATATGTATATCCAAATAAAACTCCTGGTCGACAACAAGTTACACTGTTGATACAACGATATATCGTTGAGGTAGACCTAACAGCAGTCACATCACACGGGTTTTTGTGCGCGGTTAGTTTTTTCCCTTATTCTCAAGCAGGGCACCGCACGACGTCGTCACCGTCCTCTCAGACCGAGCACAACCACGACGTACGTGGAGAAATTTGCAACGATTAGTCGCCAGTTGACGCCATCGTGGCGGCGGACTATGCTCTGTACGTAGCGGAGCACGTGCACCTCTCGCCCTTTACTATTCTCCCAAGTCCTACCTTGCCGCGGCTTCCGCGGCGCGCCTCGCCCGCCACATCGCCGAGCTCGCCGACGAGCACTCGGCGTTCGAGACCGTGTTGGAGAGGTTCATCGCACGCGACCAGGAAGAAGAGGAGCGGATGAATCTTACTGAAGGGATTTGACAAGAACGGAACGGGCCACGGGGATGGCGAGAGAGGAGGGGAGCGGGGGAGGGGGGGGGGGGTACTCTGTTGTTGCTTGCCTTAGTCTTTTGGACGTTGACCATACATCCCTTTCGAGACGGACGGAGTGGGGGAAATCATATCATGCATGGACGAACTTCTTAATACCGTAGATTATCGCATGGAGAGGGGGGGGGGGTAGGACTAATCATTCGGCGGTCGAAGCAGCCGTGACGGCGACTTCTCACGGGTTTTTGAGTGATGATGGACGCGTCATCTTGAGACACACTGCATGCGACACAAGCGTGACTGCCGACGATGCGTCAATGCAATTTTAGAGGTTTTGCCAAGAAATTGGTTGTGGCGATGCATGAACATCAGCATCCGAGCCTATACCCTTCCAACGGTTCGCCAGGAGTATTCCCGATAACGATGTCTGGGTGTCCTATCTCCCTCGTGCACCGTACATACCCACCCTGTGCATGCGCCCCACCCTTGAATCAACTTTCGTATGCTGCTGCAGGTGACGATCAAAGCGCAGACGATCGAGAAGCGCGCGATAGAGACGCGCATCATGATTCAGACGCAGAACCTTCTTTCTGGCGTTGGAGAAAAGAAGCTCTAAGAGGAAAAGGAGCTCCTAGCACCGGTATGCCACGCCACCGATTACTATGCATTCGTCCCGATTGACGTTTCGAGCAAGCAGTGCGACGCTCTCGTTGATGTTCTTTGGGCACCTCCGGCGAGTTTCGCTTACAACCCTCCTCGTTGGCTCGTAACACGATAGTAACATGATTGATTCTACGATAGCCCCCCCATAAACCATCGATTTTCTTCAACGAACGTTTCATCATCAGGGCTGCTCGACACAACGAAGGATGCTATTGAAAAAAAAGTATCCATGTAGTTTCTCGTGTGCAAAAGTCTATCGATCGATGACGTCGGGGTGCCGAGGGACACCATATTTCAGGAGATACGACCGGGAGCTGGTTTTGAAACCGGCGACATCGTTAAAGAAAGTTGGCGGGGCTACCGTAGAACGACTCACATGTCTGGTGTACTGGTATCATAGTAGATCCTGGTGGTCAAGATTATCACTTAGCTCCTTCTGGGGGCCGAGGTGATGAACAAAACTCGACGCCCCTTGAATATACTGGAAAATATGGTGGGTCGGGGTGTGCCGTGCTATCCCCTTGGCCAATCAGAATCTGATTATTCGCTACATACATGAATATCTCCGCGTGGGATTGATGAGCGGAACTGTCTACGAACGCTTGTTTGTGCGTTTCTGATCAAAACTACACACAGTAAATGTCGACGACAGTTCAGTCGGAATAGTGGAATGCTGTAGCTCATCGCAGGCGGCAGACCGACACCCGAAACCCTCCTGTCGCTACTTTCTTTATCCGATGCCGTTACCGCTTCCATCACCAAACACACTCCACCCACCAGATCGATGAGTGCACCCCACCGGAGATTCTGCAGGGAAACGACCACCTCGCGTCTTCTCCGAGCCACTTCCATCTTTACCTTCCGCCGCTGTCCTTCTGTTGCACTCCCGTCTCCATCGAGGACAATTGATCCTTCTTATACGACGCCAAAACATATTTTCCCAAGACATCGAGGTCTCACTGCGACATACCACAGCTTGATCGACAGCCGACTGCGGAAGATCGTCTGTTTGCATGCCTGGGGGGTGTTGGGGTCGCCGCCCACAGGTGTGACGTGTTCGGCCTTCTTGTATTGTTCGTGTTCCTTCATCTATCTGCTGTATCAGAAGATACCCAGCACATTCAGAGGCCAAAATCAGTTATTGGGTGAGAGCAGATTCGAGAGTAACCCTTTACCTCTTGATGAATGACCTAACGTGGCATTTTCGTTGCTGGACAGACGGCACAACAGAGTATGGGTAGCTCCACACCATTTTCTTGGTGTCCACAACCGTCACTTCTTCGTTCGGGTATAATTCCGGCGATATCACCTGGTACGATCGGAACCTGCTCTAGTCCAAGGGCACGGTATTGTAGTACCATGCACTTCTCACAACTGGATTATTCAGCTCGCACGAGTGAATCTGTACCCCGGTAGCTTTTTTTTTTTCTGCCCCAGAGGTCTAGAGCTCCTTTTGTGAAGAGTTTCATAAAAACTGGTGCGCCTCTAGAATTCGTCACAGCATCATAAGACCCACCCCATCGTAGGAGTGCAGCATCAGTCCCTGAGGTCCTCACATGAGGACCTCAATATCTCATCCGAAGAATGATTTCGAAGGCATTCGTTCATACAACCCGACGAAGCTTCTATGCCTTAGTCCTAAAACAATAGGTACTCTTGAAATTATTTGATCAATGACTAACCGCTAGTTCCTCGCTTGAGGACCTCAATCGGACAGGTACAATACTAGTTATTCCAACAACTGCAATCCCTACCGTGGTATGACTCAGCATGCCTTTGCTGCCGATAGCTTTGACTGACATATACCGACACTATAGGAAGACCACCGTTGTGTACTGCAATGCGTATCGTAGTCGTGGGTGGTTGGGGATCTAGGACCTACGTCAAGTAACTGCGGTTTCATTTCCTCGCGGAACGTTCGTGCTTAGTCACTGTAGTAACTGGTGTTCCCCGCTCCACCCCCTTCACCCAGAACTCTGTAGCATGACGACGACTCGAACGGATTATTTCGAGCTTATTTTTCATCACTCGTTGCGACTATAACGGACAGGCACCTGTGTCATGTCTCGCGGAGTTACTCTTTTCTCAGCGGCACTCTCACTTGTGCTTCCCATGGCGCACATGAACGAATACGTCCATATGCTGTCGACGCTTGCAGACGCTTGCAGGGCATTTCTGCTTATGGTGTGATACTCGTCGTCGGGTGTGTGGTATATTTCCTGGTTGTTATCAGCGTCTAGGGCCAATTGACTAGCTCCAAGGAATATGAGATTCGCATGACTTGGAGCGAGCTGCAGCAGGCCGTCGCGGCTGCCGTCGCTGAGAGCGTTAAGGTCAAAGAGGGTCGTTTTCTTCTTCCTGCCGCGGGATGAACTCAACTCCTCCTCTTGCTTGCTTTCTACGTTGAGGTCCTCATCGATCATTTCTGCTAGCTCGTCACCAACCCCCCGCTTCCAAAACGTATCCTCTGCCGCTGCCTGGACGACGCCTTCCGCTCTGCGAGCTGTTTAGCGAGAGGCGCCCTCCAGGCAGCGGCAGACGATACGCTCTGGAAGCTGGAGGGCGGTGACGAACTCGAGGAATCGAACGACAAAGACCGCAACCTAAAAAACAAGCAAGAGGAGTAGTTGAGTTCATTCCGCGGCAGGAAGAAGATAACGACCCTCTTTGACTTTGACGCCGTCAGCGGTGGCAGTCGAGATGGGCGTTAACTGCGTCGTGGTTGAATTGATTAGCCACAGGGGTGACGGGATTCGCATGACGGCGAGCGAGCTGCAGCAGGTCATCGCGGCTGCCGTCGGTGAGGGCGTTAAAGTCAAACAGGGCCGTTTCCTTTTTTCTGGCGCGGGATGGACCCAACTCTTCCTCTTGCTTGCTTTTTACGTCGCGGTCTTCCTCCTTCTTTTCCTCGAGTTCGTCGCCGGCCTCCTTCTTCCAGAAATTATCCTCTGACGTTGCCTGGAGGACGCCTTCCGCTTTGCGAAGAGAAAGAAAGGAAAACGACCCTCTGTGACCTTAGCGTCCTCAACGACGGTAGACGCGATGATCTCCTCAGCATAGCGGGAGGTGCATCCAGGCAGCGAGAGATGATACGTTCTGGAAGCCGGAGGCCGGTGACGAACTCGATGAAACGAACGACGTCAAAGCAGAAAACAAGCAAGAGCAGGAGTCGTGTTCATCCCGCGGCAGGAAGAAGAAATTGACCGTCTTTGACCTTAACGCTCTCAAGCGACAACATCCGTAACGGCCTGCTGCTGGGCGTTATCTGCGTCGTGGGTGAAGTGACTAGCCACAAGGAAGATAGGATTGGCATGATGGCAAGCGAGCTGCCGTCGGCCATCGCGGCTGCCGTCGCTGCGGGAGTTAAGGTAAAAGAGAGTCGTGTTCTTCTTCCTGCCACGGGATGAACTCAACTCCTCCTCTTGCTTGCTTTCTACGTTGCGGTGTTCATCATTCATTTCCTCGAGTTCGTCACCTTCCTCCTGCTTCCAGAACGTACCCTCTGTTGCCGCCTGGACGGCGCCTTCCGCTCTGCAGGGAGTTTCTCCTCAGCATGGCGGAACGTGCCCTCCAGGCAGCGGCAGACGATACGTTTAGGCAGCAGGGGGCCGGTGACGAACTCGAGGAAACAAAAGACCGCACTGTAGAAAGCAAGCAAGAGGAGCAGTTGGGTTCATCCCGCAGCAAAAGAAGAAAACGACCCTCTTCGACATTCTTTTCGCCCTCAGCGACGGCAGCCACGATGGCCTGCTGCTGCGCATGAGCTTCGTCGTGGTTGAATTGATTAGCCACACGGAAGATGACATTCGCATGACGACGCTGAGACGACGACCCTGAGAGTTAAGGTCAAAGAGAGTCGTTCACATCTTTCTGCCACGGGATGAACTCAATTCCTGTCTTGTTTTGCTTTCTACGTTGCGGTGTTCATCGTTCATTTCTGCTAGTTCGTCACCCGTCTCCTGCTTCCAGAAAGCATCCTCTACCGAATCCTAGACGACGTCTCTCGTTCGGCAAGGAGGTGAACTGGAGGTGCCCTCCAGGCAGCGGCAGAGGATACGTTCTAGTAGCAGAAGGGTGGCGACGAACTCGAAGAAACGAACGACAAAGTCCGCAACTTAGAAAACAAGCAAGAAGAGGAGTCGAGTTTATTCCTCGGCAGGAAGAAGAAAACGACGCTTTTTTACCTCAACTCTTTCAGCTACGGCAGTCGCGATGACCTGCTGGTGACTACTATCTGCGTCGTGGGTGAATTGACTAGCCCCAAGGAAGATGAGATTCGCATGACTTGGAGCGAGCTGCAGCAGGCCGTCACGGCTGCCGTCGCTGAAAGCGTTTAGGTCAAAGAGGGTCGTTTACTTCTTCCTGCCGCGGGATGAATCCAACTCCTCTTTTTGCTTGGTTTCTACGTTGAGGTCTTCATCGTTCATTGCTGCTAGCTCGTCACCAACCTCCCGCTTCCAAAACGTATCCTCTGCCGCTGCATGGACGACGCCTCCCGCTCTGCGAGCTGTTTAGCGAGAGGCGCCCTCCAGGTAGCGGCAGACGATACGTTCTGGAAGCAGGAGAGCTTTGACGAACTCGAGGAATCGAACGGCAAAGACCGCAACCTAGAAAGCAAGCAAGAGGAGTAGTTGAGTTCATCTCAAGGCAGGAAGAAGGAAACGACAGTCTTTGACGTCGATGCCCTCAGCGATGGCAGCCGCCGTGGTTGAATTGGTTAGCCACAGGGATGATGGGATTCCCATGACGGCGAACGAGCTGCAGCAGGCCATCGCGGCCGCTGTCGCTGAGGTTGTTTAGGTCACAGAGGGCCGTTTTCTTCTTTGTGCCGCGGGATGAACCCGACTCCTCCTCTCGCTTGCTTTCTACGTTGCGGTCTTCCTCCTTCTTTTCCTCGAGTTCGTCACCAGCCTCCTGCTGCCGGGCATTATCCTCTGACGATGCCTGAAGGGCGCCTTCCGCTCTGCGAGGAGAAAAAAAGAAGAACATGAGACTCTTTGACTTTGATGCCCTCAACGACGGCAGTCGCGACGATCTCCTCAGCACAGCCGGTGGCGCCCTCCAGGCATCGACAGACGATACGTTCTAGAAGCTGGAGTCCGGTGACGATATCGAGGAAACGACAAAGCAAGCCAAAAGGAGAATTCGAGTTCATCACGCGGCAAGACGAGGAAAACGACCTTCTCTGACTTTAACGCCCTCAGCGACGGCAGCCGCGATGGTCTGCAGGTGGGCGTTAACTGCGTCGTGGTTGAATCGATTAGCCACAAGGAAGATGAGATCCGCATGACGGCGAGCGAGTTGCAGAAGGCCCTCGCGGCTGCCGTCGCTGAGAGCGATAAGGTCAAAGAGGGTCGTTTACTTCTTTCTGCCGCAGGATGAACTTCACTCCTCTTCTTGTTTGCCTTCTATGTTGCGGTCTTCATCGTTCATTTATCCTAGTTCGTCACCCGTCTCCTGCATCCAGAAAGTATTATCTGCCGATTCCTGGACGACACCTCCCGCACTGCGAGGAGTTGAGCGGGAGGCGCACTTCAGGCAGCAGCAGAGGATACGTTGTGGATGCTAAAGGCCGGTGACCAACTTGAGGAAACGAACGATGAAGACCGCAACGTAGAAAACAAGCAATAGGAGGAGTCAAGTTCATCCCGCGCGGGAAGAAGAAAACGTCCCTCTTTGACTTTGACGCCCTCAGCGACAGCAGCCACGATGGTCGACTGCAGATCGCTCGCCGTCATGTGAATCTCATCTTCCTTGGGGCTCGTCAATTCACTCACGACGCAGTTAACGCCCAGCAGCAGGCCGTCGCCGGTGCTGTCGTTGAGGGCGTGAAAGTCAAACAGGGTCGTTTTCTTCTTCCTGCAGCGGGATGAACCTTACTCCTCCTCTTGCTTGGTTTCTACGTTGCGATCTTCGTCGTTCATTTCCCCGAGTTCGTTACGTACCTCCTGCTTCCAGAACGTATCCTCTGCCGCTGCGTGGAGGACGCCTCCTGCTATGCGAGGAGTTTCTCCTCAGCATAGCCGAAGGCGCCCTCCAGGCAGCGGCAAAGGATACATTCTGGAAGCCGGATGGCGGGTGACGAAGTCGAACTCGAGGAAACGAACGACAAAAAACGAAACGTAGAAGAAAGCAAGAGGAGGAGTCGAGTTCACTCGCGGCAGGAAGGAAAAAACGACCTGATTTGACCTCAACGCCCTCAGCGACGGCAACCGCGATGGCGTGCTGCTGGACCTTATCTTCGTCGTAGGTGAATCGACTAGCCCGAAGGAAGATGATATTCGCATGACTCGAGCGAGCTGGAGCAGGACATCGCGGCTGCCGTCGCCGAGGGCGTTAAGGTCAAAGAGGGCCGTTTTCTTCTTCTTGCCGCGGGATGAACCCGACTCCTCCTCTTGCTTGCTTTCTACGTTGCGGTCTTCATCATTTATTTCCCCGAGTTCGTCACCTGCTTCCTGC
This sequence comes from Undaria pinnatifida, assembly GCA_012845835.1. Lineage (NCBI taxonomy): Eukaryota > Phaeophyceae > Laminariales > Alariaceae > Undaria > Undaria pinnatifida. Next base: position 1,987,098 of record JABAKD010000006.1, on the reverse strand, counting down.
TTCCTAAATGTATTCTCTGCCGCTATCTGGAGGGCGCCTCCAGCTCTGCTGAGGATGTTCTCCTCGGCAGAGCGGGAGGCGCCCTCCGGGCAGCGGCAGAGGATACTTTCTGGACGCAGGAGACCGGTGACGAACTTGAGGAAACGAATGACAACGACCGCAACGTAGAAAGCAAGCAAGAAGAAGAGCCGAGTTCATCCCGCGGCAGGAAGAAGAAAACGACCCTCTTTGACCTTAACGCCCTCAGCGATGGCATCCGCAATGGCCTGTCTATGGGCGTTATCTACATCGTGGGTGAATTAACTAGCCCCAAGGAAGATGAGGTTTGCATGACGGCAAACGAGCCGCCGTCGGCCATCGCGGCTGCCGTAGCTGAGGGCGTGAAAGTCAAAGAGGGTCGTTTATTTCTTCCTTTCGCGGGATGAACCCGACTCCACCTCTTCCTGGCTTTTTACGTTGCAGTCTCCATCGTTGATGTCCTCGAGTTCGTCACCTGCCTCCTGCTTCCAGCAAATATCCTCTGACGCTGCCTGGAGTACTCCTCGCGCTCTGCAGGGAGGGTTTCCTCAGCATAGCGGGAGGCGCCCTCCAGGCAGGGGCAGCGGATACGTTCTTGAAGTTGGAGGCCGGTGACGAATTCTAGGAAACGAAAGACCGCAACGTAGAAAGCATGCAAGCGGAGGAGACAAGTTCATCCCGCGACAGGAACAAGAAAACAACCCTCTTTGACATTAACGCCCTCAGCGACAGCAACCCCGATGGTCGACTGCAGTTCGCTCGCCGTCATGCGAATCCCATCTTCCTTGGAGGTAGTAAATTCACTAACGACGAAGTTAACGCCCAGCACTAGGCCATCGCGGGTGCTGTCGCTGAGGGCGTTAAGATCAAACAAGGTAGTATTCTTCTTCCTCTACGCGGGATGAACCCGACTCCTCCTCTTGCTTCATTTCAAAGTTGAGATCTTCGCCGTTCAGTTCCCCGAGTTCGTTACCTGCCTCTTGCTTTCAAACGGTATCCTCTGCCCCAGGCTGGAGGACCCCTCCCGCTATTCGAGGCGTTGCTCCTCAGCATAGCCGAAGGCGCCCTCCATGTAGCCGCAGAGGATTCGTTCTTGGAAGCGGGAGGCCGGTGACGAACTCGAGGAAACAAAAGACTGCAACGTAGAATGCAAGCAAGAGGAGGAGTCGGGTTCATCCCGCGGAAGGGAAAAAAGGTGACCCTCTTTGACCTTAACGCCCCCAGCGACGGCAGCCGCGATGGCCGACGGCATCTCGCTCGCCATCATGTGAATCCTATCTTCCTTGTGGCTAGTCACTTCACCCACGACGCAGATAACGCCCAGCAGCAGGCCGTTACGGCTGCTGTCGCTGAGAACGTTAAGGTCAAAGACGGTCGATTTCTTCTTCCTGCCGCGTGATGAGCCTTAATCCTCCTCTTGCTTGCTTTCTACGTTGCCGTCGTTGTCGTTCGTTTCCTCAAGTTCTTCACCGGCCTCCTGCTTCCGGAACGTTTCCTCTGCCGCTGCCTGGAGGGCTTCTCCCGCTCTTCTGAGGCGAGATGGTGGAGGTTCTCCTCAGAAGAGCGGGAGGCTCCCTCCAGGCAGCGGCAGAGGAAAATTTCTGGAATCAGGAGGCCGGTGAAGAACTTGAGGAAACGAGCAACAAAGGCCGCAACGTACGAAACAAGCGAAAGGAGGATCCGAGTTCACCCCGCAGCAGGACGAAGAAAACGACCGTCTTTGATCTTGACGCCCTTAGCGACAGCAGCCGCGATGGCCTGCTGCTGGGCGTTTTCTACGTCGTGGGTGAATTGACTAGCCCCAAGGAAGATGAGATCCGCCTGATGGCGAGCGAGATGCCGTCGGCCATCGCGGCTGCGGTTGCTGGGGGCGTTAAGGCCCAAGAGGGTCGCCTTCTTTTTCCTTCCGCGGGATGAACCCGACTCCACCTCTTTCTTGCTTTCTACGTTGTGGTGTTCATCGTTCATGTCCTCGAGTTCGTCACCTGCCTCCTGCGTCCAGAACGTATCCTCTGCCGCTGCCTGGAAGGCGCCTCCCGCTCCGCGAGGAGAGTTTCCTCAGCATAGCGGCAGGCGCCCTCCAGGCAGGGGCAGAGGACACTTTGTGAAGGCAGAAGGTCGGTGAGGAACTCGAGGAAACGAAAAACCGCGACGTAGGAAGCAATTAGGAGGAGAAGTCGAGTTCATCCCGCGACAGGAAGAATAAAACGACCCTCTTTGACGTTAACGCCCTCAGCGGCAGCAGCCGCGATGGTCGACTGCAGGTCTCTCGCCGTCGTGCGAATCTCATCTTCCTTGGGGCTAGTTAATTCACCCACGACGCAGTTGACACCCAGCAGCAGGCCATCGCCGGTGCTGTCCTTGATTGCGTTAAGGTCAAAGAGGGTCGCTTCTTCCTGCCGCGCGATGAACTCGACAACTCCTCTTGCTTGATTTCTACGTTGCGATCATAATCGTTCGTTTCCTCGAGTTTGTCACCTGCCCCCTGCTTCCAAAAAGTATCCTCTGCCGCTGCCAGGAGGACGCCGCCAACCCTGCGAGGAGGTTTTCCTAAGCATAGCCGAAGGCGCCGTCCAGGTAGCGGCAGAGTATACGTTCTGGAAACAGGAAGGCGGCGATGAAGTCGAGGAAACCAACGAAAGCGACCGCCACGTAGAAAGCAAGCAAGAGGAGGAGTCGAGCTCATCTGGCGGCAGGAAGAAGAAAACACATCGTGCAGGCCGGAAGTATAAAATCGGCCCGAGGGCATCGGAGGAGGGTCTCGGTGGCGTGAGTGCGGGGTAGGGTGTTAGCTGGCGAAGGGGTTGGTGTAGCGGGCGAGGTGTAAGCGGGGCGAGGAGGGCACTTGCATGGAACGGGTGGTCCTTGGTTTTGCCTCGGAAGGAATATCGTGCACGATTTCTGCGGTTTCGTCTTCCTAAAACGTGGAACTTATATGATGTCCTGAATATGGTTCTAGTTTAGGTTATTGTATTAAGGAGCAACTCTGGTTGCCACAGTAGCGCAGTTATTGTTATTTTGGTGTTAGCAGGTTGATATGCATTGGTGGGTCGGTTGCATTTGTTTTTCCACCCTCATGAAGATGGGAGTCGCATGCCAATTCAACGTGTTTGGGGGGCTGTTTCTATGTACGTCGCGCAGCATGGACGTTGAAGGGAAGGGGTCGACTGGGCGGCACGACGTCTCGTCTGGGCTGGTGTGAACACTATACGTGCGTTGTACCGTGTCAATGTGGAGAGCATCTCGCATGTTGGGGATGGGGGTCTCGGGAGGGAGCGTGTGGGATATTCGGGCCGCCACCATGAATTGTTCTTAGTCCTAGCTGATGCACATATTTTTCATGCGTTGAGCCACGCCTAGACTACACGTTTGCCCTGTTTCGGAGCCTTGTTATGGCCCCCGATGCTTTTGTTGGGGGCTGTCAGACTTTGTTCTACATGGCAGCGTCGTATCTTGCACGTCTGTAGTCTTGATCAATTGAAATAGACTCCTGTCGGGTATGCGTATTGCAGCTGTTGTATGATAGGCGCACTGCACCGTGCGGGATTTACGTCCTGTCTGGTGTGCGTAGTGCAGCTGCTGTATACCCGTCGCACCTTGCCGTGGCTGATCACGTTGGGCGCTTTCGGCCCCTCTCCTCCCCCCCCTACCCCGTCCTCATTCGTATTGCTGTTGTTGGAGGATGGGTTTGTTGTCGTAGAGAAAAGCCCCCTGCCTCACCAGAGCTACGTATCTTGATTTGGTCGTCTCGTGAAGTAGGAGTTCGCCGTCGTTTCTTTTGTCTGTGTTTATCTCACGGTGGACATGAACTGTATTTTTGATGTTGATTTAATTTTGTGCCCGTTGCGTCTTTTCTCGAGAGTTACGTGATGTTGGTGGTTGGCTTTCGTTCTACGTTTGTTTTCGTTCGTGCTGCCTTTGGTTGTCTTGTACTGTTCTTGGAGATTTATGCGCTGTTTCTTTGTTTTTGTTTCCCTTTTGTCTTGTTTCGGTTTGGTCAACAACATTGTTTTAGTCCTTACTGTCGCTCGTACCGGTAGCGTGCATGTGTCAGGAATAACCACGTGCTGCACGTGGTGATGTGTTTGGCGCTCTGCATGTCGTGTTCCGGTTGTAGGCTATGCAGAACATTGGGCACACAAGCAGTAAGCAGCGCTGTCTGGGGATATTGTTTTAAAGGGGAGCTACAAGAGAGAGAAGTGCATGACGTACTGCCACACGCTGGACGCGACATTGCTGTCGTGCGCCTTTACAAAAAACTTCGACCCGGAAGTATGCACCAAATCCATTTCTAGCGTGATGGAGTTCTGCACGCTTTGCTGTGTCTGCCATGCCGCGTTCCGGTTGTTGGAAGAGCGAAGCGCGGGGTACACCAGCAACAAGTAGCGCTCCTGGGGTTGCCGCTTTGGACGGGGGGACACGTTAAAATTGTGGACGGAAGATTCGTCATTTGAAGCCAGTGAAGGGCAAGCGATGGTATCATATCCTCTGAAATAATATTTGCCGCGATTCATAACGCCATGCTAGCTCATACGGCAACAACTCGATGTAGAAGCTTGGAGGGTAAGGGCTGGACTTGTATGCACCGAGCGATAAGTAGTCGACGAGAAAGTTGGGGTGCTCAGCACTCAACTTGTCAGCTGGGGGTTGCGGTCAGCCCGGTTTGTAAGTTGGAGTTGCTATATGTAGCAGCTGGGGATGATAAGGACAAAGCGTCATTGCAATAGTAAACCGTTTTGCTGCAAAATGTTGTTACGTATGATCGGGGGCGACTCGGTGTGGGGGCTGGGGGGGGGGGGGTTCCTGCGGTCTCTACTTGAACATAGAACAGTTAGGTTTCTGGTTGGCTACTTTATACGTCTTAGCGAGACGGAAGAATGCGGGGGAGGCAGAAGTCATAGAGGAAGGGCGGCAGAGAGGCTGAGGGGGAGGGAAGGAGGGAGGGAGGGAGGGAGGCAGCGACGAACGGACGTTCTGTGTAGAGGCTATTTCGAAAAGCATCAATTACACGGGTGGTGAAGCACATTATCAGATCATCTGCCATCCTTTGATGGTGGCGTGCTTTATCTCGTGCACGAAGGGCCGCCTGTTTCACACGCGTTAACTGACAACGACCACGGTTTCAAACGGTTTTGCGCTCTCGAGAAGAAGTTCGTGCTCGAAAATTGAAAAGGCTATTCTTCTGTTAATGGCGGTATGAAAGCAGGGGTGGACTGGTTGTGTCAGGGTATGGTTATGGCTCCCTTGAAGACATCCGGACGTTTTCCAGAGCTGTATCCAGAACTTTTACCGGTTTAACATCTGGAACGGTGTCTGGAACGGTGAACGGAGCGGTTGACGGGTTTGTATCCTTAACCGTTTCTGGAATGTCGTTCAGTTCCTAGGTGAGCGGTCTTGAGGTCACTTGTGGGGTAGTTGGTTCGTTCTTTCGTTCGGTCCTGTTTGTGGCAGTGTGGTGACGCTTGCGTTGCCATGCGCATCGGTCAGTAGCCGGTCGGTAACGACAAGCATCGATCGGACAGGGTTATGCGGTGATTTGTTGGTGGCGGCGGCAGGACGCCAGGGGTTGGCGGGGTTTGCTAGCGTAGGGTTATGGTTTCTTGAGTGGCTTCCAGACTTTTTCCCAGAGGGGTGCCCAGATCGGTTGCCGGGTGTATATCCGGATCGGTACATGAAGAAGTTCTCGGATTAGTTTCCGGATTGGTTTCCGAATTGGTTTCCGGAACAACTTCCGGAATGGCTTACGGAAAGTCTGTCGGTTCCTGGCCTAGTTGTTTTGAGATTGCTCGGTAGATCGTTCGTTTATCTGGTCCATTTTGCTCGTGGCAGTATGAAGATAGTTTCTTGGTCAGACGCATCGGTCGGTAGCCAAGCACACCGGTCGGTAGCCAAGAGTATGGGTTGGACGAGGTTATGCGGTGATGAGTTGGGGGCGGCGTCGGAAGGCAGGGTGGACTGGTTGTGTCAGGGTATGGGTACGGCGGTTCACTGGAAAACATCCGGAATTTTTTCACGGCTGTATCCGGAACGGACTCCCGTTTAATATCTGGAAGGGTGTCTGGAGCGGTGCACGGAGCGGTTGATGGGCTTGTATCGGTAACAGCTTCTGAAATGGCCTACAGAAATTCGCTTGGTTCCGAGCCGAGTGGTCTTGAGACCACTTTTGAGGTCGTTCCTTAATTCTTTCGTTGGGCTCTGTTTGTGGCAGTATGGTGACGCTTGCTTTGTCAAGCGCATTGGTCGGTAGTCGGTCGATAACGACGAGCATCGATCGGGCAGGGTTATGCGATCATTTTTTGGTGGCGGCGAGATGCCAGGGGTTGATGGGCTTCGCTAGGGTAGGGTTATGGTTTCCATCATGGATTCCGGACCTTTTCCCAGAGGGGTGTCCAGATCGATTGCCGGGTATATATCCAAATCGGTACATGAAACTCCCAGAGGGGTGTCCAGATCGGTTGCCGGGTAAAGATCCGAATCGGTACATGGAACAGTTCTCAGATTGGTTTCCTGATTGGTTTCCGGAACGATTTCTGGGTTGGATTACGGAAAGTCTGTTGGTTCTTAGCCTAGTTGCTTTGAGCTCGATCGCTAGATCGTTCATTCGCTCCGTCCATTGTGCTCGTGGCAGCGCGGAAATGGTTGCTTGGTCAGGCGCATCGGTCGGTAGTCAAGCACGCCAGTCGGTTTCTAAGAGTATCGATTGGACAGTGTTGTGTGGCGATGGACTGAGACCCGCGGTAGGAAGACAGGTGTTGACGGTTTGCGCACGGGTATGGTTACGGTTTCGTGGAAGACATGAGGACTTTTTCCGCAGCTGTGCCCCAATCGTTTCCGGTTTAAAATTTGGAATGGTGTGTGGAACGGTGCCTGGAGCTGTTGACGGATTTTTATCCGTAACGGTTTCTGGAATGGTCTGCAGAAAGTCGCTTGGTTCGGAGCCGAGCGTTTTTTAGGCCACTTCTGGTTGGTTCGTTTTTTTTTCTTTTTCGACTCTGCCCGTGGCTGTATGGTGACGTTTGCTTTGCCAGGCGCGTCGGTTGGTAGTCGGTCGGCAACGGCGAGCGTCGATCAGACAGGGTTATGCGAGGATATTTGGTGACGGTCACAGGAGGCCAGGGGTTGACGGGGTTCTCTAGGGTAAGGTAACGGGTTTCTGAATGGCTTCCGGACTTTTTCACAGAGCGTGATCGAGAACGGTTGCCGGTGACACCTGGAACGGTATCTGGAACAGGTCCCGAAGCGGTTGCTGGATTTGTTTCCGTATGGGTTTTGGAATGATTTGAGGAAATTTTCTCGGTTCCTACGTAGCCTAGTTGTTGTTAGGTCGCTCGATTATTCGTTGGGTCTTTGTTTCATTTGCATCCTTGCAAGTATCGTGATGTGTCCCTTGTGCAAAGTATGGGTCGGTAGTCGTTTGTATCGATCTGGAACCCAGCTGTTACACGCATCGGTCAAAATATCATATATCGGTCGCAGGTTGAGCGTAGTCAATTAGTTTGTTATATGGGTAAACACATCTGTGGAAATTCGTGTCGGTCTTCAGTTGAGAGTGCCTACTGGGGAATAATGCCAAGGGTTATTATTGTGATTACTCGTCCGGCGGTATGGAGAAGGCCTTGAAGATCAATGCTCAGGGGCCGCAGATACTCGATGGACGCAATGGTAGCTAAGTGCCCTCATGTGACATTGCGGTGGGTGTGCTAGTCCAGGTGTTTGGTGCGAGCCGCTGTTAGGCGGGTTCGTGAACTCGAAAGAAAACGTATACTGACGAAACATGCCGCTCTCTGGGGAAAGATGACAACGAGGTACAGTTGGGTGCAAGATAGGGCGAACCGCCCTCGACCAAGCTTGACATAGCACACAAGGCACGGCTGGATGTACCCTGCTGGTCATTGTTCCGACCCACCCACAGCAATGTTACTTTCTCCCCCGTGCTACGACCAATGTACTGACTACCGACGACCGATTACAACTGTATTCCTGAACCAATTTTACTGCGTAGTTTTGCCGCATCCTTGGTAAACAACTAGCGGTACGCCTATGGCGCTAGATCTGCGTTGCCTATTGTGGTATATAGGGTTGGGTATGGTAGTGGTTGTTGTATAAAATATATGCTGTGATGTATCACTCTGCGGGGCGAATCTAACAGTTGACGAGGCCGAGAGGGAGGTGTGCTGCCGGCACAACGATTAAGGTATGGTAGAGGTGATGACCGTCTCACGGTTGTAGATTCCAGCTTAAAATGGAGTGGGGGCAATCACAGTGACCATGAGAGGGGCGACGGTGTGCAGAGTGCAGAGTTTGCCAAGAGCTGGCTGAAGAGACCGTCTGCTTGCAAGCGTCCTGATCGTGCGACGTGCACCGCATGTGCGCTGTAGAATTTTGTGAGGATGCTATCCGCCGAGCCAGGTCCGCCGGCGGCGCCAAGACACCTACCCGTATCCGGCCTTTCAAGAGAAGCATCAAGAGGTGTGTCTGCACCCTCTACCCCGCTGTATTCGCGGTCTTGGCAGGTTTCATTCGACTCAACGGAAGAGCGTGTTATCATGAAAGACACTGTCGCCACATCCGAAGCGCTCCTCCTGAGAAGGACCCGCACTACGCCAGAGTGGGTAGAGTTCTCGCGGATTGCTGCAAAGCGAGGCGACGATGACCACCAAGGGTAATTATATGGTACGACACTCCATGCACAAGCACAAGCGCCTGAGGGGTCTGTCACAAGCATATGGAGGACAAATACGTAGGGGTTCTCCTTCTCTGGTATGTTCGTTCACAGGAAATGCGAATCAGAAAGCAAAGAAGGGGCAGCGAACAGGGTAGACACCCGGTTTGGGGTGGTCATGCTAGAGGAGGGACACAATCCACGGTGGAGAACGTGCTACCGCACAGAAACATTGCCGACGATCCACCTGCGATACAGCCGCACTACCGCTGAAGGCGCCCACCGAAATCGGCCGTCAAATGGAGATACTTGGGTGACCATTGACCTGGGAGGCGGAGGGAAGCCTCAAAACAAGGTGAGGGTGGTTATATACAAGGCGGAAGGGAGGACGTAACACCGTGCATGCCACTCATGTAAGGCCTGTCAGCGCTTCAGGCGTTAAGTAACATGTATCATTGTGTTTGGTTTCCAAATGACACTGCTAGAGGGCAAGAGGGCAACCTCGTACGAGCACCCTTTCGTGCGCCCACGGAACGTCTGTGCATACCCAGTGCAATACTGAACCGTGTGACACACCTCGCTGGACGGCATGCCGGTCCGAGGCCGTGTATCGCGTGTCGATCGGCGTTGCGAAGAGGGAGTGGACCTACCGACCCAGCGGAGCTGGCTAGAGGCCTGACCTTGATCGATCATGGGGAAAGTGGGCGACAGCGAGGGCCGCCGTGCAGTGCCTAGCCTTTCTTCGCGGGAATTCCATGTACCGGAGTCTGCCGGCTACGTGACAACCGTCGTTGACATCACGTCTGAGACTATGGTACGTACCCGGGGGGGGAGCCCAGCCTCTTCTTTCCTGCGGTGTTCTCTGTTTAGCAATTCAAAAAAACTGCCTCAAGGGGCATACCTCGATCTTCCCCCGCCGAGAGAATGGGAAGCGGCTGCCGGCCACTACAGTGCGCTGTTCACCGCGCCATCCGAATGCGGGAGACTATGCCCCAAATCCCGAATCGGCGTCTACGTCGGATCTCACATCGAAGAGTTTAAGGCGGGCACTACCACGGCATGGGAGGCCCAGACTGCCTTGCGAGGTGGATCGTCGGGGTTCAAAACGGGTTGGAAGCAGGTGACGCGCGGCCTTCTTTTTCGACCACGCCGGAGGGAACGAACATGGATCTGGAGAGCGAGCTGTCCGTAGGAGGAAAGCTTGACCCGAAGGGGTCCGCCCTAATAACACATACGTCCATCAGAGCACGGGAATAGACGTATCACACTAGCAGAACAAGTGGCGGCCCTTCGAACGAGGCCTAGAGCCGACTCTGCTGCACTCGCGGCGGTCACGTCTACATCTAGTCGCGAGGGAGAGTGTGGACTGATCGTAAGGGGTAGACAAGGCCGACCGAAGGTATCTGGGAGAGGGTCACGATAAGCCAGTGCGAGACGAACAACCGACAACAGCAGAGGATGAGGCTCTAGGCCGGGGGGCAGCACGCCGCCTTCTTTCGAGGGGGTCAAAGCTGGAAGGGAGGCGGAAGCCTAAGCTCCGTGCAGAGGGTCTCGATCACCCTGCCGGAGGCTCAGGGGACGTCGCCGCGGCTGCACTTATTATGCGCACCCGCAGAGGGTTTGTGCACACCTGCTACATGTTGGACTGCAAGGAATAAGTAGTCAATAGCCACGCAGACCCCGCAGCCCTCTGTCCCGATCCGCTCTGAGTGCCCGTTAAGAAGCCGACCCCAGCATCGGGCGGCGCTGGGTAAGGGGTTAAGGGTCAGGGGCTGCCGAGAACCCTGAAAGGGGGCGGTAGTCCTTCGTGGGGGGTCCTTGTATTTCCCCGAGCTCCTCATGGAGGGCATCCCCCGGCTGGAACTGACCAAGTATATGATGCCTGGCTCTGACCACTCGTCCGAGCTAGTGGTGAGGGTATACTGGAAGAGTCCAACCTCCTGGTGTTCTCATTGTTCCCTGTTCTGTGACGCTCTCGACCTACTTTGTTGGTGCGTGTACCTGGGTTTTTTTCGCTCATGTGGAGCAGCGGCCGTCCGCTACTATACGCTTGTCTCCGCCTTCCGGGCACGACCACAGGGCGTCCTGCTTCGGTTCCCAAGGCGAAGGTTATACATAGTACCTTACGCCCCTGGAATACCTGGCCTTTTGGTTCTACGTGGGAGGACCACTTGACAACGCGGGCCCCCGGAATCCAAAACATTTCGCATACTGGTGCCGCGCAGCCCTCGTTGCTGGTAGCGAAGGCGGTAGCATCGAACGGAGCAGCTCCGGCGTCGGAGGGTGACCCTTCAGGTGAGGGGGCAGGTGGAGCCAATATATCCGGCCGATGTATGCACGGAAAACCTTATCGCTGGATGCAGGGATGTTACGCCGCCAGGACGCTCCCCCCCCCACTGACATAGCCTAGTTCCGTCCAAGCAACACCTGGAGCGATCGCATCTATGCCTACTGAGGTAGCAGGGACGACGCAAGAGGCAGACGAGACCAACCGGGCGGGTCTGGGATGGGGTCACAACTGGCAAGTGCTGGGAGAGGGGCCGCCACGAATCGCGGGCGAATCCCTCGGCGCAGGTGCAGCGACCCCCGGCTAAAAAAGGGATGGTAATGGAGAGAGCGGGTATCGCAGGAACGAAGCAGACACTGTCGGAGGAAGACCAGCACCGGGGAGGATAGGGCGACGCCGTGACTTCGTTGAGGACACAACTAAGGCCAGCACGTCTAAGGCGACATTTTCGTGTTCATTTTGAAGCGACGCAGGGCCGATCGCACGTGAGGTTATGGACTTTTTGTGCTTTTCGGTTTCGTGGTATGCACCGGCATGGAAGGTTTTGCTACGCTGTGCAAAACCAACACTTTTATGCATCTTTTTTAGGGACCAAACTTGGCAGTGGACGTGGGCACCCCCGCTACCGTAGCTTTGGAGACTGCCGAGACGTCACGACCTGGGGGGTTTGTCGGGCGATGTTTCCGGGGAGCAGCTAGTGGTGGCGCGCCCGTATGTGAACACTGGCGGATACCCATACGAGGTGCTTGGTGAATTTAGCCAGGAGAAACGGGGTGCAAGCGCCGCTTCGTTGCGGCGCAGGAGGTCCTCCGCCATGGAGGATGGGGGACGCTAGAGGTGTTAATTCACGTGACCCTGCCCTGCGCGGGACGGCAGTGGAAACGAAAGGGAGATTCGACGATGGCGAGGGTGGACGGCGTGATGGGCTCGGCTATCCAACCCTTATTGCCATAATGTATCCAGTAGTGTGCAGGGGGCACTGATACATAATTGGGCTACAAGGAGTCGTCGGTCGCGCCGTCCGCAGTTCGACCTGTTTGCCGGCCTCGGCCACCGATCATCCGTTATCTCAGCTTTCGCCGGACGACCCTCACGTTCCCTTCGATCGCAGCGTCACTCTGTCTGTCAACCCCTTACCTCCGACCACAACCTCCTCTCTCAGCAGCACAGCAACAACACACATGTATATATGGTGTAGGTATGTAGGTAGTGGCTGCGCTTGTCATAAACAGAGAGCAGCCCAACAGCAGCACTACTTACACTTGTAGATAAAGCGCACACAGCAGCAAGCAGCTGCAGTGTACACTTATCAGTGCACAGAATGAATTTGGACCGAAATCGTCCTAGGTAAAACTGCTTTGTTGATCCCAGCAGCATCCAAGGAGGTCATTGACGTATAACATATCGTCAAAGGGGAACACATATGTAGAACCGCGCGGCCGGAATATCGCCCAGCATGCAGAGATGAGCCTCGTCCACTCAACTCGTCGAACTCAATCAACCAGTGCATAGGCCACCCCTTTCGTCTGGTACACACTGTAGTACAGCAGTAGTAGCAGTGTTCTCAACCACGTTACCATATTCCTGGTAAGTGGTAGGCGCTACTAATACTACAACTGTCCATCGCCGATCGCCATAAATGTATACTGGTACTAGTCTTCGTTCCCCCCTGCCGCCTCGGTAAGGCATGCTGCGAAGCATGCCCTAGCAGGCTTGTAGCGAGTGTGGGGGGGTCTTTCTGGCGGGTGTAAGGCCGGACTCACCCTCAAGGAGTGATACCTTCTTGCTGCTGCGTGTGGCCGCGAGGCTTAGGCGTGACGGTAGAGTTGGGTCGTAAGTGGTGCGTTAGGCATGGTCACCTACGATTCGCGCGTCTTTTTAGGCAGCAGCGGCGGAGCAGCAATGCTTAATCGGGATGCTCGTGCGCGGAGGCAGGCGCCACCACGAGCCACGCTACGGCGCAGTATCGGTTTGCGTGGAGGGAACTGCGCCGGCAGGAGGCTGGACTCGACGACGAAGGAGGAGGGCGACTGGCCGTCCACGGGCGGGGAAGAGACGGATTGAACTCTCCCTGAACGAGAAATTTTGTTTTTCAGATCAGCACCGCAAACTGCGTGGAGCATTTTGTTTCTTTTTGGACGGGGGGGAGAAGGGGAACCGACTGGAATTGAGTGTGAACGAGAGCAAGTGCGAAAGAGCTGGCCGAGTGAGCAAAGTAAGGCGACGAGGCGGCCACGGAGAACCACAGCAGAAGGATGGCACACGGAGACCCACGACCGGCACGCACATCATCATCATGAGAGCAGCGATCGTCTTTTTTTCAAGGGTTATTTTTACGAGGCAGTAGTACAACATGATACTTTCGTTACGGTTTTTTTGTAGAGTTTGTAGAAGAGTTGTATACCCTTCACGGGGAACGACCCGCCGCAATTTTCAATTTTCAGGCACGCGCGTCGTAGCTGCGCTGCAACCTGTCAAATAACTCGGGAAGGAGGGGCGATCATTGATATCTGTACTGCTGTGGTTTTTGGTTCCATTGCTGTTGTTTCACTGCATGCCCGCGGGTCGTCACTCTGACAGCACTCCAGACAGCAGGCGCGTTCGTCTATACTCACGATTTCCGTGTGGTTCGTACGTTGCAGGCAGCCCAACCGTTGTAGTTTGTAGCCTCGAGTTGGTTAGTTGCGGGGACGGGGGAACTCTATGCTGTAGTTGAGTGGATACCCGCGGCCATGAGAGTTCAGTTTGCACATTGGACCTCTTCACTCGTGCGCCTTTTTCCGTATCGTGCGTTTTTGGGCGGGAAAGCGTAGTATTTCCCTGACGAATTTTGATTTCATTTGGTTTTTCGGATCTTCCTAGGGCTCCAGCACCTTTGTGTGACCACGGACTCTAGATTTTTGATAAGAAGAGCTAACATCCAGTCACCGGTCGCCCCGGCGGCGTATCAGGTTATCCGCGAGCCTGGTATAGGTCAGTTTCGTGAGTTCGAGCCCCGCCGAGTGCATACTCGTACAAATTCGTTGGTGCTTTTTCTGGTGCAAAAATTGACTTGCGGAATGCGCGAGAGCGTGCGTTAGCAACACTCGATGATGAATCGACGAGCAGTGGGATTGCTGAACCCTATGCGCGATAAAAATTGAATGCAAGAACCGGGGGGGAGAAGGGACGACACCTGTGACCACGGCTTGTTTGTCCAGAAGCTGGAAAGTAAAAGGGTGCGAAAAAAAAAAAAAATGTGAGAAAACAACAACAACAACAACAGTTACTGGTACTAGACATATTTAAGACTCGAGAGTAGGACTTCCAACTGGAAGAGCTAGGCCTATCGATATTTTGACCTAACGCATGAAAAAAACACGTCTAAAACTCGAAATAGTAGTCTCTTTCAGTACGCATAAAGAGAAAAGCCGAGGAAAGATCAAACTACTTGAAAATAGACTATGATATTTCTGCACTAATCCAGACGTAGATGGAAAGACGTGGAAACTTCGAGAAAAAACCCTCCCCTGCCCATGCTGTGCGAGCTTGAACAAACGGCCAACACAAACGCAGCTTGCAAATAATATGAGTATTGACCTGAAATTCGTCAAACGCACGGCTGGCTGACGTCCTTGAAAATTAGTTATAAAATACCTGATATGTGGATACCAGTCCCTATTCCCTAGATTGTACCGCCTCCTTATCACTATAATACTTCAAGATCATCCTGGCTCCTCGAGGCAGACTCTGAGGTGTTTCCTCTTTGTTGACCCTCGAGCGTGCGGTTGCGCACATAACCCACCTCGGTGTGTCTCCACACTAACACTAACACTAACACTAACACTAACACTAACACTAACACTAACACTAACACTAACACTAACACTAACACTAACACTAACACTAACACTAACACTAACACTAACACCTCCATCAGAGAAAGAGAATACCTGCGAAGGGACTACCGTCCCACAGATACCTGGTAAAAAAATGGAGTGCTTTGTACCCCATACTCGCTTCATATGTAGGATACATCGCGGGCGTCTGCCGCCTTCGGTGTGCCTCAGTGAAGCAGTCAGTACAGCAGCACAGCAGGACTGGCCATCAACCCGGTTCAATTTCCACCCTCGAAGTGTAGGCATTCGCGGAAAAGAGGCAAACAGGGTCGTAAACTGCAGCAGCTCCGGCCATGCGCTACGTCGGGCACAGAAACCAAACAAAAAAAAATGTGTCACCGAAAAACTACAGCCTCAGGACGAGAGAGCAGGAGGGCGAGCGCGCGACGAACGATGTCAAGAGTCCCAGCTCTCTGACCGCAGAGAACGCCGGGGTCGGAGGAATCTCGTGGGCGTTTCCCACCGGCTAGTTGTGCTGTAGTTGGGTTGGCTGTTGGGGTGCTGGTTGTCTGTGTGTTGTGCTGTGTTGTTTTCGTTTTGTGGTGTGTTGTGTGCTGTGTGTGTGCTCGATCCTCGTAGTAAATGAACGAAGGCTCCTTTTCAAGTAATAGTTCGTAGAGGCATGCCGCTCCACGAGAGCGGGATGCCTCTGACCACCGCCAACGTTCCTGGTGGCGTTGTACACGTAGGTTGAATAACCCGGGTTGGGGATACACCAAGCGGCTTGCTAGGTTGAGCGTTGCAATTACTGCGTGGGTGTTGTGCTGTGCTGCTGCTGCAGAGTGTCTGTTGGCGTTGCCTCGAGCTTTTGTCGCCTGAAATAATGAAATACTGGTAATGCTGTTGTTTGCTGGAAAATACTCGGAAATTTGCTTCAAATATGCACTTGGGCCAAAATAAATGTGCCCAAGTGCATATTTTGGGAAAATCCACATCTCACCGTGGTCTGCCCTGGTCGTTAGGTATAAAAAATAGACCTATTCTTTAGACATTTAAAACACGATAGGGCTTAATTTGGTGTAAAGCAAAAAATATAGGGATATCGTCAGGCTTAAATATGTCTAGTACTACGCCGATTTTGTGGTCTTCAAGCAACGCGCTTCTCGGTCGCACCGGGTCGTGCCGTTGATCTACCATGTCACTCTTAGTCTACTATTTTTGTATTATTCGCGTAAACATCTCGAGTAGGTGGGGTATTTATGTCGTGTAATTATTTAGCCAGTTTATGCATTAGACTATGTACAGCAGCAGTAAGCATAGTGTCAGGATGAAGTATGTGTCGTTCATCAGGGTAGTATTTCCTGTACAGTAGCGGCTACGGTTTAAGAGAGGGTCGGTACAAGCCAATTTCTCTCTCTTAAATCCGGCTTTCTCTTATACCGTCTCGGCTACGGTATAAGAGAATATTCTCTTATACCGTAGCCAAATCGAAAGCGCGCCAGAGAGAGACGCTCTTGTCCGAACTATATGGCGTAGGAGGTCGTAGAGAGTGTATCATTCAATGTCGCGTAACGCAGCAAGCGTTACCACGTCGGGCTACCTCCAAACAACGCTCATTCCCTTGGTTGGCAAGCACGTGGGCCCAAGTACGTGGTGCGCTTTTGGTGGATCTGCGCTTGGAAAATAAATCATCGTCGTGTCATGCGATGCACATTTTGCACGTGGACACGCAAAGCCGGTACAGTAGTGGTTGTGTTGTTGTTTTATAGGTGTGTTTCATGCTCGCACCTCTTCCAGAAGGACAACACGAGGCTGCGAATGCACCAGCTCTCAAGAAAGACGCACCCGTTTACACACTGTGCACCTCTTCCTCCCACCGTACCCTCAACAAAACACCCTCAACCTTTCATCCCATCGATTTAAACCCCCGACAAAACACGAGTCAACGAGAAGAAAAAACTTCACATTATCAAGACATCACTCGCCCTACAAATAACACAAACCCAAGAAACTAACGCTACCCTCGCGACCTGTCAGCCTGAACACTATCTGTGTGTGTTATGTGTGTGTCCACGTGGTTTCCAAATGGTTCGATTTAAGAGAAAATATCGGAAGCAATAGAAATTCTCTCTTAAATCGATTTTGATTGGTACAAGCCAATTCCTCTCTCTTAAATCCGTACTTTCTCTTAAATAGCTAAGTTCTCTTAAACCGTAGCCGCTACTGTATGTACTCGTATCAAATGTTGGGTTGCCTTGCCTGGCGTTGATGTTTTTCCAACGGTTTTATCGTTTTTCTGAGTTTTCGTTTATTTCTAGACCTCCTATATATCGAGATATTTTAGCGTATTTTCCAGGTATTTTCAACCTCGTCGGTGCATACGTACCTGTGATATGTACGCGTTCAATAAGAGTCCCGTGACGTCGTGATGTGCTAGTGCTTATCTGAGGTTACACGTATGGCCTACAAATTCATTTTTTAGTCGTTTGCCGTTCCCATTTTTGGGTTCCGCTATTATGCGGCTGCGCTGCTTTCCCGGCCCAGTGCCTTTATTTGTCGTATTTAGGTTGTCCAAGTGTGTCGATTGCGGAATCTCAGGCGCTCTGCCTTTCCCGTAACTACCTTTCCCTAGGACAGTCAGTTCAGCAACAAACAGAAGAAGGAAAACCGGGGTGGTTTCGCTAGCGTTAATTTATGTTTTCGCGGCCTTCCTTTTCAGTACGGTGTACCAAGATTTTTCATTGTCTTCTTCTAGGAACCTTGACATGATGAAGTGTGTGTCGTCCATCAGGGTAGTATTTCCTGGATATAATAGTGTACGACGTACCCGTATTGATGATGGGTTGGCTTGCCTGGCGTTCAAGTTCAGAGAAGACACGGCGTGTGTTTTCATGGTTCCATGTGTGCACCTCGCCAGGGTATACGCAAACTGCGTGGAGCATTTTGTTTTTTTCTGGACGGGGGAGAAGGGGAACCGACTGGAATTGAGTGTGAACGAGAGCAAGTGCGAAGGAGCTGGCCGAGTGAGCTAAGGCAATGAGGCGGCGACGGAGAACCACAGCAGGAGGATGGCACACGGAGACCCACGACCGGCACGCACATCATCATCATGAGAGCAGCGATCGTCTTTTTTTCAAGGGTTATTTTTACGAGGCAGTAGTACAACATGTTACTTACGTCACTGATTTTTGTAGAGTTTGTAGAAGAGTTGTATACCCTTCACGGGGAACGACCAGCCGCAATTTTCAATTTTCAGGCACGGGCGTCGTAGCTGCGCTGCAACCTGTCAAATAACTCGGGAAGGAGGGGAGATCATTGATATCTGTACTGTGGTTTTTGGTTCCATTGCTCTTGTTTCACTGCATGCCCGCGGGTCGTCACTCTGACAGCACTCCAGACAGCAGGCGCGTTCGTCTATACTCTCGATTACCGTGCGGTTCGTACGGTGCACGCAGCCCAACCGCTGTAGTTTGTAGCCGCGAGTTGGTTAGTTGTGGGGACGGGGGAACTCTATGCTGTAGTTTAGTGGATACCCGCGGCCATGTGAGTTCAGTTTGCACATTTGACCTTTTCACTTGTGCGCCTTCTTCCGTATCGTGCGTTTTTAGGCGGGAAAGCGTAGAATTTCCATGGCGAATTTTGATTTCATTTGGTTTTTCGGATCTTCCTAGGGCTCCAGCACCTTTGTGTGACCACGGACTCTAGATTTTTGACAAGAGTTAATGTGAGAAAACAACAACAACAACGTGTTATTATCTGCCAATGATGAAAACATTTCACCATGTTTCGCAACTTCATTTTTGGCGCTAAATGCGCACTTCCAATGGCATTTTCCCCCCTTTCGGACGGTAATGTCACGGCGTCACGGCCACGGACCAGAGCG
Source organism: Undaria pinnatifida (assembly GCA_012845835.1). NCBI lineage: Eukaryota > Phaeophyceae > Laminariales > Alariaceae > Undaria > Undaria pinnatifida. The sequence goes on along the minus strand of JABAKD010000006.1, from coordinate 1,968,430 downwards.
CTTTCCAACCCTTTCACGCGAGGTGCTTTTTTTCCCTCGCCGTTTTCATTTTCCTTCTGTCCTTTGGGAATTGATGTTTCGTAACCGTCACACTTATACACAACAATGCGTTCGCGCTTGTTTTAAATTGTCACCTTCAAACTTATACGACGTAGTACACATACATTGCGTTTCCAATTACTTTTCAAGTGTTGTACTTTCCTTGCGAAAACCTCCACCTACCTCTTGGTACCCCCCATCACTTCTCGATTTACTCTTTTATCTTCACTCCCCAACTTTAATGGAGGGCGGGGCCGCCTATCGGCGGCCTCGCCCGATCCTTGTAATAATTACAATAATATTGTATTCGACGCGTGCTACGATAGAGGTAGTAAGTAGTTTTTGTCTGAAATGTGTTGTGAATGACGGGGCTCCTTAACCCAAAATGGTCGGAAAAAAGATAATAATATGCCATTTTTTTGCATGATCTTCCTTGAGTACCTAGGCCATGGGATTTTTCATCCGGTAGCAGTTAGATTTTTCTCCAGATCAGTTTTTGGGAGAGGTCTTAAGCTCAAAAATTGAGCAACCTCAAAAAAAAAACTGGTGCACGTCTATCGTAGCACGCGTCGTCTCATTCGATACAGCTAGGAGTAAGACCAAGGCTACCGCGGTAGGGGGAATGCCTCTTTTTCTTTTCGCTGCTGACTTTGAACCACTCGCACGAGTGACTCTGTGCTTCACGGACAAAATTACTTCATTAGACGACTTTTTTAGCGCAGCGTAGATAGTCAACCATTCCATTGCCGATTGAAACAGCAATAAAAACAAAATAGCACGGCAGGTTAGGACCGCAACATAACGGAGGGGTTATGTGAAGGAGTCGTGGTGCCGGATGGTGGGAGGGAAAGGACGCAGGGGTATCAGCTTCGCTTGGAGACAGCACCGTTTCTTCTTTGTTGATTTCTTATTACTGGCGTTGAGCTAAGAGAAGCTCGAGGAGACAGGAAAGGAGAAGGAGTTAGAGCATGGGGGTGGGGTGAGGCTCACAGAGTTCGCTTCACCCTCCAGCATTTCTGCTGTGCTCTCTTCTGGACCTTTACCTATGGAACGTACAAGGAACGTTCTCCTAGGTGTTCTATATTCCCATGAGCGCTTACGTCTACCTACCTTGTCCAGAGGAGGAACGTTCCATTACCGAGAACGCTCTTGTGGTATAAGCTAACTATTCTCTACGGGTTATCCGCTTCACTCAGAATATTCCGTTCAAGAGAATCTTCTTGTGGCCAATATACCGTAACTCTGCGGACAATCTTACCGAATCTATTGCCCGCTATACCGACACTCTATTACAGTTACCCGTGCGAGTGACCCCGAGCCCCTGCAAATACACGCCCCTAACGTGACTCCCCCAATACACAGTAAGTGGCCCCTTTTTAGGGACCAAAGTGCGTCCAGGCGGAAACCTCTCTTGTAAACCGACATATGTTGTCGGATTTCGCGCAATCATCTGACAATTTGAGACAACGTAATTCGTGTCCTAGAAATGCATGGATGGGACATTTTGAAGGCACGTGTGGCAGTCTTTTGGCCCCCTTCAAATCTTCCCTTTTGAAGTGTTTCCCACGTTAATGGACGCGACCCATAAAAAAAGTGGCTGGAGTTTCTTATTGAGCGTTGAGCCCACTTTAATGGACGCGGCCCCTTGAAGCGGGGAACAACGGTGTATGGGAATTTGAGGTATCTTGAGCACCATTTTCTCTTACTTGTAGTTTCTTAAAAAGGGGCTATCTTCTACCGTGTGTGTTCTTAGGGTTATACCTGGTACTGAGATTTTCTTTTCGTCCCCCATCTACATCCAGCACAACCAGTGTTCGTGCCGATGCATCTTCGAGGCTGTGATCACAAGCTACACGGCAGAGACACGGGTTGCAACCACACACAGCGATGCGACACGACCATACTATGCAATAAACGGCAATGAACACACGTACGTGAACAAAAAATAATGCAAGCCAGCTCACACTATTTTCAAAAGCAAGGGAGAAAGGGAAAAAAGAAAAACGGTGACATTTAAAGAAGAAAAAACTAAAGGAAATCTATTGGAAACGCAGAAGGAATCAGGACGGCACGACTAAGATGAAAGAAAGCATAAATGCTACGAGGGTAGCCAGCAACTAGGAGCAACAAAGCAGATGAATGAAGCCACCCAACCAACGAAGCACAACAGCCATCTATCTGTTAATAGCAACTAACAACGGAGGTGAAGAAGTCAACCAAACATGTTCGGGGGGTGTCAACTATATTGGGTTTTGAAGTGTACCTGGTATGTATGTGTCTTTTGGGGCATATCATATTTGTATTTCGTTTCGATCTTGTGATCTCGCGAAACATGCGTTCGATCTTGAGCCGACCTTTGGTACAAATAACCTCCAAGACCATGCTCTGAACGCGATCCTTGGTGTTTACCCACCCATCTTACTACTAATACAAACACGATACCGTACTAGCTTGACTCTTAATATTACTATATATATGTAACGTTAACATGCAACGTGTACAGAGTATGTGTTCCGGTTTAAGAACACCCAACATATTATTAAGATTACTCAAGACTTGACCCCTTTAGAACCCCCTATATTAATTCTAAGTAATATTGTCCCCAAAACGGGTTTCCGGTTGTAAGTTTTTACGTCAAGATCGGCCAAACCGGCATGCCCCATTATGGTAAAAGCCATATGATATGTTTTCCACCACAGATAAGAGAAGGCGTAGTTAAGAGCGCCCATGTTTGGCCTGTCACGGGATGCTCTTAAATCGGGGTAACCATTGTGTTGATGTGCGGTGATGGTGATGATGGTTGTCCAAGTTGACGGCATAGTAGCTCAAAGAAGCAAGCCCAAACGCCACTTTCCGGTGAAACTTGGCGTCGTTCCTGCCAGCCACGACATCCCTCTGTGCCACCAGAACGAGCCTTGTGTCGCCACATCTCGCCTACCCTCCACCTCGCCCTCCTGCTAAACCTAGCCGAGCTTGACCCCTGGGTAAGCTGACCAACATTCCCGCGAGAGCCACCCCTTTGTAAAACAAAATGCGCATCCGGGATTGGTCAAAGCTCGCCGCCACCGCTACCACAGCGTTTCACGTGCAATACGCCCTCTTACCCGCCCCAACAACAACCTCAACAGGCAATCGGATCCGTCCCACCCAAGAGAGCAGTAGTACTAGCAGTGGTTCTGGTAGCGCTCACACTGCGAGCCCCCCAAGGCTAGCTGTGGTGGTGCCGACGTGGAGGGGTGATGTAGATCGCGCGCTTGAGGCTGCGGCACGTTGGCCGACAGCGTGCTCGGCTGTCACTCTGAGCCAGGTGGATTTGGTTTTGTACAAGGCAGAAGGGGATCAAGGATCTTCGGCGTCGTCGTTGTCTTCTCTGGAGAAGACGGGAGGTCGGTGCTTTTCCAAGACGAAGTTTGTTCATGCAAATCTGGCCGATGAGGTGAGAGGGCGAGGGAGGGTTGGGGGTTGCGGAGAAGGAAGAGGTATGACAAAGGGAGAAACACAGCAGAGAAGGAGAGTACAGACCCTGCACAAAGAGGTAAATATAACGAGACATGGGGAGAGAGCGAGAGTCAGACTAAAGAGGGAGAGAGTCGTTTTGCCATCCGCCTTGGAGAAGACAGGAGATCGGTGTTTGCCAAGACAAACACTGCTCACGCGAATCTTGTAAAATTGTGGAAGAGAGGGGGGTGGGGGCTCGTGCTACGGTATGGAGAGCATCTAATATGTCATGTCTGAGGCTCGTGAGTTAAAGCGCTGTACGCTGCATCTCACCCAAAAGCTGACCTCAAGAAAAGCTTCACGCTGAATCCGATGTGCACAATCTGTCGCGTGGCTACGTCACATCTAACGGGCATGCATGAAAAATTGCCGTGTGTGTGCATCGGATATAAAGATACCTGGTATTACGTTTAGTTTATGATATCATAGCTCACAGTTGAGGATCCCTCTGAATGGTGAATTATTGGGGCTAATTGTGCAACCCCGCCACGGTATACACGAAGTAGCACGGTGAAGAAAGATATATATATATAGAGAGAGAGAGACTGATAGAGGGAGGGAGAGAGAGAATGAGAAAGCAGAGAGGGAGTGGATACCTGTGTTAGCATCCCCTCTACCATACGTAGCCTTGGTATCTTGTTACAGACTGCACATACACACTCCATAACTTCGCAAAACAACGTTTCCTTTCCCGACAATTGCAGCCTGACTTACTTATCATTTCCTTCTTATCTGTACTGTTCAGGATGAGTATTTCCACGTACAGTACACGTGTATGAAAACTCTAGAAAGGGAAGGCACAACTCAACAGCAAAGCCGGATTGTGGACATGTTGTCACCCAGTTGGACATTGAAGGTCGAATCAGGTTGAACCTTGAACCTGCCTACCCGTGCACTGTTGTCTGTATATATCACGATACATATGCCCTCTATGCCCTCTACCTACGGAACAGCATGCGGACGTAACGGTTCCGCGACAATGTAGTAGTTCCTTGCCCTTTCTTTTGTTGGAAAATGGAAACTATATATGACATCGCGCCAATGAAATACCCCAAGGCACGACGAAGGAAAAACCAACGACATGATGAAAACGTGAATTATTCGGCTCAACCAAATATGTATAGCTGGTAGATCCGAATGTCGCAGGTTGACAACTGCCTGCGTGATGTACCGTACAAACTGCATTTTTTTTTGCCAACGTTCATTGCGGTTCATGGCATGGCCAAATCGCCTTGCTGTGTTTGCAATGCGTATCTCTGTCTCGTACTGTGTGACCACAGCATGACAGAACTCGCCTTTCTAGGAGGCATCGGCACGGACACAGACAGGTTGTGCTGGATGTTGGTGGGTAGAAATACCAGAGTAATGTGAAGATTACACACATACACTGCCGATCGCTCTGGTTGTTTAGTGGTTAACTTCGAACGCTATTGATATTAAAGTTGGAATAAGGGCTTCAAATAGATGTTGTTGTTGGTATTGCGGAGATTTTTATTCTCCAGAGACACCAACTAACTGCCGAGAGCAGCGAAACAGTTCGGCAGTTTAACGCTAGTCGAAGAGGGAAGAAACTGCTGAGAGAGATATTCTCGCGACAAAAACGAAGGCGCATACCGTAGTGGGGAGGGGGGAGAAGAGGGCCCACTATGTGACCCCGGATCTGAGTCACGTCTAGAGAGCTTTTGGAGAAGGAGAATGAAAAAGTGCGAAAGAGAGCTTTCCGAGAAGTAGATGGGATGATAATGAGCAAAGTAAAATAAAACAAAAATCCCACAATGATGTACCCCGCCGAATTATTTCTTGCTTTTGGGATTTTTCGCCGGGGTTGAGCGGTGGCGGTAGTGTTGTGCGAGTGGGTTTCATTGTGCGACTTTTGGCTGGGACGTCAACGGCGTTTGTTTGTCCGGCCATACTCTATAGACTAAAGGTTTGGTACACAGTTTGCACTGCTGCGGTCGTTTGTGGTCGACTTTCATACGTTTTTTCATGAAAACTTGTTGAAAGGTTACTGGTCGTAGAGCGAAGCACTCGTCGTATTGATCCTGTGAGCTTTGTTTGGGCTTTCCGTTCGATCGTGCGCTTTGATTTTTTGTTTTTCGCCTTTAGCTTCATATACACCAGTCCACGCAACCCACGGACTTGCTTGTGCGAGGTAATGTGAGAACAGCTGCAACAACAACGACATCATCATCAACAACAGGTATAACCCATATATTACACATACATTCTAAGACCAACGCCCGAATGGGTAGGGTGGACCGCATCTGGACCAAGTCCGGCGGAAGGCTGATTTCTCATGGCCGGGGGTTTCGTTAGTGGGCGAGCTTGCGCAAATCCCACACTACCCGGAAGGATGGCTTTTTCCGGTCGATATCTCCACCCCACCTGATACCAAGGCTAAGGGATGAAGTCGTGTCGACATACTCACGCATCAGCGTACAACGGCAGCTAGCGCTCCTGGAGTATAGTACAGTAACGGTAACCGCCGGCACGGACAGCTCGCGCTGTCGCTACCACGCAAGGGAACCGAACGATGCGCCGGCGAGCACTGGATTGGAAATACAAATCAGTTAATTTGACACGCGATATGTATGAAAATGCGTGGTAGTATGTATGATGTGTAGTCTGTAGTGTGGTGAGCTAATTATGTTGAATTTTTCCCCGTCCGTCGAAGGATACATACATACTATGCCAGGTATAAAGTACTAGGTATAAAGTACCAGTTATAGTCTAAAGTACCAGGTGTAAAGTACCAGGTAACTACGAGTTACCAAAGAAATAGACGTGCTATTGTTCCATGTACCTTATGAAAGGGTCAAGATCGAACAAATTTCAAGATCTCGAAACGCCGATCAAACGGTGAATCAAGCGGAAGAAACTCGCATTCCATAGTACAAATACAGTCTAATGCAATAATAAGAAAAATGAAGAAGGTACAATATACTTGAATATACTAATGTAAAAAATAAAATCAAACTCCAGCTGTGAGATCGAAGATTTCGTCGAAACTCATATTTGCAAGCTGTGATACACCGATCGCGCGTATACCTGGATTGTGTCATCATTAAGGATGTAGATAGGTCCGCGACTCCCCTTGGAACTTGAGCGTTGTACGTAGCTTGTACCAGGGTCCACAGGGTGATGTCAACCCATCTGTGCGCGAAAACCATAAAACCCTTTTTCGAGGGGGACAAAATCTGACAGCTGTGGAAGGAAATGCAATATAATACCGTATATTATGTACGTACCTGGTACAAAACAAAATGTTATAGATCGTGTGATGTTCAACCAACCGATAATAAAATGAAACACAAGAATCGGTGAACTCATGATAGATGATAGTAGTGGTTCCGAAGATTCAAAGATCTCGAAACGCCAATCAATGCCAATCAATCCACGCATTAAACGGAAGCTTACAAAAAAAGCAGAATAGACTAAACTACTACTTTACTTTACTGCTGCATTATTGTACCACCAAAAGTTGAAGATCGTGATTCGCAGCCAACCGACTTATCAAACGGTAAACGAAGATCGCTCAACTCATAATGATGGAGCTCAGCAGCTTTCATGCGCCAAAGAAATCGCCTCAGTGACATGGTTTGGTCAGTGAGGTGCAGATTCACTCGTGCGAACAAGGGGGTATGATACTTCAATACCGTATACCCTTGATTTCCAGGCAAACGATAACTTTTGTCACCCGAAGCCAATCGACTACTTAATTTCCAGATCCAAATAAATGACGGTTCGTCTAACCACTTTCGAGACTTGATTGCATCTTGATTGCAGTATCATACGGGGAATAGTGGTTGATAATACAGGTGGCGATTGTAGGATCAGCCACACGAAGCTACACGGGCGCTGCTAGCTTAGGGGGTGGTGTTACTGTTGTTATCAATGCGGGAGGGACGCTAACGCAAGAAGGAGTCGCACGAAACGCGCGTAGCATGTTCTTTCATATCTATATAGTTTGCACGCCCTCATGCTATGATAATCACCGAATTTCCTATTTGTTTTTTTTTCCATGGAGGGGCGCCAAAAGGGTTCAAACGCTTTCCCACCATTTCCTGAAATCCTCTCGTTAACCATTTTGCGAGTCCGGTTATACCGACGGGACGCATGGCAGGCGTGACGCTATCCGCTGTCTCCGTGAGCGCGCAGTCCCGCCAGAGAGTCAAAGCTTGTATCTCGCGTCTTTTCTTTCCGCAAAAACGGCGATCTTCGTCCGTGCACCCTCCGATGCTTCCTCAGGACAATTTTGATCCCGAAAGGACCAAACGTTCAGTTCTACAACGGTTTCTAGACGAAGAGGTTTGCACGCCTTGCTCCGAATACGATGTGCGTTCCGTCGTCGAGCGTGTACGTTTGTACATCCATATTTTCTGTTTTACAAGAACTCGTCTTTGTCGGCGCGTTTCTCTTCCCGCAATGCGTGCTTCCTCTAATAATGCCAAAATGCCTCTCCAGGATAACTTCTACCCCAAAGGACCCTCCGTTCAATTCTATAAGATATTCCTCGACGAAGACGTTAGCGCGCACTTCTCCGAATACGACGCCATCTCCATCATCGAGTGGGACGTAACGGTAGCGCACAACACGAGCTTCAAACGCCTCTACCACGCCGCGTTCAGTGACACCGAGCCGTTCTGGGTCAAGGGGAGCGTCCTTACTGGTGGCAGCTTTCATCAGGCGGCCTCGGACATCAACATGTGGCATGTGCTGGGACACATCAACGGCAACGCCATCTACAACAACAACGACGTTGCTTGGTTCGAGTACGTGGAGTACACGCGGACGAGGTGGGACTTCGAGTACGCGTACGACGTGGCTCTGTGGGCTACGATTGCCGACTTCCCGTACAGCTGGCCGCTCTGGCAGCGCTACTCGAGCAAGTTTGTTACGACCAATCTGGTGAGATTGGACTGCGGTCTTTTGGTTTATCGTCACTTTTTACTTCCCATCTCAGCTCGTTTGGTTTTTAATCCTCGCTTTTACTTTCCAGCTCAGCTTACCAGGTATAGTAGAGTAGGCGGTATCGCACTTGGTAGCGTTCTCACCTAGCCGTGGTCACAGGGGTCATCCCCTCTCCCGCCCAGCACACGCGCCCTCATGCTAGATTTTTGTACTGGCTGACCCACAGAAATGGTCCTTGATACTTGCTGGTGGCGGTCACGACCCCGTGTTGTGACGAACGCACCGACTATGGCACCGACGATTGACTACAAAACCAGCACAACATGCCTGAAACGTTCTTGTGGCAATTCCATCAGAGAGTTTACGATTAGCTACGTAGGTACCAGGCAACACCTAGGTAGACGGTTTAGATCTGTTTGTCTTGCCTGCCTATCAAGGATGCGCGTATCCACAAGTTAACAGTACTGCATGCTTCGGCTAAGCACTGACTCATACGACGTATGCTGTGTAGTGTGTCTACCTGCTATCGACCAGCGACTGCTGGCTACTGCTTCTGTCGCAAGTGCGTACACAATGTTTTACCGTAGCTAGCAGTATGCGTCTGCTATATGCTGGTAACTTTTAGCGTAGTGCTCGCCAGTGAACACAATTTCAAAATGTCTATTATATTGGAGTCACTCCCACAAATGCGGCTGGCGTTCTTACAAGGTAATTTATTTTGTGTCGCCCTAGACGGGGCCTTTAGTTATTTGCTCAAACTTAGACTACCAGAAATAACCATTATTATAAATACCAGGTAATAGATTAGACTCCTCGATCAAAGCTTGGCCATTTCATTTGTGTACTGTTCTACCACCATCCCATTGGCTTACCGTGCGACCACGATCATTCCGTTTGTTTACCGTTCCGCCACCACTGGGTATACTATGCCCCACCCAGATTGCCAACGTAGCCTTAGAAAAGGTGGACAAAAACACCATCAGCACCGCCATTGCCGGCGACACCTTATTCATCCACGGAAGAAGCATCGAGGGAGGTATGTAATGAGGTACCACACGCATGGCGTTCGTATTGGTAGCTGTAGATATATGAAACAAGGTCGAATATTCTGGCTTTGTGGGACACATTACTGTATGTAGCCAAGCCTCTCACAGATGGTCGAGAACATAGACAGCCGATGCTCAAGATGGTGCTATTAACAGAGCATTCTCATTATCCCAGAACTTCTTTAATTTTCTTGCCGTTAATAGGGATCTCGTGAGTTGCCTGGAGATGGTGTGTCTTTCGCCAGGTATTCAGATCGGATTTGCAACTTTTAACATCCTTGTCTTGAATCCAGCGCCTCCTGAATTGTCTTGGTAGAGTACGATTGGAATACGCGCTGCAAAGGATGTAATTGAAAATGCGATGCGAGTCCACGAAGGAAGAAAGGGAGCCCTGATGATTATTTTTCGCGATAAAAATAAAGGCGTGTACCTTAAGGGGGCTGGGGAAGAAGAGCCCGCTCATTGACCCGGGATCTGAGCTACGACTAGGGAGGGAGAGGGAGAAAGAAAACAAGTGCGAAGATAGTAGACGGCAGAAAACTAAAACGAAGAAAAAAAACAGAATAATGAAGCCTTAAGGGGATGAAACTAATCTGGGGAGAGAGCCCACCCGGCACCGATTAAGCTGTGCCCTCTCGGGTACTACTTCTTCGCAGGTAGCAGCCATCTCATCACCCGGCGACAGCCCAAAACAGAAAAATCCTCTCAGTCCGACGTCCGGTGCAAGCCCAGCTGCGGCGGTCCTTTCTCCACTGCCGGCGTCGAGCTGCCGGCCCACGTCTCTACCGTCTGCGACGCATCGTGCGGCATCGGCGGGCGCTTCATGGGCATTCTTTGCGGCGCAGGAGATTCGCAGAAGTACGGCAGTTTTTGTCGCCTGTGCTATACCGACCAGAAGGCGGCGCTGCAGGCCGAAGCGGGCTTCAGGAGGTCGGAGGAGGCGTTTGCCTGGAAAGGCTATGCAGAGTTGACGAGACCGGATACGTTTTCTGCCGAAGACACCAACGACGCGGAGTTGAGGAGGTCGAATGCGTTTCGTGCTGAATACGGGGAAGCGGGGTTCAGGAGGCCGGACAAGGCTTTTGCCGGAGAAACCTATGTGGAGTCGAGAAGATCGGACGCGTTTTCTGCCGGAGACGCTGACAACGAGGAGTTGGGAAGGTCGGAGGAGGCGTTTGCCGATGTCTCTTATACGGCTAGATCGGAGGCGTTTTTTGCCGAGGATGGGGCGGCGGAGTTGGCAATGTCGCAAGCATTTTCTGTCGAAGATGGTGATGCGGAGTTGAGGAGGTTGGAAGAGGCGTTTGCTAGAGACGGTGATACGGAGTTGAGGAGATTGGAGGCAGGTTCTGCTGAAGACATTGGCGAAGCCGGGTTGACAAGATTGGAGGCATTTTCTGCCGAAGATGCTGACGACGCAGAGTTGAGGAGATCCGAGACGTATGCTGCCGGAGATGGAGATGCTCGCCACGTAATAATGTGCGATACCATGCGCCCTCCGTCAGCACTGGAGTGCTCCCCACAGTGTGCTGGAAAGAAGGATACGGTGAGAATCGTCCCCGAAAAATAGTTGCTGCACAGCCGTTTGATTTTAAATCGTGTCTCCTGAAAAGCTAGCCACCCTGACACTGTGACCACACCGCCGCCAACATCCATCGGCGTGGGAATGCCCTCCAGAAGTGTGCCGAAAAGAAGGTTACGGCGAGAGACGCATGCCACTCAAAATTACGCCAGCGGTGAAAATTCGTTTTGTGAGGGTGTAGTCACTTGAAGAGATCTACACCGCACTCACCAACTGACCTTGGCAGGATCGAAACTGCAACTTGATGAACGACTCCTAGGGTCAAATGATGAACAACATTGTATGACAAGGCAGAAGTAGTTATATTGTACTGGAAACTTTTGTAATAGTATCTTATTTAACAGTTTTGTAGGTGAGGGGCGCGGTCAGCGAGAATTACTTGAGCTAAAAAGTGCTAACTCTGTCATAGCACTGTTTCGAGAACCTTCTCAGAGTTTTGATTTTTTTACACTGCTGCTTGTTGCGTTGCTTTGGAGTGTCCCGAATTACTGGCGGACTACTTCGGTACGGCCTGGGTAGAAGTCGGCCGCCTTTACCACACGTCAACATTTACATGTTCTGTGAAACAAGACTACGGCATGGGGACCACCCTTTTCAACGCCGGATCAAACCACTGACTTTTACTACAGTGGCTCCGCCCACTATGGTCTATGGTCTACCGGACGCGTTCTACGATAGAGGTATACCATTTTTTGGCTGTTTCGTTTTCTGAATGACGGGCCGCCTTAACCCAAAATCGTCGGGAAAAAAATAAATAATAGGCCATTTTGTTTTGAATGGTTATCGTTGTAGACATAGGCCATGGTATTTTGCATCCGTTATCATGGCAGTTTTAGTTATCTCCAATTTAGTTTTTGGGCGGGGTCTTGAGCTCCCAAGTTGAGGAAAACCTCATAAAGAAAGTGGGGCACCTCTATCGTCCTCTATTGTCGCACGGGTCTATACTTGACCTCCAATAAGGAAGAGCCTCACCACAGACCCAGCCTAAAACTTGCCTGGAAATAAGATTTTTGATGGCTGTTATACTGAAGTTAGTGTCGAACGCAATCGTTCTCAAAGAATAATCTACCCTAAAACCAATATATCGCATACCGCTGTGGTAGCATCATTGGGAATTTCATGCGACATAGAATGGTGTTGGATATATTTTGCCAGGGAGTTCTACTGTCACTATTGGCGTTTGTTGTGAGCTCTTGAGATACGAACAAGAAGGTCCATGGCCAATGTCATGGCACTTCCCCGTGTGATGACGAACGAGCTATTGCATTGTGGACAAACCGTGTATTCCGAGCCTGCCAGGGAAAGTCCCCGGAGCTGATACCACTGGGCCCGCGGTCGCGCGAGTCGGTACAATCGGTTTGTCATCGGAGAGCCTGCACTACTGCTGCTCGCTGTGATGCATTTAAACCTCCGTGTTGTTGAAGGTAACGACTACCAGGTACTTGACTACACTGCTGTGGAATATATTAAACTCGTAACAAATGTTATCCCTTACAATCGCCGTCACGTACAGAAAACGATCAGCGTTTTGGTTACCGTATTTTCACGCACACCGATTCGTTTGACGAGCTCTCTTTTGACTTGTCGTTTTCAATTGACAGGTGTGCGACACGACTTGCGGCAGTGGACGCTACGGAGACTACAACTGCAATTGGAGGGGGCACGGATCGACATGCCGTTACTGTTTCGAGGACATCAAGACGGCGATGCTGGCCGACGAGGTCGCCAAGCGCCGAGGCGGGCGAGTTATCATGTGCGACACACACGAACCTCCCCGCGAGACGCTTGTTGCGCTTGTTGCAGACGCCAACGCTAGCGTGTTCGTGGCCGACGAATCTCGCAAATTGGCGCTCGACGAGGGGGGTTGGAACAAGAAGAATATCAAGAGGTGAGGGAAGGAGAAGGGGCAGCCGGGAGGCTTTAGGCGACCACGGGCAAAGTAAAGGGGGACGGGGAAGCGAAGAAATGAAATGGTGGCTCTACGAGGTTTCATATGCATATTGCGGTAGGGGTGACACCTGAGTTTTTCTTAGCTACACACACGAACCTCTCCACTTCAGCAGCTTGTAGGACTTGTTGCACTAGTTTCGTAGTCCAACGTCGGCGTGTTTGCGGCTGGTGACTGCCGCAAAAATGACAATCGGCAAGAACGGCTTCAAAATGTGGGGAAACAGAAGGATAATCGAAGGACCATGGGAGGCCATGGCACGGGAGGGGCACTCATCGGTTGCTCCGATTTGGGTCCATCCTTCGAGAGAGGTAACACCAGTTTTGGTTTGGGCTCCAGGTGTGAGGATCCCTTCACCACGCCCAAAATCTGAGTTCAAGAAGCACGAAAATGCAACCACACACATGCGTTTCGAACAACAATTCAACCCACACAAGGTATTCCAAAGATATTGGGTAGATTGCTAGTGGTAATTGATCAATCTAGGCTCTAATTGATTTAGTTGGTCCAATTGATCTAATCGATCTAACATATCTATTTGATCTAATTGACCTTTTTGATCTAATGAATCTAGTTGATCTGGTTGAAGATCTCCGTTAGTCGTAAGTATTTGGCCACAAAATGCTACTTCTTTGGTAGCGCGTGTATTAAGTCATTTAACCATTGACCACATATTTATTTCGAGCCGGATCAATGTCCCCACTAATACAGCAACCTCCAGCATTAGAGAGCTCGTTTCGGGGGGGCGGGGGGCGGGGGGCGGGTGAAATGGAATCCTTAAAGGCGGAGGTTAGATCACTAACTAACGCATGCGGCGATGGGAGGTAGCAGCAGCTGTTGGTCCTGATGCCACCTCGCGTAAGGAGCTCCCTGCCTCGACCTACCTCACCCAATATTGAGACGCGTGCTACGATAGAGGATGATAAGAGGCACACCACGTTTTTTCTGAAGCTCCTCAATGTGGGAGCTTAAGACCTCTCTCCCAAAAACTGATTCGGAGACAAATCAAAACTGCGACAGGATAAAAACCCCCTACGGTTCAGGTACACAATGAGGACAATGCAAAACAAAAATGTCGCTTTTCCGACGATTTTGGGTTATAACCCCTTTACAACTGGAAACCCGTTTTGGGGACAAAATTACTTGGATTTAGTATAGGGAGGGGTTCGGGGGCTCTGAAGGGGTTAAGGAGCCCCGTCATTCAGAAACAAAAACAGCCAAAAAAGGGTATACCTCTATTGTAGCACGCATCCAATGCCTAGGGAAAAATGCCTAGGGAAAAACAAGAAATGTGCAGCACAGCGAAAAATTCCGTCGCATATCCTAGGTACAAAACAAACAAAGAACTTATGGGAACACATATTCAACGATAACGGGTACTGCGCTGGGAAGTTCTTCAGCCGAGGAGTGGCTCTCTCAGTAAGAAGTACTCAAGTATAGTGTAGGACGCGTGCTACGATAGAGGTGCGCCGCTTTTTTTTCTTGATACTACTCCTCAATTTGGGAGCTCAAGACCTCTCCCAAAAACTGATTTGGAGAAAAATAAAACTGCTATGATGATACCGGATGAAAAATGCCATGGCCTAGGTACACAACACGAGAACCACTCAAGAAAACGCCCTATTTTTTTTTTTTTCCCCGACGATTTTGGGTGAAGGAGTCCTTCAGACGTCATTCAGAAACCATTTCAGACGAAAAGTTTAATCTCTATCGTAGCATGCGTCTACATTGTTGCAAAAACGTGCTACCACTATATACCTGGTACGATAAAAAAATAGAAAAATCTCCTCCGGCTGTGAGATCGAAGATTTCGTCGAATCAGCTAACATTTGCAAGCTGTGTGTGATACTCCGATCATTGCATATTATTACTGAGCGTGTGTCCTCATCAAGGATGTAGGTCGCCGACCGCCCTTGGAACTAGCTTGTACCAGGGTCAACAGGGCGACATGAATCAATCTGTGCACGAAAATTATGAAACCCGCTTTTGAGGGGGGTAAAATCTGACGGCCGTGGAATCAAGGCAACCGTTTAACATGTATAGCCTGTAGTAAGTTGTATCACCAGTGAGGGGAAGGCGTTTTTTTTACGGGGTTGGGGAGGGGGGACTGAAAAGGAGAGGGGGTGGAGAGGGGGGGCGGCGCGGGGGGGAATTTCCAGCTTTTTGGGGTCGCATAAATGCATATTAATAGGAGCTTACTGTACCACTATATATCATGGTACGTGATGCGTGACGGACGCTACGTTGGAGGTGCACAAGTTTTTCCCCGCAAGATTGTTGGCTTGAGGAACCCTGCACCCCACCCGAAAACGGATTTCGAGAAAATGATAGTGCACTCGATGAGCAAACCCATGGCCTAGGCGTACTCGAAAAAAAAACATTTTTCCACGAAAGCATATTGGGTTAAGGAGCCCCGTCATTCAGATTGTTTGTTTTGGCGAAAAGTGGCAACTCTATCGTAGCAGCGCACGATAAAGGTGTGGCAATTTTGGTTCTCGTTTTCGTTTGTGAATGACCGGGCTCGGTAACCCATCTTGACCCAATTTTCGTTGGAACGCCATCCTTGTTTTGCAGCATGCCTACCCACCTTTTCTGCCTGCTAGGATATGCCCTACGTTAATATTCTATTTTAACCTCCTATTTTAATAATAATAGGACATGGGTTTGGTCATCGGGTTGCGTTTGTTTGGAGTTTACTCAGAATAAGTTTGTGGGTAGAGTAATTTATCGCGCTACCAACCTCAGGAGGAAAATGATATCAAAACACCTCTATCGTGGCATGCTGCATCACGTGTCCGAGGACAGTCGAACGAAAGTGAGCAGCCAGGGGCCGAACGGGGAGGCGGACACGCGGAGAAAGGGAGGACTCTATACGTTGCGTTAGTTGCGACCATGACCGTCTAATAATACGCAGCTGGTGTACGTATCGTGATGAAAAAAAGCGCTTCGAGTTAAGCGCAGCAGTCGGTCAACCATGGTATACTTGTGTATAGACCATATTATGCTTGGCATCATCAACGATCTCATTGCTGAAGCACTCATCACATGCGCGTCGGTGCGCCTTTTCTTTGGTGTGCGATTGGTTACTTACTCGAACATGTCAACCGCCGACAACGACCAAGATTTAGCTAAAATGAACCCGTGTTTTGGCGAGGTTTTGATGCTTCGCGGGAGATTTGCGGCGCATTGCGGAATAACTGTTGTCGTCACTTCACCTCTCCTTGTTTCTCTCCGACTCCTAAGTTGGTGTATTGGCTGCTCTTTTCGCTGTGAATGTGATGACACCATTGTTGAACGAACGCGCGTGTTGACTGCCTCTGCACATGCCTACATCGATAGACTGGCCCGCAAGCTGGGTTGTTGGTGTCCAGCTGTGACCTTGAAGTCAACATTAACTTGCGCATTTCTGCTTGCAACCTTCTCTCCGCCTAATATTCTCGGTGGTCCGCGAAATTGCCTCGCGTGTCCTCCAATGTACCAACAACCTCCCTAAAGAAGTACGACAAACAGCGTCTGTCACCAAATCCGGCGAAGAGATCACATGCATCTGTGTCACGAACTGCTCCGACGAGCGGCCCCTGTTCAGCCGAAAAGCTTATTCGCAATATCAACCTTAGAAACTCGAGCCGTCCTTTCTTTGCGCCTCCCCGATGTATATTTAAGTACTCAGTATTTCTTCGCTATGTAATATACGACCAGACGTAATGAGCCGACAAAATATTGGAGTAGTGGTCTTCAGCAGGAGTGCGGACGATGATCCGTCTCGAAAGAGGTTCGAGGTCAATGGGACACTGGCCAAGGAAAGCGAAAAAATAAAGCGAACAACGAACGCGCCCTCCTCCGAACACCCCTCGTTATTTCTTCGAAATGTTCAGACAGCGAACGCCAGGCGGTCGACAAACCACGGCTGTCACTCGGAATGCAAAAAAAACAGACTGGCAGCCCGCGTCTGCGAATCCGTATGATTCGATGACAATGCCCTGTTCGACACACAAGCCTAGCCACACTCGTAAGCTCTGAAATCCGCGTCGATCGCGGCTGCGGCAGGGGGATCAGTTCTGCGTTCTGTTCTGGGGCCTTTTTTTGCAGTAGCTCAGGTCACTCATGCGAGTGATCCTCCCGTTTCTTCGCGCGGTGTCAAGCTTTCGTGCTGTCAATATTTTCGACATAAATCCGCTGTGGAATAGCAAGAAGCTATACTGACTACGTCAAAGAAATTGTCTAACATGTATTTTTTTCTGTGAGGTGTAGAGAGTCATTCTTGTTTGCGAGTGGCTCAAAGGCCAGTATTGAGAGATGCGGGGTATCCGCTCTGCCGCACCCGCGGTCAGTCGTGTTTTTCTTGTGCCTCTCCGGTGCCTCATGCAACCTTCTTTCCTCTTGCCGGTGCCTCATGCAACCTTCTTTCCTCTTGAGCACCCCGTGTGCCTTCGCAATACACCTGAAAAATTGCGACAAGGGTTCGACAAGAAACAGCTGCTGCGGCTCGGGATGTAAATCCGCGAAAAGAGTTATCCGCCTCTGCAACTCACTCCGCTTCAACGACCACCCCCCACTCGTCACACAAGCCCGGCCACACTCCTCAGATTCGAAGCTCGAGCCGTCGTTTCTTTTCGCCCCCCCTTCATGCCTCACGTATTTCTCTCTACTCCTAAACACCCCGTGTCCTCGAAATGTGGCGGGAATACCCCGAAAACCGTTCTTCAAGCAGCGGGTGTCGCTCGGGTTGAAATTCCGGCGAAGGAATCACCCACGTCTGCGTCTCTGACTACTCCAATGACACCTCCCTGTTTGACACACAAGCTTAGCAACACTCTCAACCTTTGAAGCTGGAAAAATCGGTTATTTGTGCATCTCCGGTGTCCCATAAGCCCCCCCCACCCCCCCCCCCACCACCACCACCCGCTGTGAACACCTGAACGACTGCGGCAATACATAACACGAGCACCACCCCCGGCATGCACCGAACATTCGAACTACGTTCGACGAGCAGCGGCGATGACTCGGATTGTAGCAAAGGGGATACCCGCGTCTTAGACTTGACCACCCCTTGTTCGACACACAAGCCTAGTCGCACTCTCTCATCCGCGCAAGCCGCCCTTTATTTACGTGTGCCCGATACCTCATGCAACCTTCTCCCTTCTGAACACCCCGTGTATCCTCGAAACGCACCCGCAATTTTCCGACAGGCGTTTGCCAAATCGCATCTGTCGTCCGGGGTGCAAATCAAGCGAAGGGGTCACCCGCGTCTGCGACTCGAGCTGCTCCGGCGACAATCCCCTGCTCCACACGCGAGGCTGCAACGATGACACGTTTGGTGTGAACTGCCGGACCTGCTACACGAGCATGGCCGCTGCTAAACACGCCGAGTCGTTCGGTACCGAGGCCATCATGTGTGATACCCTGGAGTATGCGAGTGCTGATGGAAGTTTCAGCCACACGGGATCCAATCGGCAGCAGAATAGACGTTGGTTGTCAGTTGTGTGAGTGGAGCTACTTCGTCTGCCGGATTGACCCATTTAGACGTGTACGCGTGTTTTGGGGGAAAGTTATTTCATTTTTTTAATGGTACGGGAAAACGTTTGCGACGGTAAGCCTTAGGCTTCTTTGGTACATCACAGGGTGTTATCAGGGTACGGATGCTCTCAAAATATCGTTGCTTTCGGCATAACCTTGTCTATTTTAACATCGGCATAACACATGCCAATCAGAGAGAGAGGGCTGGGTACAGGTGGCACAGCAGTTGGAAGGACGTCTCGTTGCTCGTTTGTCACAGTTTGATATATCTATGACCCCTTCCACGACTGCCTAGACGACCATAGTGTTTTATGTTGCCCCTTGAGGCCGTGCTTTTGCAGCAAGCGGGTTGTTTGATTTTCAACCTTTGCGGTCGAAGCCGTGCGTTTTCATTTGCACGAGCTCGTATTTGCACATCTCCGCCGCGCCCTGTAACCGTCTTCTCCTCTCCCAGCGACCCTCTCCGCCGTGGCCTGTGATATTCTCCCGTCTCAATGACCCCGCGTGTTCTCGAAACGTACCTACAATGGTCCCGCAGGCGTTCCAGAAACAGCGACTGTCACCCAGACTGCGAGTCGGCCGCGACTAGCACCACAAGAAACGTGTGCGACCCAGAGTGCTCCGTCCCCCCCAACTCCAGTTCCCTGTACGGCACACAAGGCTGCGGCGACAGCGGGTTGGGATTCCACTGCCGGACTTGCTACGACGACCTGCCCGCTGCTAGAAGGGCGGTCTCCTCCTCAGATTTCGGTGTTGTCATGTGCGATGATCTGGAGCTTATGAGTGCGCGCGGTCGCGGGAATCCGGAAGTTGTGGAGGAACAATTGGGTGCGTACGCCCGCGAGCGGCCGGAACCCATGGAAGAAGATCTGACCCACGCGTCTACCGACGAAGCGCCGCCAGACGTTACGGAAGATCAACAAGGCATCTACACCCGCGAGAAGCCGGACATTTTGGAAGAACACCTGGTGCAAGGCTCTGCCGGTGCAGCGCAGGCAGAAGCTATGGAAGAACTACTGAACGGGTACGCTCGCGGGCAGCCAGCATCCATGGAAGAACAACTGTTACCGCAAGGTTCGACCGGCGGAGCGCTGCCAGAAGATGCGGAAGAACCTAGTCCAACGTTTACGGGTCGAGGTTGGCCAGAACGCATGGAACACTCGCTGTCCCAAGCTTTTACTGGTGGGGCTCGCCCTGCGTTTCCCGGGGGGAAGAGCAGCAGTTTTTATGGTGAAGCTCGCCCTGTGCTCCCCGGGGACAGGGGGAGCAGCTTTGATGCTGAAGAGTTCGACAGGTTTGCAGCTATGCCGTTTGAGAAAGACGTTGTCCGAGGCAACCTGTGCGCGTTTATTTCCTCCAGCGCGCAGGGGATCGGCGAGACGGATGCCATGGTCCGCAGTGTACTGACGTTTATGCCGGGCATGCGCACGGCCATCGCCGTCAGCAATCAGGACATCAGTATCTTTGAACGGTAAGCCCCTCTTCTTTCTCTCCAAGCCGTCGTGTGTGGACGCATGGGTAGTCCTTGTTGTGCCACAGGGTCGTTTGCTTTGGCTCGTCCCTCCTTAAACTCGCCAAACTGAAAAACAAAACCGGACGGGTGAGGTGGGATTGGTGTTGCGAATGCAGAAACTAACGCAATATTTGCTTTAGAATTCGTTGTGTTTGGCTTCAGCGCAATACGTGCCGCCCTCCTTCTTCTGTCAACAGGCGTCGAAAACAGGGGTGTGGTTTCTGAAACATATATTGTGCGTACCCTTGCCTAAACTCGTTGCGCGCTTTTCCTCTTGCACTCGCGTCCGTCGTATTCCCCTCGCAGGATGTTCAGCTATCTACCAGGGGTAACCGTCAAACGGTCCAGCAATCCAGAATTCTCGGCACTTCTTGCCGACAAATACTGTGGCGACGGCGCAAAGCTCATCTACTACATGAACCCGGGGTCTCTCCTCTCGCGAACCTTCACCGCTAAGGACACCCACTCTCCTCAGGGGGAACTCTTGGTGGGATACATCGACCGACACTTGGCTGACTACGCCAGTCGAGCGAGCGCGAGAGCGTCGTCAATTCTCCTCGGCTTTGAGTCTCCTGTGTTCACGTTTGGGGCGGACTTGATGTTGCCGTCTTTTGTCAACTCCGAGCTCTGTGAGCTACTGCTCGCTGATGAGCTATTGGATACAGCAACGTCGCAGGCGTGGATTGACGATGAGCGTGTCTTGAACCTTCTCGCTGAGGTGGAAGATGTCTCCGCACCAGAGGTGGGACGGGCAGTTGCTAGCATGCCGAGTGCATTGAAGTGTTGCGATTCATGCTCTACGGTGTCGTTGCACCACCGTTTTCTTTCCGAGGGCGGTGGAGCGTTATACTCCATGAAAAAAACGTTGATTTTGTTGATTTAAAAAAAAAAAAAAAAAAGCGCAACCCGATGAAAAATACCTTGTGCTAGGTAGTATGTATAAGAAAACGAAAGAAAAGCCGACAAGACGAAACGAAACTGCAGCGATATTTAGTCAAGAGCACGGCTCCGGTATTGTAGCACCACACCTCCATTCTCATTACCTGGCTTTTGCCACCCGCTCGAGTGACTCAGTACATCACAAATAAGAATGCCTTATTATCAATAGGCGTTTTTTTATGGCGCAGCGTAGACTACCATTCCATTTTGGATCGATACCGCCAATTATAAAAACGTCCAGAAAACTTACGACCGCAAAGGCTCCAAAAGGGGGACCCCTCTGGTACCGTATCCTGGGTCTTAGAGTCCCCAAACCCCTCCCTATACTAACTTCAAGTAAATTTGTCCCCAAACAGGGTTTCCAGTTTTAAAGGCGTCAAGGAAAGTCCCGACAATCACATTTCGTCTCTCGAAAAAGTGCTAGCTCTATCGTAGCAGGCGTCTTACTCTCTTCCCGACGCGTGCTACGATAGAGGTGCGCCATGTTTTTTCCAATGCTACCCCTCACTTTGAGATCCTTGAAGAAAAAAAAACTGCTATGATACCGGATGAAAAATCCCATGGCCTAGGTATAAAACGAGAATCATCCCAAACTAAATGGGGCGTATTTTCGACGGTTTTGGGTTAAGGAGCCCCGTCTTTCAGAAACTATTTGAGAAGCAGAGTGCTACCTCAACCGTAGCACGCGTATCCCCTACATGCACACCGAAATTGGGGTGCACGGACGTTTTTTGCTGGTGCGATCCTGTTAAGAAGACGAGCATTGTGCCTGCCTGCGTCAATACCTATTGATACGTACTACCTGATATACTCAGTAGTAGAAGATGGTCTGGAACATAATCCCGGCATGACACGCCGACGGAAAAGTTTACTGAGTGCGTTTTCTTACCAGAACATACTACTTTTCATATTTTATCGCCTGCCTCAAATGTGGAAAGTAATCAAGCACAACAATTGCATCCCTGCATTACCCCAAATTATTTCAACATTTTTTGCCGTTAACAGTGTTTTTCACGGTATCTAGACCATTATCGTGGAAGAAGATCGTGCTCAATACCCCCCCCTTTGTGAAACTCTGCCACCACGTGTCTCGGCGCGCGGTATAGGTGTTAGCTGCATGGGCATACTCGCACAACCCCGAAGGCTTGTGGTTCGTCAATCCGCAGTTTTGGGTGTCTCATCATTTGTTCCAGACCGTATCAATCTGGAACATCCCCTTGATCAAGCCGCCATTCAGCTGCGCGGTGGACCCTTCGCTATCACTGGCGGAGTACTACCTCTTCGTCGAATCCATGCGCCACTTGAACGCTCTCGTTGATGGGGCAACTTGCGAGTCGGGATTTATAGCTCTGGAGCGGCAAGGCTTGGAGCGCAAGACCCCCTAACGAACTCGTATCCTCCAAACATGTTGCCAGCGTACCTATGTATGGTGTGCTCATGTATGCGTTGGGAGGATGTCCAGTTCATTCATGGCCGTGTGGTCGTGTGTTTATAGGATGTCGCATCGATATAATACCGGGACGGAGCACGTAGGGTTTCATCGAGCAGCAAACATCACGTGCACCAAGCGCGGACCACCGTGAGGTGTGGGTGGGGCGGTATCTAAGGGTATTCTGCTATCATTTGTGGTGCACGTACGTTTGAGCGCTGGAGCTGCTTGTTGTACACGTAGACCTACTCTTACAATTGGAAGCGAGTTTAGTTCAACTGCCACCCATCGAACATGGATGTATGTTGTGTTCGCTGCAGGCATAGGTTTGGTGACCTGTGAGGCTTTGTTTCGAGCTTCTCCGGTTTGTCGTGCTTCTCAGGTTTGTGGATCTGGGAGGCTATTGCTTTCGTGCTTCTGGTACTTTGATGCCGTACACACCCCTCCCCTTGACCTTACGCGCTGGAACATCAAGTGGTAAAACATGAAGTATCGTGTGTCGAGGTGCGCGTTGGAGTACGTGTGCAGATTCGCCACAGGCTCCAATGCAGCATGACATCGAGGGGTCATCACTGTCGTGGGTAACTTGCCTGTTTTTTTCTGTTTTACCTGCTGTTTTCGTTGACTTCGTCATGTATGTATAATGTATTGATTGTGGTAAGAGGTTGGTGAGGTCTGGTGATGCCTGGCCCGCACCCGCCCTAAGAGGTAGTACGCCTAAGGTTGTATTCGTCTGGTGATTGAGGGGCACTCCGCCGCAGTTGTCTCGAGCGCGAGCAGCAGCCTGCAAGAAAAGCGACTCGCGGTTGTGCTTCTTTGGCGCCGACAGTGCGTCACATGATATTTTCGTTCACCATGGCTGGGTGTAGTCGATCGAAGTTGACCCCGTTAGCTAGGTACGTAGTACCTCCACTTTTACGTCGTCGATTCCATACAGAGGCTCGTCGACCGCCACGTCCCAAAGACCGCGATGTCCCAAGAGCGG
Organism: Undaria pinnatifida; assembly: GCA_012845835.1. Taxonomy (NCBI): domain Eukaryota; class Phaeophyceae; order Laminariales; family Alariaceae; genus Undaria; species Undaria pinnatifida. The sequence goes on along the minus strand of JABAKD010000006.1, from coordinate 1,945,023 downwards.
AAGAAGGTTCTATCACTTGCCCCTGGGATGGTAGTTAGTTATTATTTTAGCCGTTAGCTTAGTGGGTAGCCCGTCCACTTCACATTTGACGTCACTGGCCATATGCCGAGATCCGTGAAACCTTACGGCCCAGATGTCCCCCCCGGTTCTGAAGGGGGGAGAATGTCATGAGACTTACCCTTGGGCTGGGTAATTGATCGACGTTTTACCCCTCAATGGCTCCGCAGATAACACATTCACATTTGACGTCTTCGGTCGTAAACTTAGACCCGTCAACCGGTATACACAAATAACGTCGTTTTGAAGGGGGGGTGGGATCACAACAATTGCCCTGACGTGGGCAGCTGATCTACATCCCCCCCCCGGTATCTGTGCAAGTATCACCTTCACATTTATCGATCACTACGCGGATGAACCGCTGACAGGTTGGCGTTCATTGATGCTCCATCTGTGGAGTGAAAGCGGCCGCCGTTGTCTCCAAGTAAATGCGACCAAGGATAGGGTGTGGGGAGTGCTTTTAGAACGTCGTAATTCAGCGGGCATGTGCTCGCACGCCGCCGGCAGTGTGTGCGCGGGCGAAGGTGGGAGGGAGTAATCTTGTTGCGGTTAGCTCACGGGTTCTCGCGGGAGAGTACGACTGGAGTCATCCGCACGTCGTGAACATTATATTGCGCCAATTATAGTTTCACGACATGAATTGCCTGCCATTTCGTGTGTGTGTGCATGTTTTGAGTAGGGTACAGGGCCGTTCGCCCCAGTGGCTCTAACATTAGCGTAAATCCGTCGGAGAGATCAGTGTCACCCCGCCTACCACCGTAGCTCGGGGTCATGTTTACTCGGTATCGTGAGTCAACAGAACGCGCAGGGCATCTCACATGAGCCCTCCGGGACTTGATGATAGTTATGCAGATGGCCGAAATAGTCGACGAGTGGCCGGCATCTACAGTTGGTCTATCCCGGCCCTGATCGCAATTTCGAGGAAGCGTGGCGTCGTCAGCGAACAACCGAAAGGTCGAGCTGGTTGATGTATCGACGATGTCTGAAACTGTCGCGCTTCGATGCGTGCCGTACCTGGCATACGACAGGTGTACTTAATGTCACCTTTCTTGTTTGGCCAATGTTTTTCATGACAGGCGGAGATCGTTAACCGAGGAAATATGAATAGCGTGTGAATGCGGTGTGTTTAACGTAGTATTTATGTTGCATATTTGCCTATGAATAATGCGTAGATCTTTGTGGTATATCTAGGGTCTTGGGATCCTTGTGGGGTTGTATTTTGATTTTTTGACAAAAGCCAGTTCTTGAGTGAGGTATAAAGCTCCTCAACTGGATAGAAAGTACTGGTATTATCGCGTTTCGACGCGTGCTGCGACAGGGGTAGATTTTTTTGTTTTTTGCAACACTTTTTCGAGGCTCGTAACCTTTGAAACTACACAATATCGCCAGGATTTCACCTGTGTTTTACACAAATTTCGTTGGTTCCCTAGGCCGATGGCATTGCCCATCGCGTCGCTCCTTCATCTTGGTCATATTCCCAGGTGTTTGGCGAGGAATAAACCTCCTCAACCGAGGAGAGTCAGGAAAAGTCGAGGCCCTCTTGCCGTGCGTACCGTGCGTGCTCTTCAAGTCCGAATTTCGGGCTCTCGGCTTGGCGGGCTCTGTTGGTGTTTTCTGTTGTCTTGTGTGCCTGCAACAGTTCGTGATGGATAACGGATTTGTGAATCGGGTCTTCTTGTAGGGTTCGCATTATGTTCGGTTATTTGTACTTGCCTGCTTCCGCAACCAATCGCGTTCCATGGGTGGCCAAGGATGCGTCTAGCGTAAATCATCAAAGATTCATTGTGAGATTACTACGAACATCATTTATTGATGGTACCTATGCTTTCCATGTTGGCGGTCATCGTGTTACACCTTTAGTTTTGGCCATGGCCAGTTTTGTAGTGATCCACAAGGCTTTTTCAAGTGACGAGCCTGAGCAAAGAAATGATGAACCTCTGCAGAGTAGTATCAGGCGTCTTTGAGTAATTTATTTGCAGGACGGAGCACCGTCACCCTTGCAGATTTTTATCTGGCGCCGCTTACGTTGTAGGTATTTTTTCATCAAGTGCTACTTAAGGTTTGATTGGTGACATATTTCACGTCTGAAGTGATTGAATACTGGATTATTTCCTTCGATGTTAGAGTGGCATGATAGGAACAAGTGTTACACATTGTCAGATGACAAGTTAAATGATAGTAACAATGGATAGGATCGCTCACTTTACCCGAGTGGAGGGGTGCATGATTTGACAGCTTTCCGTTTTGATTCGTCGTTGTCTCCGTGCGCCTAAACGAGCTACCTACACGCCCAGTAGCAATGCCTCAGTCCTCAACTACTATCGATGGGCATAGCGTTACTCAGTCGTAGCCATATGGGACCGGCAAGAGACTGCCATGGGGCCTCCACTAGAATACAGTAGTAGCTGCTACGACACTGCCATGGCAGTAGCATGAAGCGCCATCGCAGGGCTGTGGCTATTGGGTTGACTTGTTGGAACACTCATTGGCAGGTAGTTACACAGGCTTGCGCTGGTACCGGTAAAACTACCTGGCTGGTGCTTGGACGCACCCCCGCGAACCCGTGAAAGTCTCCCATGCGTGCTGCGATAGAGGTATACCCTTATTTGGCTGACTGACGGTGGTCCTTTATTACATGAAATCGTCGGAATTAACGTCGATCTTGTTTTGAAATATATATGTGGATATTTTTTGTACCTTGGCCATGGGTTCGGTCATCACAAAAGCACTTTCAGCTTGCTCCTACTAATATTCAGTTCTTTGGGTGAGGTATGCAATAAAAGAGCTCACCACGTGAACAGCCTCAGAAATAAAGAACGTACACCTTTTCCGCAGCATGTTACCTCCACGACTCTTAAAAATGGCGCCCCCACCATATCAAGACACGGAGCAAGCAACTCCGACGACGTCATCGTCTTTATCATGATCAGTATTAGTGGCGCAGTCAACTAGTTACCATGAACGCTCCCTTGGGAATTTTCGTGGGACGGCCATAGCTCTGCCTGCCATGATATCATGCATGGGGCTCTCAGGAAACTGCCATGGAGCTCCATGACCCCTCATGGCACGATAACGCTCCCTCGTGGCACCTCGTGGTATCTCGTTACACCCCATGACGTCTCATGGCCGTTTCGTATCAGTCCACGGCACATCACGGCAGTTTCGTCTATGTGCGGCAAATGCATGGCAGTGCTATCGTAGCCCCATGGCAGTCGCAAGGCAGTCGCAAGGCAGTCCCCATGGCAATTTTCATGAACCATTTTACGAGAGGTCTTAAGCTGTCATGTAACTGCTGTCGGGGCAATCGGTTGCATGATGAACGCTCGTACGATCACATATCTTCCGGGATCATTCTACAATGAAAGGAAGCAGTGCCATGAAACGCCACATAAACAATTATTCTTTAGGCGCATGAAGGCATGGAGAAAGAAGGCACACCGTGAGCTCACGAAAGTTCCATACAGCTATATCACATCCTGTAGGTGCCACAGCGAACACTTGACGCACTTGACGCCCCTACGTACCGTTTGTTTGATTTTTTGTTTTCCTGGTATTATTGTCCTCACTCACAGATGGCTGGAGCAACGCTCATCGCGTGTTGGTACGCGATGCCGTGGACTAAAGACGCGTGCTTCGATAGAGGTGCACCACTTTTTTTCTAATACTACCCCTCAATTTTGGGCTCACTCAAGACCGCCCCCAATATAACTGATTTTGAGAAAAATAAACAGATAGACCGCGGGCACAAAAAAAAAATGGCCTCTAGACCTAGTTAGAGACACACAACGAGAATCATGCATTAAAAAATGTTCGATTTTTTCCGGCGATTGTTGGGTTAAATTAAGTAGCCCCGTCATTCAGAAAGCAAAATAGCCAAAAAAAGGTATACCTCCTATCGTAACGTGCCACGGTAGTTCTAGAAGGTATGCCCCCCCCCCTCTATAGTCGTATGATAGCCACGCAGTTCTTTGTACACCGCTGTATCAGAGGACAGGAAGTTAGCTTGGGAGTCGGCCTATTATAGGTAGATAACACACCACGCAACTAACTGCGAGCCTGCCAGACAGTTTTTTTTTTTTTAATCCTCCGGCGGATGGTATGGGGAAAAATAAAGCTTAAGCTCACCACACTTCCACGCATTTTCAGTTTATTAAAAATAGTACTCCGAGTAATGCCTACCAAGGTGTACATACTCTCTACAACTCGTGATACTGGCATTTCTGGCTGATACGAAAAGATCCATAACAATATCTTAACCTGGATCCACAGATATCTTTGTGCCATCTGAATGTTTCTGATTCCCAAACGCTTGGGGCTTAATAACGCTTCGTGTCGTGTGTCGATACGTCATCGTGTGAATAGGGCGGGAAGGTCTCACCCTTCCGAGTGGTGAGGGATATTCTGTGTGTCGCTGTCTGAGAGGATTGGACCGTTAGCTATAGGGAGTCGGCCTCTGCACAGGCCACCCCCCCCCTTCAAATAACTGCAAGCTTGGCAACGAGTCATTTTTCGTGATAATGCCGCGAGGAAGTAGCTAGCGCCCAACAGAAGCGAGCAAATCTAACGTAACTCACGTCGCTATACTTGAAAATTACTACTGCAGAATTATCGAAAGGTGAGAAGCACGTTGGCCTCGGTGCCCGTGCGGGAATGCTTACTACAAGTATTCCGCAGTTTCGCCATCGCCATCCCTTTGGTTATAGTGCCGTGCATCCTACAGTACGAGGCCCCAGTTAGTCCGGTGAAATTTCTTTCCGTGATTTCGTCTCACACCACACTGCACTGTCTCGGGATTGTTTGGGGGGACGCAGATCACCGTGTGTTTCGCGATCGCCCGAGGTCGCGCCTATGGCGCCCCGCGGGCACCCGCGGGGGCCCATAGTCGTTACCACGAGAGAACGCGACATCCCAACTTAGTTCCCATGGGAACTCGCGGCCGCCCGCAAGAGGAACTCGCGGGCACCCGTGGGAGATGTCGCGGGCGCCCGTCTGTAATCCCGCGGTATCCTGTGGATGTTCCCATCATGGGGCTTGCCGACTGTCCGAAGAACCCCCGCGATATCTCCCTGCGTAGTTGTTATGGGCTCCCGCGGGCGGAATACACATCTCCATCATAACCTTTTACCGCCTTCACTACAGGAAACCATTTCTATTTTTACATTTACTTGAAGTGAGTATGAGAGGAAATTTTTGGGCTCTGAAGGGGTTAGGTGTGTGCCCGTAACATACTTCAGGTTGACAAGCGCTAGTCCCACGTGTTTGAGGTTTTGTTGAGTGCTTTCACCTTGACCCTTTGAACCAAGCCCCGGGTGTGAGCCTGAGCGTGGGCCTAAGCCTAGAAGCCTGAGACATATTAGGTGCCCGCGGGAATGCCTGCGAGAACTACAATATGAGATACCGCGGATTCCTGCGGATTATCTCGCGGGTAACAACCTTGGGCGTTGCGAGTGCCCACGGGCCCACACGGTATACCGCGGGAGCTCCCGCGGGCCGCCGCATCGAGTGTCGCGAGGTACCGCGGTAGATCAAGGGATATCACGTGAGCGCTCGCGGGCGCCCGCGTGAGGCCCCACAAATAAATGTGATATATATATATTGCATCGAATGTACGTTATAACCGCAAGTGTGTGGAATAGTAAGATATCAACGAAGAGGTATAGGGGAGTTGCTGTGGGGAAAGTATTCAATTCCAAAGAACGTACTGGTCTTTGAAACAAAAGTAGTGCATCTCTCGGCAACCGCTGGAGACTCCACCCGAGGTCATTACCGGCGCGTTGATTCTGCTAATCCAACGCAGCAGGCAACCATGAGAGATGAGCCGCCCCAATCACCATGTCAGGGGATTACAATCACTGCGCTTACTATGCGACAATCCGATAATGTGTGGCGCAAACTAGATCTGGGCGCCATTCATTCATAAAACGGCCATGGCACAAATAATCGAGAGTCATTCCCTCGGCGCAGGATATGCCAAAATGTGAACACGTTTATCCCACAGCACAATAAGAATATACCAAATACGAGCAGGAGGGTACGCAGTACAATTTTGTTACCTAGCCGCTAGGTCACCATGGGGTTGAGTCTCACAGCAAACGTGCACATGGTACATCACGCTATCGTCACAACCAAACCGTCGACATCGCCGTCGAGGAGTGCCGGGGGGAAAAAGGGAAGGCGGAGAGCAAACGTGAGAATAAAAAGAGATGAAGAAAAAAAATAAGGCAATTGGTTTCGATTGGTTTCTTAGTAGTCTAGACTAGACTAATAATTTTACGCTTATTGAGTTGTTGAGCAAAGTGCAGGCCGCCCGTGTTATAAATAGCGGCATAAATCCGGCAGTGGCAATGGGGGTAACCCCGCCTACCGAAAGAGAGGGTGTGGTCACTCGAGGAGGAGCTCCAAGCCTCGCCCAAGGCCAGGATTTGTTTTAGCAAAACACAGGGAAGTGCGACAATCGCATGCGCGGCCGAGACGTTTAAAGATCAACATCATCAGCCAAACCAAAACGATACTCCAATCGATTTCTGGGCAGTTTCGTTAGTCGAGAACGCCCGCCAGTAAAAAGAAAAGAGTTTGGCCAGTAAAGTGCTGTCCTTGTCGCAGCATGCGGCAACACAATATATATACATATATTATCAGGGCGTTTCACAGATCATGATCCATCTCGCGGGTCGGATCAGGGAGTTTTCGAAACTCGCGGGGTATTTCAAGTCGGGTAGGGTTAATTCGGGTAGGGTTAAAAGGTGTGGTTGGAATTTCACGGGTCGGGTCGGGTCGGATCGGGTCATGAAGGTTTAGAAATCTCACGGGCTGGGTCGGGTTTGATCGGGTCATGAAGCTTTAGAAATCTCACGGGTCGGGTGGGGTCATCCTGACCCGATCCAACCCGCGAGAAGAGGTCCGACCCATAAAAAGACCTGGATACAGCAGACGACAAAAACACGGTGTGTCGATCTTTAAAAACGACGAAATAGACCATTTTAAAGATCTCAGATCTCAAAACTATCAAAATCGGAAGGGGGGAAAAAAAGGCCGTCAGGCCGGTCAGTCTGAGAGCTGAGAGACTCGATGGTACCATTACTATTACTCCTGGTACCCGCGAGCAAAGCGTAACCCTTCTTCTCTTCGTGCAAGAAATGCCGCACACTAATTCCAAGTTGTGCGTCCCAAAAGAAGTGCATGCGGTTGCATCTGAGGTAAAAAAAAAGAGGAAATAGAAGGACTTCGGCATCGCTCCGAGACCGATCCCGAGGCCAGTTCCGATACTGGTCCGGACATGTATCCTCGAGTCGAAGCCGGGTCCAGACCAAGATGCCGAGGTGTCGGGCAGACAGAAACGGTGATGTATGTGACACACAATGCATACCACACCACCATCGAAAGTAGACAGGGGCAAAAACAAAACGCGGTTGGTAGAACAGAATATTGTCCGGAGGTCGTCGAACGCAAAGCGATCGTAAGATCGAGAGCACGGAGACCAAAACGATCAATGAATTGAAGACGTAGACCAAAAGTATGAAGAGATCGAAAGACGGAGACCAAAAGGGTCACCATTAGCTCAAACGGACACCAGAGTGCGTCGTCATATCGATTACGGAGACCAAAACAGTTCTTAGGTCAAACACGTAGACCAAAATGATTATCCGGCGGAACAGCGAGAGCAAAGAGATCGTCTGGCCGTCGAGACCAAAACAATCATTAGAAAGCAATATACTTTTGGTTTTGTTGTGTTTTTTCCTCAAGGTATTCTTCCACTCCAGAGAGACTTGAGCCTGTCCTGTGACCACGGACTTGATAGTGCGAGTTAAATGCAAAAACAGCAACATAGAGACCAAAGCGATCATTACATCCAATTCGGACACCTAAACGGTCATGACATCGAACAAGGGAGACCAAAGAGACCATGATGATGGCATCGAACACGGAGACCAAAACGATTGTTACAGTAGATCGAACCTGGAGAACAGAATGGTCACTGGATCGAATACAGAGACCAAAAGGATTCTTCGGCCGAATACTGATGTCAAAAGCATAAATAGATATAACGTGGCGGACCAAAAAGATCACCAGAAGAGAACGCTTCCTATCGAGGGCACGGAGACCAATAATGATCCATCAGATCTGACACGGGTCGGCCTCGGCACCAAGGCGACCACAACCAACCCTCTTGCAGCGAACAAAAAAGCCCCTAGTCGAATAAACCTCCGAGCAGGGCATCACACTCCGACCCACGACAACAACCACCCCCGTGTTGTCAAGCCGGGCTGCAGCACATATAGCCTTTTGAGCGTGACGAAGCAGCCGTGACGCCTTCTTGGCATCATGGCTGTGACGACTTGTGCCAATGAGTCGTTCTGCGGTAGACCCCCCAACTCTTGAACGAAATCGCCGGTTTTGAAACTAGCTCCTGGCCGTATCTCCTGAACTACAACGCCCCTGGCTACGCCCACGTCTTCGTTCGATAGTCCTTTGCAAACCAAGACCTACACACGAAGACATCTTGTTCATAAAACCCTTTCTCGTGTCGAGCAGCAATGAAAAAAAGTTCGTTAAATATAATCACTGGTTTTGGTGGTGTGCTATCGTAGAATCAGTCCAATCACTTCGCGAGTGGCAACAGAAAAGAAAAGAAAGATAACGTTTGGGAGCAAAAATTCGATTAACCTCGCCATTCGCAACAACGAAACAAATGTTTGGGCAAAACTTCGATTCACCTCGCCATACACTATACCCGCACGAAAGCTACATACACCAGCTCCTGCCACATGTTATCATATCATATCCATACCTCTTACGTAGAAAATACGTGACTATGGTAGCAACAATTGCGACTCTCGTCGAGTGCAAATCAAGTTTCAACAAAATACATCACAGCGTTTTCTCGACAAGGGCCTTCGATTTGCTTTCGACGCCGGCCATTTAAGCAGTGGAATAGCAACAAGCTCTCAGGCCATTTAAGCCGCACAATAACAATAAGCCTCGGACCCATTTAAGCCGCCAATAGCAGTAAGCCCTCAAACTTATTTTAGCCGCGTGCTTAACCCGCGAAGTCCCAACAAGCAGGTTTAAAGCCACGGAGCAGCAAACAGCAGAAGTCCTGAACCCAATGAAGCCGCGGGAGGACAGTATGCAAGGCACCTTAGCCCATTTAAGCCGCGGAAGAATAATAAGCGAGACCCCCCCTTGTCCATGGAAGCCACGGAATAAAGTCTCGGAAGAGCATTAAGCACGAGCGCATTAAGCACGAGCTTTTAACTCGTGTTAACCGCGGAATAGCAATACGCAAGCACCAGCATCCCAATTAAGCCACGAACCCAGCCGACAGCAAGCAAGACCCTCACCTAGATAATAGGCGGAATAGCAACGACCAAAAAAGCCCCCCCCCCCCCCCCCCCCCCCCTGCTAAAACATATACACCCAGCCCTCTCTACCAAACATCGACTTCAAACAATGACTAAAACAACAAAAACGGGGAGCAGTCGGCGCTTTTGGCGGTGCTGCCCCCCCTCCCATGATAGATAAAAAAAACAACAGCTCCACATATCCTCCAAAGCTCGGCCGTCCCAGCCGTCGGCCCGCCTGAAACTACTCAGTCGTTCGCAGCTGGCCGGCCTTCAGCTTGTAGCTATCAAGGCGTGTGTAGCTTCAACCGTCTGCGCCATTTAGCCGCCTGCGCTATCAAGCCGTCTGCAGCTATTACGCCGCCTGTAACTATTCGGTCGCCTGCAGGGGTTGAGCCGCCTGTCGCTATCGAGCCGCTTCAATCTATTCAGGCGCCTGTCGCTAGTCGGCCGCCTATAGCTATCCAGGCGCCTGCAGCTATTCAGTCACCTAGAGCTATCCCGCCGCCTGCAGCTTTACAGCAGCCTGGAACTACCGAAGCCGCCCGTAGATAGCTGGCCGCTATTTGATAGCAGTCGCTACATGAAACAGCGTCTAGAGCCCAACGCCACCCGACACATCTCGCCAACCAAACCCCCGAAAATAAAACACAAAAGTGGCGTGCTTCGATGAAAATAAGTGGCGAGAGCTCAACGCCGGCCGCCTGTAGCTCTCCGGCCGCCAGTTGATGGCATCGAGAGTCTAACGCCCCCCAAACGGCATCAACTACCAAATCCTAAAAGGGAAAAAACAAAAGTGACTAATTTTTGCATCGAAAATAAATGTCTAGAGCTCAAACGCCTGCCAACTAGCCCCCTTTACTCAAACCCTAGCGGATACAAATCAAACCGAACCGTTTCATAGGAATTTCATCAAAGAGCTGGATTGAAACGCGACAGGGCGCAAGGAGCGACGCTCGTCCGCGCAAACACATGTATCGGCCTTTCCGACACAACGTTACCATGGCTGTGGTGTGGAAACCCCCGGACTTGCCTCGGTGTGGAAACCCTTCAATATGCTTCGGTTTGGAAAACCTTGAGCATGCCATCTGGATCGGCCATCAGTCATCTCTGAATTTGATACCTCGACCACAATTCTACCCTTCGTAGCAGGCGCTGATGCGGCTTCCTCAAACCATTTTTACAAAAAACAAGCCGTTAGAGTATAATAGACCGAGGCGTATGCTTGCAGACCACCACCACCACCACGCACAGCAAGTGCTTACGATAAGCAAACTTTGCCAGCGCCACAGCGTGGCAGCTTTCGCTTTACATACAGCGTGCTTTCCAGCGCTTCATCTTTTGCTCTTAAAGCTTTTGGCTTGGAGCTTAAATTTATGAATTTTTGCTTTAGGGCCTTTGGTTTACAGCACCTCCACACGTGCCACACGAGCCTTACGGTTCACGGCTCCTCCACACTTGCCAGTCTTCTCGGCTTCCAGTGGGCGTAAAAAAAAAAATGACGACAACAACAGAAGCCCAGCAAAACTCCCAACTCCTTGTATACCCCTTCGCCTGGGAAAAAAAACGATATCAGAAACAGCAGCGTGGCACAACTCCCAACCCCCCACATACCCAACCCACGCCAACAGTTGAAAACAAACCTGCGCTCCCGCTACTCCACCCACCGAGCACCGACCCCCTCACTCAGCCTGTAAAACCTCTTCCAAGCGCCGACAACACGCCCTTACGCGCGAGAGATCCTCCCTGCACGCCAGCCCTCCTTGCCTCCCAGGAGAGACGGCACCACAGGCCGCGGCCTCTACTCAAAGTCGGCACCCACTCCCCCCCCCACCCATCAATGCCCCCACGGATGCCACCCCACACCCCAGCCCACCCACCCACCCACAACCCACCCAAGCTAACCAACTGACCCAACTACCCCCCTCAACCAGTTCCCAAAACTTCACGTACGTTTTGCGACTCGCACTCGAGCCAAACCACCACAAAAACAAAACAAAAACAAAACAAAAACAAAAAAAGTGACGATCGCTTATTCCGGACAGTTATTTTTCTCCCTCCGCCCGACCACCCACCACAGTGGTGTGGCCCCCGCCCCCCTGCCCCCTCCCCCCCCCCTCCTTCTCCCATTTGACCTTGGGTTTCCCCCTCCAGATCTCACACTTGCCACTTTACAGTCGATATCAGATCCATCCCCATAGCTCGATTACTTTTATGTTTGCCCTAGCCAGGCAAACTCACCCAGTCCCCCCGGATCCTCTCCCCCGTCCCACCCTCTCAAAACCCCACCCCAATCCCCGCCCCGGTCGCTCTCCCCCAAGGCATGCCAACCCAACCCTCTTCCCTTCCCTTACCCTATATAGGCGCGAGATCAGGCGTTGTGATCCGGATTCTGATCCGCTAGGGGAGGTCCCAACAAGGGCTTTTCTGCGCTTGGCAGTTCGGTTTCCACACTCGCCGGCTGGGGCATGTTCAAGACCGCCAGGCGGGCCTGTTCTGATTCCCATTTTTCCTGCCAAGGTTAGGACAGGGCAGGTCGGGCCAGGTCAGGTCAGGTCAGGTCAGGGACAAGCCAGGTCACGTCACGTCAGGTCAGGTAAGGTCAGGTCAGGTGGGGCCAGGTCGGTTCAGGTCAGGTCAGGTCAGGGTCAAGGCAGGTCACGTCACGTCAGGTCAGGTGAGGTCAGGTCGGGGTGGACCGCATCGAGCGAATGCCAAGGAGTCGGGTCGGGTCAGGTCGGATCGGGTCGGGTCGAGTCGGTCGGGCCGGGTCGCGTTGCATACAGCCTTAAGACACTCCGAGGCGATTTTGGCAACCTAAAAGACATAAGCGACCTACTGTAGCGGTTGCAGATTTCCCCATAACCTTTCCCCCACAACAAGGAGGCACAGCCAAACACAAAAATTCTTGCATCCTCAGCGAGATACCGAAGATTTTTTTTCCATGAACACATGTCGCGGCCCGTTTCGCATCCCACTTATCCCGCCAAGGGTAGGACAGGAGAGGACAGGACAGGTCAGGTCAGGTCAGGTCAGGTCGGATCAGGTCACGTGAAGTCGCGTTGGGTCGGGACGTCCCTGGCATGAATTTGCAACCCCTTTATAACTGGGTCCAGATTTTTATGTGGTAAATAACATGGAAATTATGCGGAAATGTTTCAGCAGTTATGGAAGGTATTTATGTGAGGACATTTTCCGGTCAAGACTTTTTCTGAAGCGATGTTCTCCAAAATAAATACGGTATTGACAGTGGCTTCGGTATGTTCAATGTCTAGATTTTTCATTGGCGCAACCTTTCTACGACACCCACACCTTCGGAGGACTCCACTATGCTGCATTGCACACAACAATCACACAGAGATGAAATCATTCCCATAACCCGACGTTCGGCATTGCATGGCCACATCGAGCGACCGGTGTATCACTCACGCAGATTGCAAAGGTGAGTATCGACCCTTCAACTTCATCGAACTCACAGCTCATGTATTTAATATAGTTTAATACAATATATCCGTACTTAGTCGCGATGTATGGTTCTTGTCTCGTAATCTGTGACCACATGGCTTGCACCTCTCCAGTGTGAAAACCCGGCACCGCCTCTGCCGTGCTGAGTGTGCATAGCTAGACACGACGGTTCGACGTGAAGAGCACACACCCAAAGCGACAGCGCAAACAGAACCACACAAAGAGAGTAACACCACATTAATGATGGCGTGCTACTATTAATAGCACGCACCCAAAAGCGACAGTGAAAACAGAACCACACAAAGAGAGTAATGCCACCTTAATGTTGGCGTGCCACCAACAGTACAACAAGCCGCATAACAAAAACACACCAAAATACTCTTCATTCTCACAGCTGGAGTGTATTTTCATGGTTTACAAAAAAAAATACAGCAGCCATCGCCACCATCGCACACAAAACCCACAAACGAAAAAAAAAAAAAATCACCTGTAGCTTCGCGTATGAGTACAAGAAGCCGCCCAGCATGCTCACAACCATGAACTCCCCCATCTGTCTGCTGATCGGACTTTCGAACAAGCAATACCCCAGAATCGCCGTCGGTATCTGCTCGATTTACACAAAAAACGAAAAAAAAAAAAAAAAGCGGCAAGAGCGCCATGCAAGGTCGTCGGAGAAATTTCAGGTGTCTTGCGGTGATGAAGAAGGTGACACTCTTCTCACAAAAAAACAGTTTCGCTGAAAATCTAGCCCCTGGTCAAAAGACAGACAAGACTGGATACAATCACAGACCCATATTTACGCGCGGTCGGCAGGTCCTTGGCTGCTCGCGAAGTCAACAGCACCATGTACGTTCACAAAAAAAAAACAGGTGTCTGCCGATCGAGACTTTAGGACAAAAAAGAGCCGTAAAAATCGCAGGCGAGATGCGTTTGGTAATCGGCAAGAGCATCACGAACAAGACCACAATCACAGGCGAGAGATGTTTAGTCCAAAAACGGCAACAGCGTTATGGAAGGCCAAGTTGTGTGTCAGAAACCGAGTTTTCAGCATCGCCCAGCTACCTCGAGGGCGCGTTTCACTTCTACGTGCGGGAAACGAGCGACTTGAGAGCAAAAACGTCTTGCCGGTCGGTGATCATACGCGCGCCGTTCAGCGTTGCTGCTGATGGTACCGCTGCCGCCGCCGCGACAAAAAACTCTCATGCTTGAACGTGTGCGATGCTTGCATGCAGCAATAACCACAAAACCAACAACACCAAGACCCGACCGAGACGGCGAATGCTATCTCAAAAACAGCAGCAAAACCACGTCCACGAGACTCAGCATAAAGCAAGCACGAAACGGCCGTGACAATACAGCAGCCCACATCGTCCACACACCCAAGACAGCAATCCAGTCGTGAGTGGTCGTGTTGTCCTCACATCTAGACTATAGCACTAACTCACCACGTTCACGGATCCAACTACGGCGTAGGTGGTAGCCGACGTAGCCCCCACACACCACAAAGACGCGAAGTTAAGGCTTACGCCGACCACACCTGACCAGGGCAGCGAGTGCAACTTGCAAAGATGAGTATCGACCCTAAAACTTGTCCAACTCACAGCTGACGTATTTCGAACGAATGGAATAAAAAAGTACCAAAGGACATCGTCAGCAACCGTTTCATATGAACAAAAGTCGCGCTTTTGGTCCGTGATCAAGTTCCCACGCCGAAGTTTTTGTGACACTATCTAACAAGTTGGAGCTGGAGGTGCGGGAGAAAGTTAGGGTTGATTCTCATCTTTGCAAGCTGTGTATTTCACCAGTCGCCCGTTTTCAGTATGTTGTCAGCTATTAATAGCCAAAAACCTAATAGTAGCATTAATGGACACGAAGCCTGGAATGAACCATGAAGGGGACATCAACGTGTTCGGTGACATGAAAATTACTATCCATTGCAGGAAGACATAGATATTGTCACGTCAATGTTGATGTATTGCATTGGTTTTTCTCCAATATATAGTTCAGCTCCTACTCCGGGTGAAATAGCGTCTCAAGTGTGAGTCCATTGCGTCGGGATCCCCGTTGTCCGGTCCCCCAGTAAGGCAGAGGTGTGCCAGAGAGAGCAATGCGACCGCCTTATAGAGGGAAGCCGCACTATTCAATGCAGTTTATGAGTGCAGTTCCACAGTCGTGACCGCCTTATATAGGGATACCGCCTTGCTCAGACCGCCTTGTTGGGGGACCCCTGCTGTACGTCTATGGTAGCACGCGTCGATAGACGCCAGCGTGTATGACACCATGTGACATGGGGCGTTTAATGGTGCTGGCAATATGAATGACACCATATATATGTGATGGATGACGTAGGATATTAAAACGTTGATTATCGGTGCGTTTTTCTTGTTTTGTTCCGAGCGGCACTCGCTGTTTATACGAGCGTGGTTGAGGTGACCCCTGGCCCCTCTGGGGTCCGAAAAGCCTTCCCTATACTATTTCCAAGTAGTTTTGTCCCCAGAAATGGGTTTCGGTTGTAAAGGCTTTATCGCATTTTGAGGTGTGTCGTGACGACATTTATGGCGTGATGCATGACATGACGCTCGACAAGATCCTGTGAAAAGTCGTGCATGGCGTCGTGCACGACATGATGGGTAGCATCATGAACGGCATCACGCATGACAAGACGATCGGCATGATTCATGACCCGATGGATGATATAATGCACGGCACGATGCCATAAACGATACTTTTTCCCGCTCACCCGAAAAGAGGTTGATGGCCGTGTACGTAAAGGTATGCAGCTGAGGTGTCGACACGAAAATTTTGAAGTCGCCAACCACGAAAGCGGCCGGCGCCAGCAGGCAGGACGTCAGCAGATTGTTGTAGAACACCATGCCGAATCTGAAACACGAGAGGCCGAGAAAAAAGGGAGCCCGCGGGTGTTCAGAGTGCGAGCGCGCTGCCTGCGCACGACAGCAGTGCATGCTATATACGCGCTTGCACGACGGGTACTGGCCACGGTGTGTGACACAAAACACATCCTCCCCTAACCAAGAAGCCCACGTTCTTTCAAATGACAGATGCACATTTTTGTCAATTACGTTTTCCCTTTCCAGTACAGGTACAGTAAACAGCAGCAGTCCCCCAACCAGGCGGTATCCTATTCTAGGCGGTATCCCGATATAAGGATGTCAAAATCTCTTTAGCCACTGGGGAATTGCACTAAAGTACTCAAGACCTGGAATGAATAAGGCGGCCTGCCTCGATAAGGCGGTCATATTGCTATTGCACACCTCCGCCGTACTGTGAGACCCCTTCTGCTGTGCTATACTGTCCAGACAACCCAGTGCCAACAACTGCGATTTTACTATCCACATCCGCCACGAGCAACATCAAGCAGGCAACAGGAGAGGGCCCAAAACACTATATTTAACGTTCGGTCACCTCGGAAGCTTGATGGTCTTCGTGGCGTACTTCATGTACAGCACGTAGCCTGCCGTCGCACAGCAGTTCGCCACCATCCAGAAGTAACCCCAAGGGCTACGGGCATCACAAAGAGTCCCCAGAGCGGAGGGGTCGGGATCGGGGGGAGAAAGCAAGTCGACTACTGCAGTATTCGTAGAGTCGAACATGTGTGGGAGGGAAGCAGGTCAAGACACTTTTTTCGTTCTTTTTTAAAATCATCACGTTTGCTCTCCAGCCCAAATCGTAAAAGGTTTGTACCCGCAGCGATCTTCTGGATAAGCCGTTGTCGCAGGTATCTTCCCTTCTCCCCGTACGGTAGACACTTCAACCTGCATAACAGCCAGGATACTACAGTACTTACGTACTGTGTTTACACGTTCAAGTGGCGTTCAGATTTCAGTGTGGCGCCTGATCAACCGCCCCCGCTGAACCATACCAAAAACTAAAAAATGCCCCGCCCTTAATACAGAGTATAGACGCATGTTACTGTAGAGCAAAGATGTCGGGGTTGACGGCATTCTTGCCCCTTGACGGACGGACAGCCGTCAAGGAACTCCGCACACTAACGCTAGTACGATAACTCCAGAGACTTCTTGACGGGTTATAACTAGACCGTCAACCGACATATTTGCGGTAGAGAGGTGCACCGATTGGTTTCCAAGGCTTCCTTCCCCACAACAAAGGAAACGATTTGGAGATAAACCAAAGTTCTACCCAATAAACACGAACAATCACATGGCCTAGGTGATACAACGAAAAAAATGAACAAAAAGAAAAGGGTGAAGTTCTGACGGTTCGGGGTCAATCAACCCCTTTAGAACCCAAATCCCGCCCCCATACTAATTCCAAGTAGCCTGTCCCCTCCAAAAAAGGTTTCCACCTATAAAGGCGTCAACCCTTTTAGCACCGCACTCCCGACATGGGAACAAAACACTTGGAGTTGGACTACAGTAGGATAATTTTAGGAGCTGGAGATGGGTTAAGGAGCCCATTCATGCAGGAAACGTTTCAGCCACAAGAAGCCCTGCCTCTGTCGCAGCACACGCGTTTATACGTAGTCTGCGTTGGCATAGCACTCACGCACCGCCTAGAAGCAACCCACACGGGCGGTTGCACGGGTATCATAGGCCGCCACCCGAGCGGATAAAAACTGAACCACGCTTGTCACAAGAGAGAAAGACAGATCAAAAGAGAGAGAAAAAAAAAGGGCGGCCAAAAGAGGCCTCTCGACGCGCCCCAAAACGCCCGATCGCGGAGCATCTCAACGTACGACGACAACCAAAATATTAACCCATCAACCATCGGGGC
This sequence comes from Undaria pinnatifida, assembly GCA_012845835.1. Classification (NCBI taxonomy): domain Eukaryota; class Phaeophyceae; order Laminariales; family Alariaceae; genus Undaria; species Undaria pinnatifida. The sequence goes on along the minus strand of JABAKD010000006.1, from coordinate 1,927,408 downwards.
GATTTTTACGCTTGTTGTTTTGCTTCTGGCAAAAAACTTCGTGAATGACTCACGGGCCCTTCTTGCTTCGACCGCCACAGCAAAAACAAACTCTCGAAAGGGGGCGGACAACAAACGCAATATCGAACCAAAAAATCGGCTAGGGCTAGGGCTAGGGCTAGGGCAAGGGGCGGGGATCGCTCACCTAAAGTTCAAGTCGTGGTAGGAAGCAACGAGGGCTCCGAAGACCATGACAGCCATGCTGGCGATCACAAGCGTCGAGGCCGCTTGGTGAAAGAACCACCAGTCACCCGTGACGATAACGATGTTCGTTAGGTTCTTAAACACGGTCACCTGTGAGCGAAGAGCGGCGGGAAGAAGGGTCGGGCTTAGTTGGCGTTGGTACTCAAAAGAGGCATTCACGTGATTATGACCAGGGGTTTATACGGGTCATGATCCTGCCCGAGGGTCGGGTCAGGAGGTTTTCAAAAACTCGCGGATCGAGTCGGGCCGGGTCAGGAGGTGATCGACAAGTCATGCGTCAGCTCGGGTCGGGTCAGGACACTCTGTTCCGATCCGCCCCGGGAGAAGTGATCTGCCCAGAAGCGATCCGCCCTGTGAAAGGCGTTGTCGCGATTAATACGAGTGAATAAAGAGACATGTATAATACGCCGGTACTACGGCAATACACAAAGCGGCAGAAAAACGGTGACTCCTTTCGAGAAGGGTGAAGCCATGCCTTGCTTGATCACGGACAGTTGGTTCTAACCGCGGAGCAACCGCTACACATTTACCACCGCACACAACCAAAGCACCAAACGCATCGCGCGTTATAGAGGGCTTTAAGCTTGTACTCACGCGTTCCGGGTGTGTGTTTTTTTACACCTCACATGCAGGCGTAGACACAAACCAACCCTAACCCAAATTCCAACCCTAGCCCCGACCCTAACCCGGGCTAAGGCTAAGACCCTTCGGGCGGTTTCGCCCTGTTGATTTGGATGATTTGAAAATGTGTGAATCACCAAGGATTACCAAAAGAAAAAAATACTATTTTTGGTGCTGTATCTGGTAGGTTTGGGGTAGGGAGAACGCGGTGAAGTCTACTATACCCTGCTGCGCGAGCTACTTCCTGGCGACATCTACAACATCTTACGCGTCGAGTTGCATTGTCGTAATGGGCTGCACGAGCACTCCAACACGTTCGCCATCAAATATGACATGAGAGGATTATAGCAGACACGTCTTTTACGAGGTCGGTATTGTCGTATTTTCGGACGCATCGTAGCCTCTTTCGGTTATAGTTGTAGTGTCCACGAGCGGTAAGCCAAGGCGAGCACCCCAGGTGATCTAGCACGACAAGATTATTTCTTGCCGGACAAAACCGCGGTCTCATGTAATGTTAGCTCCGCCATAAGAATGTTTCATGCCTATATTGGCCAAAGTTAAACCAGTTTTAGAGTCGACGCCTAAGGTTGTAGCTACCCTATCTCGACGCCAGAGACATAAGAGAGGAACACTTGTGCCTTCTTCTGATTGGACGACAGGGCCAAACCATACAAGCATTAGAGTCGAGGGGTACGTAACGTTGCACCTACCCGATCCTCAAGCCAGAGACTAAGGGACGACGAGTTTAGTCTTCTTATGATTCGACGGCTGCTCAGGCTGACCGTGGCCTATCGTCGATGCCAGAGCCACAAGAAATAAGACACCCACACATCGAGTCCTGCCGTCACTGCCGAAGCCACAATAATAAAAAAACACACACACACGCATGAGCTCGCGAGCAGCCAGTCAAGGTGTAAAACCACGGTTTCCTACTAGTTTAGGAGAACATGGTGACAAACGTATGGCACGGGAGTCGCCGAGCTATATCCTTCGAGGACATACACACCCCGTTAAATACGCGCGATCGGATTGTCACAACACAGCCTGCAGATATGGGTTTCGGCGAGATCCTCGACCTCATCATAAAATTCTAATTAAAAATATGGTGAAGAAAAAAAAGAATGTGTGAGTATAGGTTTTCGTACTGATCGTGGGTTCTGATTTCTGAATAATACAATGTCTGGTCACGATAGGGATGTTCACAACGTTTGCCAAGCGCGCAGCGATCGCCTGTTGACTCGCCAGCAACTCCTGCAGAAGGACCACGATTGCTGGGCCTGCTGCTGCGAGAACCGGGGCGGGTCCCACGCCGTTGCCTTGAAGGGCAGCCTGCACAGGGGCGACTGCAGCATCCACTCGCACCTCTGCCACCTCGATATGCCCGTGTCCCTCGCCGACTGGCCCGCCCGAGTTGGCGTCCGCCATGCTGAAAGTCGATCAATTTTAATGGGCACGCTACTTGACTCATTTCAACCTTGCGGTGCTACGCGCTCTCGCCCCCCTGAGCCCCAGGCGACCGTCTCTGGCGAGCGCGACAGCTCTTCTGTCGCTGTTGCCTGGCTATCCTATTTTTTCGTCTCTCGAGACGATCAACAAAAATTCGTCTGCTAAATCAGAACCCCTTCCACGCCTCCACAAACACCACTTTCCTACGTAAAGCTACATTTTGTCCACGATAGGGATGTTCACGAATCGTGTCGCCCTATCACACACTACCAATTTACTCGTTCCAGGTGTCCAGGTGTGGTGACTCAGGGGATCACAGCGTGGTCTCCAACAGTATCGAACAATTCATTTTAAGCGTGGAGGAGCGGGGAGTGGGGAGTCAAGGGACGATCACAGCGCGGTCTCTACGGCATCGAACAAAAAACACGACTAATGCGATCAAATCATGGGCCTACATAAGCCTGCAGCGGTGCAAGTATTAACACACTTCACGCACTATCGTACAGCTTCCTACCTTGTACAATGCAGCCGCACGCACTACTTACCCTAGCGGCCCCGGCCGCCCCGTTTTCTTTTATTTTCCTCATCCATATTAATATCTTCGCACGTTTCCTTTCTCCTTCTCCAAAGCTCTCTGGACGTAACTCAGATCCGGGCCCACGAAGCAGGCTCTTATCCCCCCTCCCCACTACGGTACACACCTTCACTTTTATCGCGAGAAGACTTCAGCCCTTTCTTCCCTCGTCAACTCGGGTCGAAGAGCGTATGGCCAATGCTGCAACTAAATAAATATTCAAGTCATTATGCTTAGAACACCCTTGCCCTTTGATCGAGGGATACACATAATTGTGTTTTTTCAACCATTGTACCCCAGTGACGTCATCATTACAGTGTATTTCCTACCATGGGTTAGGGTTAGGGTTGGGGTTAGTTCCATGGTTGAAAAAGACACAATACTGTAGGACACCCCTTCGACCTGCCAAAAGGGACAGCTCCTATCTGCTCACCATTGGGACGTTCATGACCTCCAGGGCCTTAAAGCTGGTGAAGAGCATAGCGCTGAAGCATAGGCTTACGGGAAGCCATCTCCGAGCTGTGGTCAAATTAAAGGGGTCATAGGTCGCGTAGCCCAGACGCCGCCCTATCTCCACCAACACCGTCCCCACCACGCACTGCATCACCACCACCAAAAAAGTCAGGTTCGCTCTATAATTAAACGCCAGCGCCTGCAGAAAAGAGCCGGGGGTGGAGGGCACAAAGGGAGGAGGAAATGATAATCAAGCTTGTATTAAAACTACGAAAATAATGGAAAGACCAACATCTACAGTACCTGGTATGCATAATACGAACGGAGAACAGAGCACAGCTCTGGTCCTCTATGGTGCCGGTTGCCCGCTATAGTGCCTGTGAAAATGCTTGGCACACACGGGACAAAGCAGTATAGGCGTGGTGCGGAGTAGTGCGGGTTGTCGTCATAGTGCACATACCGGCACTATAGAGGGGCCACCACTGTACTATTAACGCTGTGTTTATCAACCCTTTGAAGACTTGATCCAGTCTTGAATATAGTATAGCTTGATGTCTTGATATAGTACAGCGGCTGAAAAAGCAGTTAGCAGGGCCTCATCAACCTTTTACGAAGAGCGTGCGGCGCTACAGGCATCAGCACGCCGCGCTCGTGTGGCATATCTCTCTCCGTCACTCCGTATACGTCTCCTACCTGAGCAGGCCGGTCTGAATCGCGTCGCCGATGCCGTAACTACCACACTATTTTCGTTTTTTCCGCAATTTTTCACACATCGTACAGATCACATTATAGACCATATAGATCATACAGATCCTCATACAGATCATAGATACCTTGTTCAATGATTCGACAATTTTTCACGATTAGGAAAGATCACGTTCTAATTCATATCGTATATGATACAAATCACATAGATCACATAGGTTATGCAGATTATACAGATCGTCCAAATAATCTACACCGTCTAGAATATATAGATCATCTAGATAATAAAATCATCTAGATCATATATATCTGCCTGTATGCCACATCGTGCAGGACATTCGGTACACATCTACCCAAGAAATCGCGTGCAATATCATGTACATTATACCGGCGGGAGCCATATGATCTGCACGATCTGGCACACGGTTCCTTGGCTGGATCTAAAGAGCCGTATACATGATCTGCATGATCTACCACACGGTGCCTTGCCTGAATCTATAGAGCCGAACGATCTGCGACATCTTACACACGGCTCCTTCGCTTGATCTATACTGTACGGATCCTGCACGACATATATACAGTATCACAACGGCAAATTAGCAGGGTGTACGATGATCTATATCGTGATCGTGATCTGCAAGATTGTCGCAACATAATATTTCCCTCTGACACGTATCATAGAAGGATTCGACAAATACCAGGCACTTACAGTAAGTCGGGCTATCAGGCACTTACATGCATACATGAGGCTTGACGGTCTTGACGGTCTAGTTTTGTCCCGTCAAGGCCCTGTTGTACGTAATATACTGGTTTCAGTGTGAAGAGGTCCTTGACGGTTGTCCGTGACAAGTCAAGAGTGCCGTCAACCGACACCTTCGCTTAGAGGAGGGTGGCACTTACAGTAGAGTATACAGTGTGTGTACAGTAGGATGTTTGTGATACCCCAAACGTCGTTGGGTAGAGAAAAATATAACAAATCACCTTTGGCACCTCTCCGTATATACGATATATATAATGTCAGTGCGCAGATTGATTATTATGGACCGAAATGGCCCCAAACGAAATCCAGGGTACTCCTATATCTTCAGAGACAAAAAAACGCGCGGCCGGAATATCACGCGGCTTGCAAAGATGAGTATCGACCCGTAAAATGAGCGAACTCACAGCAGCTGACGTGTTCAATTTAATTTAATTTTACTTGGTCATGAAAACGACGAAAGACTCAACCAAAGGCCAACACAACCTATAAAAAAGTACACAAATATGCTGAACAAAAACGGTGGGAATATGTGTATACTCTATTTTGTGTATTCTGGGTTATTAGTATTTTGGGTTTCGCTGCTTTGAGCGGGCAGCATCACCCGCAGAAACCTTGTACTAACATCATTTTTTTACTTTTCGCAGCACAGCAGCAGTTACTAGGTATTTTCAAGTGCTCCTACTTCAACTTCAAGGTGTAAGATTGACCTCTTGGGGGCATGAGAGAAGTAAAATAGCTCACACCGAACGATCATCGTCGACATGAAGCAGCTTCTGCGTGTCACGCTCTTGCAGCGCGGCGGCAGCTGCAGCATCCAGTTGCACAGACATGTTCAAGCACAGTAGTAAGATAGGGGTGTGGCATAGCAATAAAATCGCCTGGCCGCCTTAACCGCCTTATAGAGGGAAGCCGCACTATTCAATCCATGTTATAAGTGCAATTCCCAAGTCGCGCCAAGCAATTTCGACCGCCTTCCATCGGGATACCGCCTTATATCGGCATACCGCACTACTCAGACCACCTTATTGGGGGACGGACCCATACTGCTACTCATATTTCGACCACACAAAGCAGCCTCGGCGGCGAAACAAACAAAAAAAACTCCACAAGAGACTGAATACGGGTAGATTAGGATGATTACCGAGTACCTGGTATTGTGTACGAGCATGCCAGCATAGCCTAGCGCGTATCACATCAAGCACCAGCATCTAAGAGCACGAATAGGTTGCGGTATTGCGGGTGAACAGCAGCCCAGCAATATACCGGTGACGGGTGCGCCGCAGTAAAGAGTAAAGAGATCGTAAAGAGATGCTGGACTAGGGGCGGGGAGCGGGGAGCCACATTTTCCTAGGCACGTGTCATACAGGGCTTGGATTACCGTCCATTAGCTACCGTCCATTAGTTACCGTACATACCCGTAACACTCAAAATACCAGGTAAATTGCAGCATATATACTGCATATATCCCTTGTCGGTTGATCACACAGCTGAAATGTATTTTTTTCATTTTTCAAACATAGACTTGGGTACAGCGTAACCCTACCCACCACCAGGCACGGCTAGTGGCTACCAGGGCACAAGTTAAGCTTTTCCATGACACGGGATCAAACGCAAACCTTCCGGAAGACAAAACACTGTTTTGGTCGGTTTGCTTCTCATATATTCACACACAACCCAGGACTTTCTCAACAGAAACTACCAAGTCATAACTTGTCCCGTAGCAGAACCGATCGACTTTTGGGCAAATAAATATCGAAGATGGGTGAAGCTGTGTATTCTTAGGGTTAGGGTCAGGGATTAGGGTTAGCTTTAAGAGCGTCCCGTGACAAGCCGACACGAGCGTTATTATCTACACCTTGCTCTTATCCGTAACGGGAAATATGGGTTAGGGTTAGCTTTACGAGCGCCCCGTGACAAGTTCTTAACTCATTTAGAGCCCCAAAATCCCTCCCTGTACTAACTTCAAGTAGTTTTGTCCCCAAAAAGGGTTTCCAGTTGTAAAGGCGTTAACTACACATTGCTCTTATCCGTAGTGGGAAATATATAGCTTTTGGTATGAACGGGACATGCCGATTTCACCGCTCTCAACCCCTCTAGAGCCCCAATACCCCTTCCTGTACTAATTCCAGGTAACTTTCCCCCCCAAACGGATTTCCAGTTGTACAGGCGTTAAATGCCGAATGCTCTTATCCTGCACGCTCTTAACTCGGGGTACCCACTGTGTACCAAGTAACCCTACCCACTACCAAGACGTGGTGACGTTTTTGGTGCGGGCTATCCGAAAATTATCAATAAAATAACCCCTCAAAGTCATCCCACGGGAGGTTTTTTGCACTTTCTGGGCCAAAACGTTTCCGGCAGGTTAAGCTGTGCAAGTAATTGGGGAACTATCGGACAGAATTGTACGTACCATACATTTTACGAGTAGATTTACTTTAGGACTGCCTGGTAGCCTGCATTTTAGCGGATGGAAAATAAGGTCGGGGTACGCGAACGAAAGGTCTTCGAAGTCATGTTGCGTAGAATGAGATATTCATTCAGCTCCTCATGCAGGGAACCCAGAAAATTCCTACGGCACCCTTCGCATCGGGGGACTCCTCTGCTAGCTGCTAGCCGACTATGCGTCGACGGCTGATGTTATACCTTTTTCATGACGACATACCCCCTCACACATAGTTCAAACCTGTGGGCTGCAAACAATTATGCCTTTCTTGACAGCGGGGGCACCGCCTAGTAATAGCGCAAACGCCGATGGGCGCGTCCGTAAAACTATCTCCGCGACCCGCGACATGTTCCCAAAGCCGGTATTTTCGTTTGTATTTGTGCCTCCCTGGTTTCGGACGAAATCGGCTCTGCCATTTACCGGAGGGGTTGCGTCATCTTGACCTGCCACACGGTAGATAGCCTGCACTTTATCAGAGGGGGGGTGTTTTCTTACCTGCTACACGCGGTATCAATTTATACCAAGGGTGTGTTATCTTACCTGTTACCAGGTACACGGTAGCCCCTACAGCAGGATTGGCAATAACCCCATTACAACTGAACTCCGCCCACGTTTTGGAGAGAAACTAAATGGAATTACCTAGCATGGAGTAGTACTTGGGCACAATTACGTGCATAGCATATAACGCCGCTTGGAAAACGCCTTCAGAGAGAAACACAAAAATTCGTGGAAACAAATCGACGATTGCACCATTACTATAAAAAATGAAAATACACTCCAGCTGTGAGATCGAATATATTGTCGAAACTTTTTTTTATCCTCCGGCGGATGGGGAAAAATAAAGCTTTAGCTCACCACACTTCCACGTATTTTCATACGCGTCGTGTGTCGATTTAACTCAGTTGCTTTCGCAGCCCAACGCTAGCTGGCGCACCCGACAAACTCTTTTTTTCTGTCACGCGAAACAGCCAGGGCTGCTGGGGCACTTTCTTTTTGCACATGTCCGAACCCACTTCAGATGCGCAACGGAAAGAGATCCAAGAATCACGCGCAGAATCATGATACTGTACGTTTACCGCTGTCGCGAAAATGTAGCTCTTCCCAAAAGGTTAACATGACTATGCCTACATCTGTCAATGTCCAGGTCGCTAAGAGCGCTATATATCAAATTTACCTATACCCGGTCCGGGGTCACAAAACGGTCAACAACAGCAGTAGTTAATCCTGGTAGACTCCTTCTACTGCTGCTGGCCAAAATGACCACGGGTAAGACTACGACCAAAAAAGCGACACGTCGTATAATAGGGGCACGGGAAACTTTTGACAAAAATAAACATAAATATTCAATTGGAAATATTGACGCGGCTGGGTTTCTCATTCGGGAGAGGGTATGTTCTACACTACCCCTGGGGTATTCTTCCACTCCAGAGTGACTGGAGCCTGCCCTGTGACCACGGACCTGATTATGCGAGTTGATGTGAGAGCAACAAACAACAACAACAGCAACAGCAACAACAACAAGAACAAGGACAAAACAAGAACAAGAACAAGAACAATACCTTCAGTTTAGCGGTTCGTGAATTTCTTATTTCACTGCAAATTTCGGCCTTCGTTTCTTATTAACAGGTACCCTGTTTCTTACAAGTTGTACACTATATAGTCATGCGCAAGGTACATTAGAGCGGTCGTAGTTCCGCGTTAGTGCGGTAACCTTTAGCGCTGAGGGGCACTTTAATGTGGTAACTTTTAGTGATGGGTTCCAGTTTAGTGCGGTTAAATTCGCTTGTTACATCTTCATCCATGGTGCGGGGGGCAGTTTAATGCGGTAACTTTTAGTGCTGGGTTCCAGTTTGGTGCGGTTCAATTCGCCTGTTACATATTCATCCATGTTGCGGGCGCACACTCTAGTGCGGGGTCCCAGATTAATGCCGGTATTTTCGGCTGGCAAGGTATATAGCGCATTTTTGACTGACCACGACAACTGCTGTACCTGTTTGTTGCTGTTGCTGCTGCTGTTCACACTAACTCGAATAATCAAGTCCGTGGTCACACCAAAATGCTTTTCTTTTCCTTGCGCCCTCTTCTTGTCTTGTCTTTCCTTGCTTTTCTCGTCTTTTTTTTCTTTCCTTTCCTTTTTCGTTTTTTCGCTTCCTTGTCTTTTCTTTCCTTTCCAATATACTATTTTCTTTTCTTTGTTTCTTTTTCCCAATCGACTTGCATCTGCCGTGCCTATGCGTAGTGATAGGTACTACGTGCAATATATACGTGGTAGTCTTTCTTGGGTGGCAAGCGGTGTAGTCGGTTTTTCCAGGCGCGAGTAGTGAGACGTATGCACCAGTATGGACCTGGCACATCGTAGGCTGACTCCCGATTTCACTTTTATATGTTTCTCGTGGAGGCATGCATGAATTGCGTCAGCTGTGATATATGCGTGTACCACCTTTGGTTTGTTGTGTTTTTTTCCTGGGGTATTCCGTAGCTCCAGAGCAAATGGAGCCTGTCCTGTGACCACGGACTTGATTATGCGAGGTAATGTAAAAACAACATCAACGAACAACTTCGTAGACTTGATTTTGCGATTTAGTGTGAGAATAACAGCACCAGTATGCTTCGCCAGCAGACTATAATATATATATATATATTTTTTTTTGGACGAAGGAGAAGGGGAACCGACTGGAATTGAGTGTGAACGAGAGCAAGTGCGAAAGAGCTGGCCGAGTGAGCTAAGGCGATGAGGCGGCCACGGAGAACCACAGCAGGAGGATGGCACACGGAGATCCACGACCGGCACGCACATCATCATCATGAGAGCAGCGATCGTTTTTTTAAAGGGTTATTTTTACAGTAGTACAACATGTTACGTCACTGATTTTTGTAGAGTTTGTACGAGAGTTGTATACCCTTCACGGGGAACGACCAGCCGCAATTTTCAATTTTCAGGCACGGGCGTCGTAGCTGCGCTGCAACCTGTCAAATAACTCGGGAAGGAGGGGCGATCATTGATATCTGTATTGTGGTTTTTGGTTCCATTGCTCTTGTTTCACTGCATGCCCGCAGGTCGTCACTCTGACAGCACTTCAGACAGCAGGCGCGTTCGTCTATACTCACGATTTCCGTGCGGTTCGTACGTTGCAGGCAGCCCAACCGCTGTAGTTTGTAGCCGCGAGTTGGTTAGTTGTGGGGACGGGGGAACTCTATGCTGTAGTTGAGTGAATACCCGCGGCCATGTGAGTTCGGTTTGCACATTTGACCTTTTCAGTTGTGCGCCTTTTTCCGTATCGTGAGTTTTAGGCGGGAAAGCGTAGCATTTCCCTGACGAATTTTGATTTCACTTGGTTTTTCGGATCTTCCTAGGGCTCCAACACCTTTGTGTGACCACGGACTCTAGATTTTTGACAAGAGTTAATGTGAGGAAACAACAACAACAACAATATGCGAGCTAAATGTCACAACAACAGCAGCAACAACAATTTCTTTCTCCCACTCATCGGCAAATTTCGTGGTCTCCAGACAGGTTTCGATCGATGACCGCTGTGCCCGACCCCTTGTTGTTGTTGTTGTTGTTGTTTCCTCACATTAACTCTTGTCAAAAATCCAGAGTCCGTGGTCACACAAAGGTGCTGGAGCCCTAGGAAGATCCGAAAAACCAAGTGAAATCAAAATTCGTCAGGGAAATACTACTCTTTCCCGCCTAAAAAAACGCACGATACCGAAAAAGGCGCACAACTGAAAAGGTCAAATGTGCAAACTTAACTCACATGGCCGCGAGTATTCACTCAACTACAGCATAGAGTTCCCCCGTCCGCACAACTAACCAACTCGCGGCTACAAACTACAGCGGTTGGGCTGCCTGCACCGTACGAACCGCACGGTAATCGTGAGTTTAGACGAACGCGCCTGCTGTCTGGAGTGCTGTCAGAGTGACGACCCGCGGGCATGCAGTGAAACAAGAGCAATGGAACCAAAAACCACAGTACAGATATCAATGATCGCCCCTCCTTCCCGAGTTATTTGACAGGTTGCAGCGCAGCTACGACGCCCGTGCCTGAAAATTGAAAATTGCGGCGGGTCGTTCCCCGTGAAGGGTATACAACTCTTCTTCTACAAACTCTACAAGAATCAGTGGCGTAAGTAACATGTTGTACTACTGCCTCGTAAAAATAACCCTTGAAAAAACGACGATCGCTGCTCTCATGATCATGATGTGCGTGCCGGTCGTGGATCTCCGTGTGCCATCCTCATGCTGTGGTTCTACGTCGCCGCCTCATCGCCTTAGCTCACTCGGCCAGCTCTTTCGCACTTGCTCTCGTTCACACTCAATTCCAGTTCCAGCCGGTTCCCCTTCTCCCCCGTCCAAAAAAAACAAAATGCTCCACGCAGTTTGCGATGCTGATCTGAAAAACAAAAATTCTCGTTCAGGGAGAGTTCAATCCGTCTCTTCCCCGCCCGTCGACGGCCAGTCGCCCTCCTCCTTTGTCGTCGAATCCAGCCTCCTGCCGGCGCAGTTCCCTCCACGCAAACCGATACTGCGCCGTAGCGTGGCTCGTGGTGGCGCCTGCCTCCGCGCACGAGCATCCCGATTAAGCATTGCTGCTCCGCCGCTGCTGCCTAAAAAGACGCGCGAATCGTAGGTGACCATGCCTAACGCACCACGTACGACCCAACTCTACCGCCACGCCTAAGCCTCGCGGCCACACGTAGCAGCAAGAAGGTATCACTCCTTGAGGGTGAGTCCGGCCTTACACCCGCCAGAAAGACCCCCCCACTCTCGCTACAAGCCTGCTAGGGCATGCTTCGCAGCATGCCTAACCGAGGCGGCAAGGGGGAACGAAGTCTATCGACCCCTCTCCTCCCCTCGGTCCGAACCCCAAATATGTCGGTTACCGGTCTACCGTAGTTTTGTCCCGTCAAGGCCTCTATACAATTATACTGGTTTAGTATCGAGCGGTCCTTGACGGTTGTCCGTCAAAAGTCAAGAGTGCCGTCAACCGACATGTTTGGTCCGCACCCGATAACCCGAACCTGGTAACCCGAACCTGATAACCCGAACCCGAACGTTATGAGGTGATCTGTGCTTCGATTCTGTGGCCCCTCAAGATTCAGCCAGCGTGGATGCTGTACTTTGGCAAGCGTGGACGCTGTGATTCGGAAAGACGTACCACCCATACAATTTGCGTCATTTGTCTGCTATTGTGTTGGCTTCAATACCGTTCGAGTTCGAGTGATAGAGTACCTCACAGCTATCCATCGGCAAGATGAAATTGACATCAGTGCAGGGAGTCAGAGGATATAACCCGGACAACAGATGTTTGTCGTCACACCGGCACCTCAATACTATATCACAGACAAGCTTCCGGATATATTTTTGTCGTGGTGAGAGTGCGAACCCCAATACCAATTGTTGTTCTCACATTAGCTCGCATAATCAAGTCCGTGGTCACGGGACAGGCTCCAGTCACTCTCGAGCTGAGCAATACACCAGGGAAAAACACAAATAAACCAAAGGTGGTACCGCGGTGGGACACAAAACCGAAACGGTCGCCATGGACATATCTCCTTGAGCTGTAAGATATGTCCGCACACACACCGACTGGCGCTTGCAATCTCCCTGTGGTCTCTATGGTCGATAACAAACAGCTTGGAAATTCATTCATGCGAGGGGGGGGGGGTTGTCCCGCCGTGCACGGTATACCACAACCGCTTGTGGTGAAAGCTACCTGGGGTACGTACACCTCTGATAAAGCTACCTGTGGTACCTTTGGTCTCTGAGGTACCACTGACCTTTGAGGTCTACGATACAATAGTAGTAACCAGGCGTCATGGCAACGTCCACTACACTATAACGGTACCGTGACATAACACCAGGTGCGGGGGGGGCTACGATTTAAGGGAGGGGTGAGAGTGAGACCAAATAGGCCTTTTGGAGCGCCAAAACTCCCCCTCTCTACACGAATTCCGAGTAATTTCCCCAAAAACGGCTTTCCAGTTGTGAAGGCGTTGAACCGGTATCATACTTCTCCAGAATCGGAATGGGTACTACATTATCTATTAATAGATTTTAGCATGCCCGAGCGTGCCGAGCTGTTCGAACTCTCAAAACAGAAAACACCCTTTCACAATGTATATGCAAAACTGCTCTAGTACTAATTTCAAGTACATCGATTTTCGTTGTCCCCAAAACATGAGCGGAGTTCTGAAAAGGGGGTATATTCCATGTCTCTCAGAAATCGCTGCCTCCCCTGTACAGCGGTTATTATAGTCGGGTATAAAGGCGACGATGCAACAGACGGACACATCTAACATGGAGCCTGTTAGAGCCTAGCCTGTCTTACATGACCACGGACCAGCTACTTCGTAGCGCGCCTGTAGAGCAGCAACATATGATATGCATATACCATGATGCAACAGACGGGCACATCTAATATGGAGCCTGTTAGAGACTGTCTCACATGACCACGGACCAGAAAAGACGCAGCCCCCCTGTACAGCAGCACCTATATACGACGGCGCAACAGACGGGCAAATCTAGTATAAAACCTGTGAGGGCCTGCCTTCATGGTCACGCACCATATTATGGCGGTGAGGTAATGCGACCTGCCTTATATGGTCACGGACGAGATTATGGCGGTGGGGTAATGCGACAACAACAACATCCACAACCACAAAGACAACAACAACGACAACGACAACAACAAAAACAACGACAAAAACAACAACAACAACAACAACAACAACAACAACAACAACAACAACAACAACAACTACTACTACTCTGGTGTTCCTGGCGGAAAAGGCTGCGCGTACCGTAGCGTATCGGGCTTATACCACGTACACGCGTCCCCTATCATAGCTTAAAGCCGAAACGGTACTGCTGCAGACGGGATACATAATACGTATCATACGGGAAACATAATACGTATCATACGGGAAACATAATACGTACCATACGGGATACTGTACATAATACGTACTATACGAGAAATACATGATCCGTATCATACGGGATACATGATACGTACCATACGGGATACATGATACGTACCATACATACTGCAGGGGTCAAGATCAAGGTTAGCCAACGTGCAGACAGCACTACTAATACTACGAGTATTAACATAGATGAGAGCACTTTTTTTTTCTCTTGTTCTTCACACACATCTATTTCCAGCTTCGGGACAAGCCGTGGTCACAGGTGTCGTCCCTCCTCCAACCCGGTTCTTGCCTTCAATTTTGATCGCGCATAGGGTTCAGCACTCCCACTGCTCGTCGATTTTTCATCGAGTGTTGCTAACTCACGCTCTCGCGCTTCCCGCAAGTCAATCTGTGCACATGAAAAAATCCCCACGAATATATACGAGTATGCCCTCCGGGGGGATTCAAATTCGCGAATCTGACCTATACCAGGCTCCAGGATAACCTGATACGCCACCGGGGCGACCGGCACTATACTACTTTGTAGGCACTATTATAGGAGCACTCCCTACTCTCTACTTTACTCACGACTTGTACTACAAGCACTATTAGATTCGTTAGCATTAGAGTGTTTGCGAAAATACGTTTCTAAAAATTTACTTGCCTTCCGCTAAAAAAAGTGAATTGCCTTCCCACCGAGTTTTTGGTGTGTTTGCGCTAGCGGTAAACAAAATCCTGCAGGCGACGCCTCCGAAATTTAGTAGGGAAACGGGGATGTGCGCGATTGTAATATACGTACGAGTACAGCAGCAGCAGTACGAGTACTCGTAGTATTATACGATATACGAGTACTCGTTGTACGTACTCCAGTCTCGCGCCTCTCGTTTCAGGTGCAGCAGTACCTGGAACACGGTACATGCAAGCACCCAACAGACTACAAATCAGAGGTAAGGCGGTCTGTCTCGCGCGTAAAAAACTCCTCGTGAGCAGGGACTACCTCATTACACGTGCTACAAGCAGAGCAACGCCTTCCTCATGCGACGGAAGGGAAGGCGAAGCGCAGTTTCCCCATGGAACGTGGACCTGTTATTGCGAAGCACCACCCTGCGAAGAATCCGCAGTGAACGCAGCGGTTTAGGGCAGAGTAGTTTCCGCTCCTCTGCCCTAAACCGAAAGTCATGCCACGCTTCAGTCGCGGTGATGTTGGAGAAGCGCGGTGGCTGCTGTCGCACAGATGGACCGATACGAGTCCTATCTTGCCAGATGCGGCACACGATAGCCGCAATCAAGGCGCGTGGTGTCGCTCTCTGCGTTGAGGCTCCTCTCCGCGTGCGTGCGTTCGACTCCGCCAGCTGCGAGAAGTTCACCACAGCTTGCAGCAAGCGCTGAACCCTTGGTCACGGACGCAGAGGGCAGCAACAGACGGTTCATCACCGGCCTGCTGCATATCTCTGATGTTACGCCTGCGCGTCGTGCTCAGGGTACTACCCTCTCAATCCTCCGTGCGTTCGTATTAGTAGCTTGTGTTGTGTCGTGACAACAGCGTGGTGCTTCAAACTGGTCCTGCTTAAGGCGCTATAGACCCTTGCAGAGGCGTTCTGCCTCGGACAAATGCTCGGTGTGTTGTAGGCCAATGAAACAGAGAGACAAAATTTACCGTAACTTTTGATCAAAACCTACCTTCGACAAAGTACATTTTTGCCTTTTTTTCAAAAATTTACCGCAAATATTGCCTTCGGGACAATTTTTGAAGAAGTAAATTTCTAAAAACGTACTTTCGCAAACACTCTATTAATCGGACAAGCAATACGAGAATAAATGATGGCACTTCTGCAACGAAAGACAAGACAAGTGATACAAGGGAGGGCTGCTATTAATAAATAAGTAGTAGGCATTGTTATGGTGCCGATTATTAGTAACAGTTAATGATGAGTAGCTTGCCGGAAACGCCGCGCGAACCGAGCTGAACGTCGGCAACGATGATTTCGCTTGCTAATTGATAGCTTCGCGGAATAGCCGCACGTACGCCGGCATCGCGCTATGTGCTTGGTGTTTTTGAAGTAGGTATATCTTGTCTCGTAGTAGGTGACCACAGCTCTCGATGGGGCACCAGCAAAGATACTGGTCGTGCGGATGGAAATGGGCGGAAATATGAGTTTGGTCTGGCTGCTGAATAACAAAACCTAATTAACTATGGATAGATAGAAATGTTTCTGATTCTGGTGCGAAGAAATAATAAATTAAATGCTGCATGTATATAACAACAAATTAAAGAACAGGACTGCCCTCATCAGGCGGAAAATCTTACCCACGAACGTAAAACCACAAGCACCAACAACGATGATAAAACCATCCACCCACAAACCATTATCCATGTATATACAGGAGAAGCAGTAAAATGCGAAGTAGTAGAAAATACATCAAGAAACAGATGCTGCAGCTCATCAAAATTCGCCACGACCTACGAGGTACTTCCGAAGTATGCCAAAACCCACCACTGCAGGAAAAACTTACCCGCGTGTACTATACCACAAGTACCAACAACCCTGACAAAACCATCCACCTACAAACCATCCGCCATACGATACATGCTACAGCAGCCAGTTAGAAGTAGAAAGTACGACAAGAAAAAGATATGTTGGATTTTGCTTTACCTCCTATGGTAGCACACAAATACCCTATTACTATTTATATAAGGTACGACCGTAGACCAGACCGGTACCCTGTACCTGGTAACTACCTAATATAACATCAGTTGATGAGAGGCTATTATTAATAGTACATCGGAGTGTTCAGATAATTATTGGTATGCTAATTGGTTATACATGATAAGTAACAGAATACAATGTCATCATCTCATGTAGGTTTTGATTTATGAAACTTGCTAGCGACGGGCGATCGATTTAGTACGCAGCTTGCAAAGATGAGTATCGACCCTAAATTCGTCGTACTCACAGCTGACGTCGATAATACCACGCAACAGGCAGGGAGGTTTCAACCACAAGACACGATATCATGGAGCCTGTCCTATAAACATGACCACGGACTTAATTATGCAAGCTAATGTGACACAAACAGCACTATCAAGAACAACAACAACGACGACGACAAAGACAAACTACATGGTAGCAGCTAACGGTAAAAGTACTCGAGCACTCGCATACTTGCGTTAAATGATTCTCCGGGAGTATAATATACAGGGAGAGCCGCAAGGCCGCAAGGGTCCACGCTCGATTGGTGTACCTATCGAAAGCCGGGTAGGCCGCGCCTATCGGCCATGACTACTCGTACGCTGACCAATGATGTCGGTCGACAGCGAGCTGTCGAGCTGCCGAGGCTGTTGGTCGAGGGGTTTTGGGCTGTTTCGACAGTCCCGTCCCCTATCCCCGGGTTGGATAACGCCTTCACATCTATGTGGAAACCCCTCAAGCGTGTAACTGTACAGCAGGAGTATATCAGCTGGCACATTTTTTGTATTTCATGCGTGCAAGAGTGCACTAAGCCGCTTCCTACATCCTACACCCGGTCATATCGACGTACGCGCTGCGTATTTTGGGTCTTTAGGTCGGTGGCATCATCGTCCTGGACATGGCATGCGTCTTGGCATGCGAGCAGGTGCCTGGAAGAGGGGAAAAAAAACATGGTTTCAGTGAGTTTGTCACGCGTTTTTCCAAAAAAAGAACATCCCCTGGTTTTCTACTTTCTATCGAGGATGTCTGTCGAGGGGTTAGCTGCTTGACAGCCGAGCGAGGGGCCAAAAGTCTGTCGACCGACATCTTTGACGCTGACAGGGCGATCTCACAGGTCATACCCGTAGCCGTACCGGGAGCGCATAACACAGGCGGGGTATATCATACCTTCTCGAGCGCGGAGATCGAGAAATCGAGAAGATAATACGAGAGCCTACGAGCCGCCTGTTGCCAAACGTGGCAAGAGGAACTCTAATGTACTAACAACACATAGCGAAACAAGACAGAACAAGAACCAAAGTTTGATTCTTACTGAGCATTTGCTCTTCGTCAGAATCGCCTGTTCCGCTCATTGCTGGCGTCCACAAGTGAACGTATTGCAACTCGCAGTGTAACATTGCAAAACATTGCAACCTTGGACTGAAATGTAAGAACCGATCGTGACCTTCTTTGCTACTTGGAGGAGACTTGAGACGGAATCGGTTGTCGAAAAAAAGTAAAGCGTCAGCGACACGAAACAACAGCCCGGGCTGCTGGGGTACGGAATAGCTTCGTACAGCTTCGTACAGCAGTAGGGGTCCCCCAAATAAGGCGGTATCCCGATATAAGGCAGTCAAAATCGCTTGGCGTGAACGAATACCCTGGATTGAATAAGGCAGCTTCCTCCAATAAGGCGGTTATACTGGTTCACAACTACCTTGATTTATTGCGATTGTTTTTGGTTTTACTCTGGACTCACAGCACAGCAGTCTGTCACAACAGAATTTTCATCTCTAGGTTCAAGAATCAGCACGCACACTGGGTGTACTGCTGTCGTTTGGTAGAAAGGACGGTTTTAAGGGGAAGACAACACGCACGTTGCTCTGGCATACCACCGCATGGGGGACCACTGCTGAGGTAGGGGCTGAGAAATGTGGTCGGAAAAAAACGGAAGATGTACGACACGCACGAAGCACGCTGATACATGTGCTGCTGCTGTTGCACCCTCATCGTAGAAGCTTGCACACCTCTGACAGACCACGACCTAGATCATAAAGACCATCTATCAATAGATCATCTACAGCAGATCATGTACCAGTCCTCAAGTGATGGTGGGACAGGATTTGATTCTTAAGTGCAGATCCAAACCATGGAATCATGTGGTAAATCATGCAGATCGTACAGCACCTACCCGATAACATGATCTAGATCGTACATATCTCCCCTGAAATATCTAGATAATCTCGTGGGGATCAGCGATACCATGCGTGGAAGGTAGTTGGTACGTTGCGCTGCACGCCCATCATGAACGCTGATGAGACCGCACTTATTTTCTGGTTATTTTTACAAACGACAGGCACTACAAGTTGGTGCCTTAACGGACTACAGCAGTGTTCCTCCTATAGAGCGCCGGTTGAGTAGTGCCGGTTGTCCGCTATAGTGCCTGCGAAATCGTTTGGCACAGATGAAAACCACCAGCAAGGGCAGTATAAGGAGTAGTGTCGATTGCCGATATAGTGCCGGTAATATCCTCTATAGTGTACATACCGGCACTACAGGGAGACCACAGCTGTACACGCACGCTGTTCGAGGCTGATATTGTCAGCACTACAGCAGCATTAGTATAGCAGCAATCGTAGCACAAAGCGGAGCGATGCGTCCATTGTGGAAATACCTCCTCGAGATACTACCAAAGCCTCCAGCTTCATTTACAGCAGTGCCGCCTTAGTTTTGGAGAGCATCATCGTCTCTGAAATTCGTCTCAGGGGAGGTCGGCGGTGATCTTGAGCGCCACGCGCAAGTTAAACGATATGATACCCTGAACGGTCTTTACATTTCGGTCTACGGTCTACGAGCAGTCTACGAATCTCGAGTAGAAGTGCACGTAGAGTTCACAGAAGTACAAGCATGTAGAAACAGAACACTCCAGAGGGGTACGATACAACGCAAGCATGAATTGCACCCCCACCCCCCAACCTCCTTGCCAGAAAACGGGCTACATAGCGGACGATGCCAGGCCAACGCTCAAGCCTAGCTGGCACGCAACCACAGGTGAGAAAAATCGCTGCTAGTCGTACGGCACATACGTGCAGCAGCACATCACACAGGTTAGAAGCACATTCATTACCTCTGGTACAAGCAAAACATACATGCTGCGAAACAGTACAATTATGGGCTTAAATATAAATACTTTTTGGTATATAATATGAATATCAAAAGGTTATTACATTTCCGCCAAACAACTTGAAAAGGAGTATCGCTGTGGTCGGAAGTATAAGCATCGTTTAGTTATAATATTTTATATGAAACGGTCCTTAAATTTACTATCATCGCGGTATAAAAGAGGCGCAAATCAACCATCAACGGTGAGATGGTTTTCGATATTTTCTAACAGCTTGCTATACTAATTCCAACTGATTGGCTCGAAAACATGGTCTCACAACAACGAGAGACCATCAAACGAACAAAATAGACAACGCGGTCAAAAAAGACAACACACATCCACAGGCTAGGAACCACAAGCAGCAGAGAGCGCACACACACCACTCGCCTTGTTGGACATGACCATGGACACAGAGCAGAAGGAGTAGGCCAGGGAGGACATCACGGCCACCGCTGCTGCCTTATTCGTAACCTCCATAGCCATCCCAAAAACAGAGAGTCGGGCCCTGAGGCAAGCAAGCGTCCTCTCGCAAAGCAAGCCCTTCCGCAAGCAGGCTCTTGGCTCCCTCTTACTCCCCTGCAGCAAAACCCAGCCACACAAATAGCGTAATAATATCGATGGCAAGGGACAAGAACAACTTTCGGCGTTCCTCCGACTCCCCGTGCGCCGTCCTCCCCTGCAGACTGATGTGAGTCTCACAAGAAACACGGGGCCTTGGTCTCTCGGAGTCTCTCTCTGGTATTCAATGGTGTGACAGGCGTTTCACAAATAGGGATATGGGGTGAGGACCGTTATCTATTTTGCGGGGATTTTTTTTCAATTTTCTTTTTGGATCGATTTTACATGAAAAAATATTTGAGGACGTCACTGACTCAGCCGTGACTTCGACGAATTCGGGTCAATACTCATTTTTGCAAGCTGCGTTGTTGGTACTTGTAATACACTATATGGGTGAGTTCTTTAATGGTAGAGGGGTCCTATTTTTTCTTCAAATACATATTATATATATACCGTGGTATAGACTATATGTTTTGTTTTTCTCCACTGTATAATGGTTATTACGTCGTTTAGTGTTGGTATTTTTACTTTTTACTTTGGGTGGTGGGCAATTTTGAGCTAGATCTAACATTATTTCAGGATAATAATACCTGGTATATAACTATTTTATAAATGTATTCTGGAGTTTCCACTACCCTGCTCTATCATATGTATGTATAGGACGTGGTTTATTTTGTTCCCCCCCCCCTTTGATATCGATCGAGAGGAGAGTACTTATACTTTGTTCGACTATTTTACCTGTACAAGTTCAAGGAGCTATATATACTCACTGCCAGACAGTGTAATGTTGCAATAATAGAACGACGGCGGATCACAGATTAACAATAAAAAAGCGACAGCACAGCATACAGCAAACAGCAGCTGCTGCTGGCAATGCAAACTCGCACAGCAGCAGCAAGCAGCGCAGATTCTTTAACACTTCCTACAGTCAGCAGTAATCAGTCTAGAAACATGAAAAATGTTTGCTTAAAAAAGCTGGATTAATTATTATTATTATTATTAGATAATTAATTCTTACTTGAGCAAATAAAAAAAAAATGCGTTATCTCCATAGACTAATAATATACCTGTGGTATGCACTATTATGACATACGTATTCTCGGGAGATCACGCAATGTTTGTAAGCAATTGTTCTGAGGTTCAACTTTACCGAGCTCTCTCCGAAAAACTTACATGGTGTAAAAGGTTATAGGGTGGAGGCACAGAGTGCCCCCTGCAGGTTTGCCAATTGAGCAGGTCCTCGGAGAGTACTCGCTTTCTTTGCCTTCGTAGAGACGTAGCTTTTTATTCATCGATTCCATGTTAATATACGGCCGCGAAAGGTCTTTTATTATCCGAGTTAAGATAATTTGGATGGGTTTCGCATGATAAAGTTGGCGTTTTATGTTCGGGAAAGTGAGGAATTTGACCGGAGGCGCGTGCTTCCGATCTCAGAAGCTATCCGGGGCTCTGGTGGAATCGAATAAAGCTACGTCTCTACGCGAAGGCAAAGACAGTGAGTACTCTCCGAGGACCTGCTCAATTGGCAGACCTGCAGGGGGCACTCTGTGTCCCCACCCTATAACCTTACACCCACGGATAGCTTCTGAGATCGGAGGCACGTGCCTCCGATCTATTTCCTATCTTTACCGAATATAAAACGCCAACATTATCATACGAAACCCATCCAAATTATCTCAAATTCGGATATTTACAGGCCTTTCGAGGCCGTATCTTAACACTAGCCCACCCTGACGAGTCCTATATGCGGAAACATGGGAGTTTCGGGGAAATTCCGGTTCCACGAACTAGACCATGATGAGTCGAAAATGCGGCTCCTAAAAACCCACTCCCACACCTCTAACCGTCTGGCTATGTGGACCCAGGAACACGCGAAGAAAAGCAGTTGAAAGAAACGCAGACCCTACAACAATGCAAAAGTCACCCATCAAAACCTGCCGCGTGCCGCCGGTGTGGCGGCGGGGGGCAGAAAAGGCTCTAGACGACGCCATTTGTAAGGCTTTAGGGTGGGGTTACAGAGTGCTCCCTGCAGGTTTGCCAATTGAGCAGGTCCTCGGAGAGTATTCACTTCCTTTGCCTTCGTAGAGACGTAACTTTATTCGATTCCACCAGAGCCCCGGATAGCTTCTTCGGAGGCACGTGCCTCCGGTCTATTTCCTAACTTTCAAGAATATAAAACGCCAACCTTATCATACGAAACCCATCCAAATGATATCATACATCATCGCCGTTTGCGGGTAATTTTGCGTATTAATATGGTAGAGAGTGCTACTTGGTTGTTGTGTCGACATACATCCACGCAATTATTGTACAAATGAAAACAAAAAGAGAAGAGAAATGAACAATGTGAAAAAAAGGGGAGGTCGGGGGGATGCCGAGAATCGAACTCCGGCCTTCTGGTTCGTTAGTCCTTCTTTCAATTTGCTTGATCCAAACTGCCCCTATAGTCTATAACCCTGATAGCTGCACTGCTGTAGTTGCAAGAGGAGTCGCCGGGACACACAACCAGTAATACGCGCGATCGAAGTATCTCACACAGCTTGCAAAGATGAGTTTCGACAAATTATTCGATCTCACAGCTGGAGTGTATTTTCATTTTTAAAATTTTATAAAAATTATATCAGGTATTTTGTATCGGACTGAAGCCATGACGATAGTAACGAAGAAATACCGAGCGTGGAAATGAGATACATGGGCCGCGTTGTGTTGCCATTCCATTCAGTTATCCTGCACACCGCAGGCACATTAGACACACATCGCAACCACACGTCGACAGAACTAAAGAAGGGTGCCAGACCATCTCTATGGCAATGCGACAAACGCTGATGTTGTTTTATTTCCTTTAATAATTAATTAATGGCGGGACTGAATACCACAACTGCACGACTACGAGAGAGAGAGAGCTCTCCCGCACCAACAAAAAGAAAAAGTACGTGGGTATGCGAAACAACCTGCGAATTACGAAAGTTAATCAACCCGTGAACGCGCAAGCAAACAATATCCTAGCCGTATGCGAACATATCTAGGAAAAACGCACATGCGAGTTCTCACAGAGTTCTCATATAATCGCAGGCCCTCAAAACAGGTGACCAGTGAAGACGCGACTTTGGCCACCTCAAAACAGAACCAAACCATCGCAGAAACCCCTCCGCTACAAGCCCAAGCTCCACCCTTCTCCAACAGCTGGCTGCCCTCTCAAGTTCAAATTCTTCAGTTTGAGCGCTTTCCACACGTTCGAGAAATCCTTTCATTGGTCAACTACTCAGGCTTCGGGAATGTTTTAATTGGTCAACACACGCAAGACACAATATTTCGCACTGGAACCCTGATTCCCACGCGGACCTGATCCCACCCGCTCGTGATTCCAGCGGACTAGATCCCACTAGGCACACCTATAGAAATATTGACCAGGGCTGTGGTACTATTGGGGGTATGTTGTAATGATGTTACGGTGATGTTATGATATACCCCCCGAGCCATCCCACTGTAGGGTATGAGTGTAGCATGAGTCCCTGAGCTCCTCACATGAGGAACTCAATATCTCACCCGAAAAAAGACTTGGAAGGCATTCGTTCGATCAACCCGACCAAGCTTCTATGCCTTAGTCCTCAAACAATATGTTACTCGTGAAATTACTTCATTGACCGGCAGTTGCTCACGTGAGCAACTCAATCGCCCAGGGTCTTTTTGGCGCACTCGTACAACTGCAACCCCTACCGTGGGATGACTCTCCCCCATTTTTACTGTCGGTCTTGAGCCATTTCACCACTCGCACGGCTGACTCTGTACGTATCTCACGAACTCGAAGACGTCTCGCGGCGATCATTTCTTTCCTCAGCGTAGCTTACCACTCTTTCCATTGCCGATTCAAATCGCCAAATTACAACAGCCCCCCCCCCACAACGTAAGACCGCGAAAGGAACGGGGGGGCACCCTGCACGACTGACCCCGAACCACTTGAAAAAAAAAATCCCCCTAAAGGTGACCCCTTTAGCCTTTGGTCTACATAGTCAGGCCTATGCAGGAGCGGCCGGGGGCCGAGAGCGCGAAGCGCGAATCGTCATTTCCCGTGTCAAATTGCAGCATATCGAGGGTCGGTCACACAAGTCACCTGAACGAGAAAAAATCGGAACTACAGTGGCAAGGTGCCCTCAAACCCTTCGCAACTGCTACGCCCCACGCGTTAGGGACACACACAAAAAAAAAATAGAGAGTGTCCTACGTAGCTTCAAAAACTTTTCGAAAAAATAAACGCAACTTCTGCCGTTTTCTTTACTCTCAACTCCAGGTACCGCAATTCTCGGGAAACGTGTGATGCCGCATCAATTCCACAGGGGCGGCCCAACATCTACCAGAAACGTGGGCGAAGCTCAGACCGGGCCAAGCTTTACATTCATCATCGTCGCCCTCCCTTGGCCCCCTTCTCCCTCTCGCCGTTCTTCGTTAGGCACGGCCATACCCCCGTCCGCTAACATAGGTTTTTTGGGGGGCAAACCTATGTTAGAATAGAGTCAAAGCCAAGGAACGCTCCTGCAGTTCTTCGCTTTTCGTACTTTAGATCCAAGAATCTCTACCCGAAACGTGGGTGCCGGCAGTACAAAAGGGCCGAACCTTCAGCTCGTGATTCAAAAATGAGCTTCCATCTGCATCACCGCCACCCTCCAGTCCCCCCTTCTTTTCCGCCACGGTTTCCCACCCATTTGCGTCAGGCCCCACCAATTTGCGTCAGGCACAGCTACTTCCCGCCGCTGCTATAACCACCGCCGGCTGAACCCACGTTTCGGGGACAAACCCACAACACGATACAGTCAAATACGTGGGGGGGGGGGGGGGCGCCTTTTCTTTCGTTTTTCCAACTCAAATCTCCAAGTTAATTCTACACGAAACTTCGATGTCAGCACCAGCTCCATGATCGTCACCCTCACCCCCCTTTTTCCCCGCCACCGTTGCCCAACCATCTGCGTCACCCCCCCCCCCCCCCCCCCCCCCGCCCCCAACGCCCCGCTGCACCACGGCCTCCCTCTACCCCCATATCATCGCCCTCGTCGTCGCTGCTGCTGCCGTGTTCTTCGAGTTTCCCCAATCGCCGCCACCCTGTTTGCAACCACGGATAATTTGGCACCACCCATACCATAACAGAGTCGAACACATGGATATTTTCCGGAGTAACTTGGTAGTTTTCCCTTCTCAAATCAAGCAATTCTACCCGAAACGTGGGTGCAGCAACTGCAGCGAAGCTTCAGCTTCATCATCGTCGCCTTCCCTTGCCTCCCTTCTTCCCCGCCACCGTTTCCCACCCATCTGCGTCAGCCCCCCCGCCCCCACCACCCCCCGCACCACCGCCCCCCGCCCCCCCCCCCCATATCATCATCCTCGTCATCGCTGCTACTGTCATCTTCTTCGTGGTCCCCTTTCACCGCGACACTGCTAGCTACCGCGGATGATTTGGCAGCCCCCATCCCAGGGGCCGCAGCTGCTTTTGCCTGGAGACGTCGGTCCTCTTCTCGGATGGCGTTTGCGAGTGTGTAGTCGAAACGCCCGCACTGCGCGAACATTTCCACCAGCATGGCCGCCACCTGTCGGTATCGGATCGGTCGGGAACGCATCCGTCGGTATTCGATGGGTGAAACGCGTTACGAAATTTTAGTACATGCATTCAAGTATGACATTTGTGAGTCCGATCGGTTGAACGGTTAATACTCGGCGCTGCACGATGGGTTGCTAGTAACGAACCGGGAAAAAAAAACCATTGTTGGTGGACTATGCGTCGACGGCTGATGAAATATCTTTTCGCACGAGAAAGAGATAACTCAATACGAAATTGTTGTTGGAAATAAACCCTTGTTGGTAGACTATGCGTCGACGGCTGATGAAACATCTTTTCGCACGAGAACGAGATAACTCAATACGAAATTATGGTTTTGTACCGCATGTTATGAGGCGGTGAACTATGATACTAAAAACCGTCTTCTTCTCTGACTACGTGCGAAACTGTGTAGTCGAAACGCTTGCACTGTGCAAACATTTTCGCCAGAATGGCGGCTACCTGTCGGTATCGGATCGGTCTGTAACGGATGGGTCGGTATTCGACGGGTGAACTAGTCAGGAGAGTTGTAGAGAAAGAAACAACACTGGGGTTTCGTACTCTGTTGTAAGGCGGTTTACTACAAATTTGCCGGAATTCCGCGAATCGGCATTACGGCGAGGTCACTTTAGCGATAAGAAATTCGTCTGGGCCGCCGTTATTACTTAACACCCCCTGTCCCCCATACCCCAAAGCCGTGACATGTTTTATAAAGTATGTCAAATACATCAGCTGTCATTTCGATCAAGTTGAGGGTCGATACTCATCTTTGCAAGCTGTGTGGTACTCCGACCGCGCGTTTTTTTACAGATGTATTGCGCTTCGAAAATATGCGCCTCTACATTTTCTGCAGGGAATCCCTGCATTTTTTTGCCGCGGGCAGCTGCGCTGGTTGTTGCATTGCCACGTTTGGACTTTGGCAACTACCCGTGCGCAGCTCAAATTATTTTTGTTGCGGCAATTCCCGTAAGCGCAACCTACTTTTCGCGGAAATTCAACCTCTCTGGTTTACCTCGACATGAAAAAGAAACGGCTTCTCTGGCCGCGTCTGCGAATGCGAATCGAGGGCAAAACGTATTCGACACGGTGTATCGAAAAATCGATATTTCAAGATATATAGTGGTTCACACGTCGGATACGTCACATCTCCCTGTCGATGATCTATTTATGCTCCAGAATATGTCTTGCGGGGCAGACAGGTCCCCAGGCAATACCATCTGCACGGCCTATACATACTGCTGCCGGTTGAGAGCCGGGCGATCTGAATGGTCTTAGCACATGTGTCCTGGGTTAAACCTGTACTACCCAGGTCTTGCACAACCTATTAATATTGCCTATTAGTATACCGACAAATACAGGAGATATAATATCAAGATCGTGATCTGTCCAACCCGTGGAATATTTCGTACGTCGGACAGAGGATTGGTCCACACGTGATGATCTAGATCATTCAGGAAAATCTGTATGGTCTAGTTCATGGTGCCGGGTGGAAGCCGTCCGATCTGCATGATCCAGCACACGCTTTCGTGGGTTAGATCTGGACTCCACACATACAGACCCTGCACAACATCTCGTACCGGCAGCTACAGGATGTAGATTATCTAGATGATCTACATGATCTGGGGATGATCTATATGATCTAGACCGTCATCTGTCCGAGATGTGGCATGGTTGAAATGGAACATTTATTTCTCGATGCATTATCCAACACTACCGCAGCTGAGATACCTGGCATTGTTCAGCTCGAAAGCGGGTCCTCCGCATGACGGCGCGTGTTCGGTGTACGTGTAAAGCCCAACGTGGAGCTGGCGTTGCGGAAATCGTTTGCCTCGAAAAACGTGTCCGCAACGTATGGCCCGGCAAACAATTTACGTTGTTTCTTGCTGCTCTCGCATTGGTTGATTGAGATTGAGCATGACCATACAGTACTGCTGCAGTCTAGAACGCGGCCACAAGGCAGCCTCAAATAACTCTCGAGTTGAAGAAATAACAACTCTGTTCTTCCGCCTGGAATAGCAATGGCATGTATTTCTACTGTTTAACCCAAGAATAGCGTGAATCGACCAGATAAGTAATGATACACTTCGCGAATTAAATCATATCAGGTACTATATTAAATTTGAGGCGTGAATCGACCAGGGAAGAAATTATAAAGTTCGCGAATTAAATCATACCCTAATAGTCATTCGAGCACCAGGTAAGCTCTAGGGAACAAAGTTCACATTATAATATTAATCACTCAACAAGAAAAAATATTTTCACCGGCAACGATGCCCCTCCGAAGGCCGAAAAATATCGCCTCCCAAACACGGCAAAAAAAAAACGAATGCCTCCATTATTATGATCATATTTTCCGTTTGGCGGCGTCTCTTAAGTGCCCAAGAATAACGAAACAACATGCAACACAAAAGAAGACGCGTAAAAGAACGCCATCCAACACCACTGGAAGAACAAAATCCTGCAACACTATAAATGCCAAAGTACCCTGCATCTAATCTCTGCAGCGATTGAGCCCCCCCCCCCCCCCTCTAGCATCTCCAACGAAGTCTCAACAAAAACTTGCTGTCCAGAAAAATGCCTCCGATATTATTTTTAATGACAAAAATGAATTGCTGGTTTGGTGGGGAAACGGGGTGATGCATTCACTTGGGGATTATTCGCGGGATTCGAAATGATGGCATTCATATTTTAGGGGAGTAATTCGTAGATAAACCGTCATTGATATATACATAACGTAATAAAATGCTCGTGTCGGGGAGAGGAGGTAACAAACAATTAATCATGTTCAGGACTCGGGGGGGGTGGTAATATACATGGTGGTGGTGATCCTATCAATTCCTACTTCAGCAATGATCATTCTAAACAATAACCAATTTCCATGTTGGACAGAGACGATACGGGGCCCAATCGTGTAGGGAGAGGAGGGAACAAACAATTAATCACGTTCAGGACTCGTGAGGGGTGATAATATACATATGGTGGTGATCCCATCAATTCCTACTTCAGCAATGATCATCCTAGACAATAACCAATTTCCATGTTGGACAGAGACGATACGGGGTCCAATCGTGTACTGGTACCTGGTTCAGCGAAGATAATCGGTGTTGCAGTCAGGTGGGGTGCTAAACGAAACAAGCAAAACGCAAACGCACTCAAGCCAATCGTACACAACCACGGCCATCACACGGACGATGTCACCGGGGGGGGGGGGGGGGGGGGGGGTGTTCCCGCGAGGGTACCGCTCTAAGCAAGGGCGCGTCGCTACCAGCGGTGGCACACAATAAATAGGACAACATTATTAGAGGTAGGGAACCGAACCAAGAATAATCTGGCTTTTGTTTCGAGATAATTTCGGAGGCGTTTTGGTTCATAACTCTGTGGTTGAAGAATTGGCATTGATTGCATCGGCACGGCAGTTCTGGTGGATCGTCTTAGCGGCTATACCAAGTGGATACAGCACGGGACGGTGCTGGCAGACTGGTAGAATACGCGAGCAGACAGACGTGCTGTTGCTACTAGCTGGCCGGCAGCTGCGGGGTCAGGTATTCGTGATCTCTCCTTGCCAGCGGTGGCACACAAAAAATACCACCAGATCAATAACCAAAAACATAACGATTGTTGATAATTCTTTCGAACTTTCGGCTGTTCATTTCTACAAATCACGCAAGGACGTCGACCCAACCCCACCGCTAACCCTAACGACAACTCTTGACTGAGGCTATTGCTACGCCCCGAGCGCGGCGTCCCCGAACGGTTGGACTTCTCAACGATGATGAGTCATGACAACTCACTACCTAAAAGCGAGCGGCCGGTGTATCATGCAGGTTGCAAAGATGAGTATCAACCCTAAAAATTGCCGTACTCACAGCTGACTATCTTAGAACAACTTTACACAACGTGCGGCCCACCTCAAAAATATGAAAAAAAATGGCACTACCAGATATATCCAGATCCATGTGCGGGCGGCGGGCACGGAGGACACGAAGCGGTACACCGTGCGCTCTCCCGGCTGGGAGGGGCAGCGAGCCATAAGATGGACCGTACGGTCAGGGGCATTTTTATGGGCTACGTAGGGCGACAGTCCGCAACCGTCGCACACACACAGACACATAGGGTTGACAGCATCTGCGGCCATGGCGGGAGTGAAGCGTTCTCGCCAAACGGCGTTCATAGAAGCGGACGTCCTGCAGACTGTCCGCAACGTTTGCACGTTCGTACACAGCGTGTGCACGGGACTATCGAAGCGGAATCTACCAGGGGTCAAGGTACTATAGAAGTTACTATAGAAGTGTGGGTATCATAAGGACGACAAGAAACCCGAAGGAAAGATGCTGACAAGAGACAAAAAAAACTGCGCCCTGAGAAGGGAAAATGGGCAGCACGTATGGGTGTGGTCTCATGCCGCAGCAGAGAGGTCTCATTGATCCCAAACTATGTACGAGTTAAAGCGTCGGCGAAATGTTACAGCAGTTATCTTGGAGATCCGGGGACGGAAGAAGGAAGTCCCCGGGGTGGGAGAAAAGCCTGATAGCTGTACAGAAAAAGCAAGACGATCCCACTTGCATCGTCGGCTCCCGTGCAGCAGCTAGAGAGAGTAGGAAGCGGATAGGGAAAACAGACCATCCTGCCCATCCATCAATGTGCGCGAGACACGCCGACAACGACATCATTTTTATTTTGTAGAGTTTATTTTACCGGGGTAACTACTCTCTGCGACGAAGTGCCGCGTTGATTACCATCGAATCAACGCGGGGGTAGTAGCCCTGGGTGAGAGTCTCCGGCTGATCGCAGCAGAGAGGACTCATTGATCCCAAGCTGATCGCAGCAGAGAGGCCTCATTGATCCCAAACTACATACCAGGTACGAATTAAAGCGTCGGCGAAATGTTACAGCAGTAACTTTTTAGCAACTCGTCTTGGTGTAAAATGCGGTGGAGTTTACCGTCACCTGTGCTGGGCTTTCATCTTCCGCGTAGGTGCTAAAGTTGTCGTCCAAGAAGTCTCCGAGGAAGTCTTCCACCTGCCGGGCCATTCACAAAAACAATCGAACAACAGAACACCGAAATTGTGCCGAGTATCAACCAATCAATCCGTCACACTCACCGATGTCACACAAAACCGTCCCTCGTTATCACAAAAAAAACAAGCCGAAGCCTAAAACGAAGCTGACAAAAACCTGACTTACGATATTGGCAAGTCATTGGGCGCATTCACAGATGACGATCGTACAGCGGGACGCGAAACCGCTGCGCGGGATGAAAAAACAAGCATATGTTTCGACGCTCGGTATCGACAAGACAACCTGCAAAGTTACAACAGCTACGTACATGAGGTATTGTATTTTTTTTCCATCAGCGAAAACCACAATCCAGCGGTGCACGAAAATGCCGTTCGAGGCCTCGACACGAGGCTTGAATTGCTGAGTATTGACTAAGCGATCGGTCAGATCCGCGTGAAAACGTTCCTCGTGGTCACAAAACACAGTCTGGAAAGCGGAGGGTGATTCGACCAACAGTCAATCGGCGGTATCCACAGGCGGCGATCGCACGGCAGTACACGACAACTCCATTCGAGGTCACAAAAACGAAGCTCGGAAAGCCGAGCACCGATTAATACTTGGCTGATCGAACTCACAGGTAACGGTAGTTGAAAAAATAAAGAAAAATGACGAAACGCTACGACCTCCCATCACAAGTGGCTGTACAGCACCACACGAAGACGCCGCTCGTTAGTCGAAAAAGAGCTTTGCAAAGCTGAACTCAGCGTGTACCCGATACAACAACGCCCAAGATAGAACATTCGGGACGAAACCCCTTTAGAGTCCCCAAATCCCTCCCTATATTAATTCCCAGAACTTTGCCCTCAAGTACGGGTTTCCAATTGTACAGGCGTTAAGATAGCTCAAATCGGAATTGTCCCGCCCAACTAAAAGCCACATATTTCCCACCACAGATGAGGGCAATGCGTAGTTGAGAGGGCCTGCTTCGGCTTGTCACGGGGTGCTCTTAAGCCGGGGCATCCACTGTATTTACATCGACGTACGCCAATCGGCAGAGTTTACAGCTGAATATTGGTACAATCAGTACATGAAAAACGCCGCTGACCAGTGATCGAAGATCAAATCTTGCAAAGCTGAATATCATACTTGTATCGACTACAAATACTCACAATCGGCCTATGGCTAAAAAAAGTCGACATGTTCGTGGAAAACGACAAAAAAACGAAGCGGCATGACCGCCGATCACAAAACGTAAACACTCGATCACATACTCATACCACATCAGGCTTGGACGCGTGCTACGCTTGAGGCAGCACTCGTTTTGCCCATTTCGCTTGTGGATGACGGGGCTTCGTAACCCAAAGTGATCGGAATAATGAATGCCATTCTTGGTGTGTAAATCGTTATTTTGCATACCCGGGCCACGGGTTCGTTTGTCGGATTGCACTTCCAGTTTGCTCAAAATCGTTGGTTTTGGTGACGTATTTGATAGAGAGCTCCTCACGCGAGGAGTTCCAGGAAAAAAATGACGCATTTTTACTCTGTAGCGTGTGTCACTGACAACAGAACCGAGCCATCTCATAAAGACCGAAACAGTCTGATCAGGGGATGTTCTCAAATAGTACCCCGCGATTCGACGCGAGTCGACGAGGGAAGAAAGGGCTGAAGTCTTCTCACGAAAGAAATGAAGGCGCGTACCGTTGGGGGAGGGGGGAGAAGGGCCCGCTATGTGACCCCGGATCGGACTTACGTCTAAGGAGAGAGAAGGGGAAAGAAAAAGTGGCAAGATAACAAACGAGACGAGCAACAAAAAAAAAAGGCACCAGGTTACGACTAGGGCATACCATGACCCTAGCCGTACTCCTGCGCTCCCACACTACCTGAAAGCAGTGATGGGGTTGCGGCGGTACGTGCAAGCACAGGTGACACATGTGCGCCGTACGTAGCTTGCGTTTGGTGCCGTAACTTTACGCGTCTCCTATCCCCGGTAGAAGAACGCTTCCCGGAACGAAGTGAAAAACTCTTCGTCATCACAGCAGCAGCAGTACAGCCGTTCACGTTACGATAAGCTGACGGCATAGAAACCCAAAATACTCCATCGCAGTGATGCTTCTACGCTCAAGGCGTCATCCGCCATAGGTACGCCGCGATGCCATGTTAAGCTGTTAGACCCCGGGATGCTTAATTATTGTCCCCGGTTTCAGCCGTAACTGCCGCACGTAACAACACACGCCGACCGATTTGGCCATAAATGCACATAGGTTTAGGCCGTGATTGGTCTTAATCCCCATCTCTATCTCTAAACGGCTCACAAGACCAAATACATCAACCCTTTTCGGCGCCATCTCAATATGGATCCCCCAAAGGTTGATGGGTCTTCTGTAATGTCGTTTCTTTTACGAGGGCTTTCCCCGGGTCAAAATCCGCCCCGCGGATCAAGCCAGAGGACGTTTTCACGAAAATTTCCCGGGTCGCGCGTCGGGTCGGGTCAAGAGGTGTTCGAAATCTCACGGGTTGGATCGGGTCGTGTCGGGTCAGGAGGGTTCCAAGCCTCACGCGTCGGGCCGGGTCGCCCTGAGTTGACCCGGCTTGTGACAAGTGACCTGACCCATGCATGGCCCGGCTAATTTCCCTGCTATTGCTAGCTTGAGGCGGTGTACAATTTGCTTCAGACGTAAAACTAGTTTGTGCTGTTACCCCTTTTAGCGCCGCACTCCCGACATGGGGACAACACACTTGGAGTTAGACTACGATACCTGTACGAATTGAAACTGAAACGGGATAAAAGTCGAGGTTACTCGCCCAGCTACGAGCGCGGCGGCTAGCGGCTTTTCTTTTAGTTTTCACGAGGTTGTTAGGTTACGCGCTCGGTATAGCTCATACCTGGTAAACAGGAACCTGTGTTCCCCCTCTCCAACTAGCGACGCCCCCGGGACTTCAAGCCAGCTACATCCCGGAGGGGAACCTTGTACTTGTATGCACTATTTTGGTGCTTTTGGTTGCCTGCTTCCTGGGGGGCACACTTGCATGCTTCCGCCCCAGAGCTATTTTGACGATGAGGTAACGCGAGAATAACAGAACAATAGCGTGTTTGCGAGATACCGACTGTGGTGGGTAGGAAAAAATATTGTGCTCTAGTAACAGTGTTGAAACTGTCGGACGTCACAGCAGTCCAAGGCCAACCAAACCCACGAAACATCAGCGAAAAAATAGGTTAGGAATACATTTCCCTACAGGCTGGTTCACGTAAAACTAAAACAAATGTATTCCCCGGCGAGTGTCCACGCTGTTTTTACGATTCAGACCGTGAAGTTTTGCACACGTCTTCGCGAAGACTTCACCTGTCGTTTTAATTTTTTTATCTTTGTATCTGATTTTTCGTCAGTTAATTTGTTTTTGAAAATGTGGCCCACCTTAGACCAAATGTTTGTCGGTGAAAAAAAAAGAAGAAAAAACCCGGAGGTCAGGCCTCGGGATGGGCATGTAGAACACGTGTGCAAAATTTCAGGGTCTACATCTCAAAAACGGCGTGGACATGTTGCCCTTTGTGCACGAAAATGAGTAAGATACGATATTTTCTTCAAATGGCTTGGTTTTAGTGTAAGATCCAGTTTTTTCGCCAGATTCCGCTTAATAAATTATTGAACACAGGCAGGTCCGATCTTGTTTTTTTTGCGCGAAAATTTCTAAAGACATGCCTTGGAGTACCTCCAACCGGTTCGCGCAAAATGCAGCGCAATTTTATTTCTCGCCTCCGCTTGGAAAAAAATTGAATAATACTGAAGAATATGAAGGTCTGTCATTGGTCCATACGAGTTTTGCTCCTAGAGACAGCCCGAGGCCGTAAAAAAAAAACGGGCCATGTCACCCTGTTACCCTGTTACCCTGTTACATTGGTCATGGGGGTCAGTCAGCATGATACCAACATCAAATATTCACCCTTTGGCTGGATATTGCGGGCGGCATTCGCCGGGGAGAGTTTTTTTTTTTTTAGGCGAACCAACCTGTACCAGTTTGCCATTTATTTTACTTCATAACCTTTTTTTTTCCGTGGTTTGTTTGGCTTTGGGTTATGCCATTCGTCCGTTTCAATACTATTTTTAGCAAGTTTTCCAACCCAAAAGAAGTTGAGAAAAAAATCGCAAACACCCTATTCGCGTATTGGAGTATGAATAACACTCGTACCTCGTCCTTGTAGATCTCTTTCTTGGTCTTGAACATACCCATCAGCTCTTCCTCAAGCAGCGCCGCCTTGCGGTTGGAGTCTCCCCCACCCCAGTTGTTCTCCTTAAGGGTTCGTATGAACAGCGGTTCAAAGAGCACAGGACACAAGCAGAAATTAGATAACGCTGCTTTTTTTGTTGTTCTCCGTTGCGGGGCGTTAACGGTAACGCCTTTCATGCTATTTTAGCTCTTCCGCGCAACAGCTACGACCCACAGAGCATCACGCCAGCACGATGTCACATCACTAAACCCACCGTGACTTGACTGACTGTGCATCGAAGGCTGATGCTACGAACACCTTTTTTCATGACAATCCGAATAGCACGTCCGCAGGCTTCCACACGAAGCACTATTGCACGATTGTCCCCGACCAACATTCAAGTACCTGGTACACACCAAACACACGGCTAGGGTTTGGCATCTGGTACAGATACCAGACACAAACCAACACCTTTCGCACATCTCGCGATGCCTACACCCCAAAACACCATTTTGAAACTAATCGTACGACACAAACCACGGCTATTAATTCGAGGGCAGATTACCACATATTCGAAACTTGTGTTCGCTGCCGGTGGCCGACCTCATATTTTCCTGGGCGTGAGATCATTTCACTCGTTGGCCTTTGCCGCTATACCCAGGGCGAGTTTGGAAGGCTCGGTCCGGGTGGGACCAGGTCTGGGTGTGGGGTCAGGGTGCTAAGCGAAATAGACACATTCTAGCGGTATGGCCACGACTCCGGCCGTGGCGCTAGACTTGCGTTGTCCGTAGTGGTAGCGTTGGGTAGGGTAGGGTGTAGTGGTCTTCGTAGCGTGTGCTGTCATGCACCTCTCTGCGCGAAATGTAAGAACCCTTGGGGTGTATATAGTATATATAGTATATATACCAGGTATATGTTTATGTAAGTTCTAAACGGTCCTTGCATTTCCATCTGTAGACACTGAGTGGGAGAATCTACACGATTTAAAGTGCTAAGCAGCAGTAGTAAACGTCGTACTCGTTAATGCATTTGTTTGTGAGAGTTGACCAATGAAAAATCACGAATCGCCATTGTTCGCCAGTTCATGGGTGTTCTAATGTGTGGTGATCGCTACAGCAATTGTACTCATGCGCATCGAGGCGGGCAAATTTTTGTTCTGCTGCTCGTTAGCATTTATCGAGACTTCTGCTGTCTACTTCTGTGCATGCGCAGGGTTCATCCACATTACGTCGAGCACCATTCATCACAATTTGTGCTGAGAAAAACAAGCGGCTAAATAAGAAATACTATGTGAGTCAGAATAGCTACCAGGTACGAACGTGGTTAAATATTATGGAATGATGATGTGCCTGCTGACAACATCACCAAGACAGCTCACACACAAAACAAAGTACGAGGAGGAGGAGGAGGAGAAGGAGCAGGAAGCGGAAGAAGTTGAGCAAGCCCATCGACGTGAGGTGCTGAGAACAAAAAGTGGCTAACACTATGTGAGGCATAATAACTACCAAGCACAGCAATTGGTCAGGGGTCATGGAATGGTAATCTACCTGCTGACAGCATCACAAAGGCAGGACACCTACAGGCAGAGGAGGAGGTTGAGCACGCCCATCGACCAAGTGAGGGGTTTTCAGTTTTCACATTTCAACGTATGTTCAGCCCACCCAAGACTTCCAACTCCCCCAGGGTTCGTACTGGTTATGTTTGTTCCTATTAACCCACTTCTGCAAATGACACCAGCTATACGTCATGAGCCATAACCCTCGGAAGTCAATTTCAATCTCGCTATCAACGGAATTGCTCCACGAGGTGCTCCCCACGCCACGAGAGATATACCGACAATACTACGATACAAAGAATTATCGAGTACTTGCCCCCAGACAAAACGATTACCCGCAACCTGGCGGCGAAGTCGCGAGCCATCACCCCCCCCCCCCCCGGCTGATGAGGGGGTCCTGCCTGGGGCGCCGCCGGAGATATCTTGGGCATTTTCGCTTCACCGTCAATTTCCGGAGCAGGTATAGTATGGCTTTGGATAAATAGCTAGGTACAAGGGCTATACGTACTATTGATAGCAGTCCACCGTCCGCAAAATCTCCGTGTTTTCCGCCCCCCTCCACTTTGTTTCTTTTCTCCATTTGTGAGGTTTTTCATTGCAAGCTATTGACATTTGTCGACAAATATAATCGGTAAGTTGAATTTTCCATAAGTTCCAACATGAACATACTGTCCAATCTACTTGTGCGTTCAGCCAGTGCATACATACCGCCAGGACACTTGCATTGGCGCAAAATACTGCGCCAGTACCCAGCCCCCAATAGGGTGATCTTCATACTATTTATTGTATGCTGTTGTACAGGAGTATGGGCCGGGAACAAGAAAACCTACGAGCTGGTTGTGTTCCAGCAATGAACGTGACCACCAATCTGGCGCAAGGCTTCATGCTTTACTTCGACACCAACTCTCAGCATGAGGCATTACAGCGGGATCCTCGATTCAAGCGTCCCTCGGACCAGGCACTTGTTGCCGTTCACATCTTCGTACTGCTCTTGTATCAGGTTGGATACCCTTTCTTTTTCAAGATACTCTTTCACAAGGCGTGGCAAGCGGATGGTGCCGCTCTTAACCCCTTTACAACTGGAAACCCGTTTTTGGGGACAAAATTACCTGGATTTAGTGTAGGGAGGGGTTCGGGGGCTGTAAAGGGGTTAACCCTCGTACAACTTCACCCACGTTTTCGGGGATATTCTGTTTGCTATTACAATTGAAGCAAGACATTTTCTTTGGTTCTTCAAGGGTTCAGTCCGTCTTTTGTTACTATTAGTATGTTACTATGGACGCTTTTAATGCCTTTACAACTGGAAACCCGTTTTAACATCCTCCGGCGGATGGGAAAAAAAAAATGGTAGGGCTGTGACTCGGCTGGAGTCGAGGGGCCTCCGCTAGATGGCCCCCCGGAGGGCCCGCCGGAGGCGCTTTCGGAGAATCCCGCTGACGGCGCCGCTGGAGGCAAAAATTACGCTATATGGCTTCATTTTGTACGCCAAAAGTATGACAACGGCCTACTGCTGTAGTTTAGCACTGGTTTATACATCAGAAACCGGTGAATTACAAAAACTGTCGTATTGGTCTGTAAAGGCATACCTGGTAGATCGATATGCCAGAAACATTGATACTCCGACCCGGTTTGGGGATCTCTTCAGTGTTAGCTACTCATTGTCGTCGCACCTGTACAAACTCGTACGGCAGGTCATAAAAAAACCATTGCAGTTGTGCTCACAATATTTCATAGTCGTCGTACCTGGTACATACTCGTGCGGCAGTTAACAATATCATCATTGTAGTTGTGCTCATATTAATTCAGCGTCAAAATCGAGTTCGTGGTCACTGGGGAAGCTGGCTCCCATAACTTTGGAGTGGAAGAATACCCCAGGAAACTATCAGACACATTATTCCCAGGTAAACAAAGAAGTAAACTTGCTCCATCACCGCTGTGGTCATTTGACGGGCCGGGTTCTACGCCGCCAGCACCTTCGGCACTGCCATCGGCATCAGCACGGTCGGTGGCGATGGGTCGATGCGCCATTTTGAGCCGCCTCTCTGTTCGCAGCGAGTTTGGGCTCCCGTCGCGGGGAAAGGCGTGCCCCGTACGAAGCAAGCCTTCCTACAACCGAGGAAACCCAAATACGCGAAATAGTTGGATAGTTGGCACCGCCGCAACTAACTTAAATAACTAGCCAGCTAATAACTACCTGGCAACTTAAAGTCAGCCAACTCACAGCCTTATTTTTCGGGGACAAATCACTTGG
Organism: Undaria pinnatifida; assembly: GCA_012845835.1. Taxonomy (NCBI): domain Eukaryota; class Phaeophyceae; order Laminariales; family Alariaceae; genus Undaria; species Undaria pinnatifida. The sequence goes on along the minus strand of JABAKD010000006.1, from coordinate 1,888,269 downwards.
AATGAGTACAGCGACGCGTTATTGGGGCTCTTCAGGGGTTAGACCGGGTACCTATATGATATGAACATAGGAAATGGTCGAGGGGTCGCCGCTGAGCATCATTTTTTTTCTTTTTTCCCCCATTTTTCTTGTGCAGCGTCACCCAGAACGCGAGCCTGTTGCTTTTACTCCAGGCGCTTGTTTCTTTCTCACCAGGTACCTGGTGTCAGTTGCTAGTGGGCACGCACTACTGCAACAGAGAGGCTGGAGGCTCGAGGGCGGTAGGAGCATCCGCACGGCTCCGTAGCGTGTTTTTTTAAAGGTTTCAAAAAAGATCCGGGCTGCCGAAAGTCCAGCCTCATCTACCAAGACCAACAACCCGCAGGCAGAATTTGTTCAAGGCGAAATTTCTCCAAACCATTGCTACCACGCCCCTTGTTATCATACCCCTTGCCGTCTTCCTGGAGTGGGGCAGCCAATCCCCCAACCACTCGCTGCTATCACAGCGCTTTTATCACACCCCCGCCTGCTAAGAGTGTGGCAGTGTACAGCAAAACTCCCTTGCAACCACTGTTACCACCCCCCCCAAGGGTATACTACCTCGCTCGCTCGGTTATATCAGGTGCGCCTGATCAAGTTCAAAACGACCACACAGTTTATCGCCGGGGTACGCTGTATAAAACCCTGGACTATATACGATCGTAACGTGTGATAAGTTTTTGGAGCCCACAATGTTATGACCGGGGGCATGATATTCCCCGTTGTGCAGGAACAATCGATACGTCCTGCAGTCCTTATGTATGCCAGTACAGCCCCAACAAGATACTTGGTATACAGCCAGTACCGTGTACTTGGAAACAGCGACACCTAATGTACCTTTGCGTGTTACATTACACAGCCTTCAAGTACATGGCATAGCAGCAGCAGTAGCTCTCGCAGTAGACAAGCACAGCAGTGCGGCGGACAGGGCGGGCTTCAAGCGCCGCGAATAGGACTCACGCAACAAGGCCTTCAGCAACACTACAGAAGTACAGTACTGGTACCTGTCGTGCCAGAACTGTACTGTCGTGCCAGAACTCGTATGTTCTTGGCAAGACGTCGCATCTACCAGAATGTAATACAGGGGGGGTACAATTTTAGAGAGGAGCGTGTCGGTACACGTGAACCTAGGGGAGCGTGTCAGGCCAAGTAAACCTCTCAAATTCGTATTTCTCCATAAATCGAAGTGGGTACTATGTACGGTGGTACTATGTACCTGGTACCATTTCTTTTCTTCTTTTTTTTTCTCACACTTCTACTTTCCAGCTTCTGGACAAGCCGCGTTCACAGGTGTCGTCCCTTCTCCCCCCCAGTTCTTGCAATCACTTTCTATCGCGCATTGGGTCCAGCAATCCCACTGCTCGTCGATTTTTCATCGAGTGTGGCTCAGGTCATTGTTTATGGTACCCCGATCCAGGTCACAGATGTTCCTGACCTTCGTTTCGAAGTCTAAAGATCAAGATGCCGACGTAGCATTTCCAAACAGTGTGTATGGTAAAAACGAGTCCAGATGCAGAAGCTATAAACAACAGCAATGTTAAATATATTCGTTGGCGTTTTCAGAGGGGTGGTTGTACGATTTCGAAAAGACGAAACACACACAAGCGAGCTGCAGCGCCACAACAGGCTACAGACCATGGCGATCGAGGTGCGCGAGGGTCAAGCGGCAGCCGCTCGGCAATGGTCCAGGGGGCTGCCGCATCTTCGCGAAATACTGCTGTTATGTGCGTGTGTGCCCGCGGGGGCAATTTTGCGGCCTAACCTCGAGACACCACCTGGAGAAGAAATACCTTGTCCCGATCTCAGCCTGAGGCTACTGTTTATGGTACCCCGATGTTGGCCATAGATCTTGATCTATACAAGATTCGCCTACAGTAAGATCTATGTATACTGCATGTGGAGACGAATGTTGGTTCTGACAATTCCCAAGATCGGAAAATCCACCCCAAAAGGGGTGTTTTGTCCCGATCTCAGGCTGAGATCGGGACAACGTACTTCTTCTCCAGGTGTTGTCTCGAGGTTAGGCCGCAAATTTGCCCCCGCGCGCACACACGCACAGAACAGCAGTAATTCGCCAAGATGCGGCAGCCCCCCGGGCCATTTGCTGAGCAGCTGCCGCTTGACCCTCGCGCACCTCGATGGCCATGGTCTGCAGCGTATTGTGGCGCTGCGGCGTGTTCGTGTGTGTTTCGTCTTTTCGAAATCGTACAACCACCTCTCTGAAAAATGCCCATGAATATATTTGGACATTGCCGTTGTTAATAGCTTCTGCATCCAGACTCGTTTTGACCAGACACTCTGGAAATCTTGCGTCGGCATCCTGATGTTTAGGCGGCGAAACGAATGTCAGGAACATCTGTGACCTGGATCGGGGTACCATAAACAATGGCCTGAGATCGGGACGAAACACCCCTTTTTCGGTGGATTTCCCGATCTTGGAAATTGTCAGACCCAACATTCGTCTCCACCTGTCCACATGCAGTGTACACAGATCTTACTTTAGGCCAATCTTGTATATATCAAGATCTATGGCCTACATCGGGGTACCAAAACAGTGGCCTAACAAACGCTCTCGCGCTTTCCGTACGTCAATTTGTGCACAAGAAAAACTCCCAGCAAATTCATACGAGTATGCACTCGGCGGGGCTCAAACTCACGAAACTGACCTATACCAGGCTCGAGGATAACCTGATACGCCACCGGGGCGACCGGTATTATAGGTAGCTGCGAGTATGCCCGTGCCATGCCACTTGACCAGTGTTTCTCCTATACCGAGCTCTCGAAATCGTTGCCCCCCTGTACCCGGTACAGAGGTGCAAAAGGTTTTCACACTGCAGACATCAGGAGCAGAACCGCTGTGCGTGATGGGCAAGTGCACGTACGAGGTGTTGGTAGACACCAGCACCAGCACCACCAAATATGACAGGAGGCGATGCCGGTCGCCCCGGTGGCGTATCAGGTTAACCTCGAGCCTGGTAAAGGTCAGTTTCGTGAGTTCGAGCCACGCCGAGTGCATACTCGTATAAATTCGTTGGGACTTCTTCTTGTGCACAAGTTGACTTGCGGAAAGCGCGAGAGCGTGAGTTAGCAACACTCGATGAAAAATCGACGAGCAGTGGGAGTGCTGAACCCTATGCGCGATAAAAATTGAAGGCAAGAACCGGGGGGGAGAAGGGACACATCTGCGACCACGGCTTGTCCAGAAGCTGGAAAGTAGAAGTGTGCGAAAGTTTAGGCTCGTGACGGATGGCCGTCTAGACGCAATGTATTTATTTTTAGTATGCTTGACGGCATTCCAAACCGCCGTCTCCTGGCATCTATGAGGGGCAGAATTTTGCACGTAGTTTTTGACGTAGAGGGCGAGTGTGTGTACGTGTGTACGGGAGACAAGCTCAAAACCGCAGCCTGCCTACCACTGCAAGTCTCAGCATCGCTTTCCAGACGTAAGGTCTACTAGCAACACAGCAAATAAAAGCAGCAAGGTGGTGGACAGCAGCACCAGCAGTAGCAGCAGCAGTACTGCTGCGTAACGTGATCGGTGATCGACGAATGTACGTGTACGTGTGTACGAGAGATAAGTTCAACAACGCAGCCTGCTTACCACTGTCTGGGCACTATTCAGACGTCGCAAATACTAGACCGTGCCCCCTTGTACAGCGGCACACCAGGGGTGCAGACAGCAGCAGCAGTAGACGTTCAGCAGATCAATGGGCGAGCGTACGTGTATCAGAGGTTGGTACCAGAGATAAGCTCAATACGAAAGCTGCTTACCACTGCTAGCCTCAACACAGTCCATTGACGCAATGCAGACTTCACTCCTCCTTGGAAGTTCCCCCACGCATCTTGAAGCGACGACATCAGCTAGCCGATTTCCCTTGAGGTCTGCTGGCTGCTGTGCGCTGTGCTGTGGCTGGCTGCTGTAGCTGTACGCGGCGCGCGGCGCGCGGCGGAAACTGGTTGTCTTTCGTTTCGATGGAACTGGGTTTCAGTTTATTGCGAGGCAGTTTGGAAAGCGAGACTAGGGGATGAGGCCGCCTTCGGTAGCGGCCTCATGCGTCACAGACACCAGACTGAACAGGCCAATATGGTAAGAGATGCTGACCTAAGAGTATAGTACGACTGCTGCTAGGCTTACAATTATTTTGGTAGAGAAACATGTTTTTGTGCAGTACAAACTTGTACGGTTGTATTCGTACTTGGCACCGGCCGCTGGGGATTTCCGAAAACATTCGTAGATACAGAAATGGCACGCGCTTGGCGCGTGGCTCTACATACAAGTATTGAGCTCGGTTGGTATGTGTTGATTGGTCTCCAAAGGTGTACACGCGGGCCAGCTGGCGCCTTTGGTTTGACGTCGGCGTTTGAACCCTTGCTCGTTCGCCGCTTTGCTTTGTTGGCTGTGCATGGTGGCGCGGTCCGTCTTCGGTTTGTCTTCTTTTTACTGCTCATGTGGGTATGGTTTGATGCATAGATCAAAATACACTTCTTGATACATCGAGGAGTCCTTGTACGGCCATTCTCATCTATCGAGGAATCCTACGAATTCTACGGCCGTGTCTCGATATTCCATCCCGTATGTGTCACAGCTACTTTTATACCCGCGGAGCGAAACGATGTTATAAAAGCCGCCGAATTGTCTCCTCCACCGGAGCCGAGGTGATAACAAAAACAGACGAAGCAGAAGACGATCCGCAACAGCCACTCACTGCAGCCACAGCTTTCGAGGCGTCCTACCTGGGAGCTGGGTAGCAGTTACAACCCGGGCCCGGAGGATTACGGTGTGCAGCGGGACGAGACCAGGGGGGGACAGCGCGACACCGAAAGGCTGCTGCGGACCCGGATTGTGATGATGTGCAGCTAGGCAGGACTAGGGGGGAGACTGCGCGACACCGAGAGTCTGCGGGGCATTTGCGGCTGCATTAACCCGGGCCCGGAGGAGGACGGTGTGCAGCGGGACAGGACCAGAGGGGGAGGCAGCGCGACGCCGAGAGGCTGCAGTGGACCCGGATGGTGACGATGTGCAGCTAGGCAGGACTAGGGGGGAGATTGCGCGACACCGAGAATCTGCGGGGCATGGGCGGCTGCCATATCCTCCGGGCCCGGGTTGTAACCACCAGGGTTTTTTAATGGTTATCCGTCCGTGCACGATGCGTTTTTTTCAAGTCCAAAATCCTACGGTCCGGTTCGGTGCGGTTTTGAGAAAGCGGAAATCTCACGATGCGGTTCGGTGCGGTTTTCGGATATTGTTAATCCTACGGTGCGGATCGGTGCTGTGATATATCCTACGGTGCGGTTCGGTGCGCTTTTGAAATTTGAAAACCCTACGGTGCGGTTCGGTGCGCCTTTTTAAAATCGTATTTAGTAAATGCTACGGTGCGGTTCGGTGTTTTCATGTATCCTACGGTGCGGTTCGGTGCGGTTTCAGAAATCAAGAATCCTACGGTTCAGTGCGGTTTTCATATACAGCAATTCTTACGGTGCGGTTCGGTGCTGTGATAATCCTACGGTGCGGTTCGGTGCGGCTCCCCGTTGAACGTTTTTGCTACGGTGCGGGGCCGATCTCCGTAGGGAACACCGTATTAAAACGTGTGAATAAACCGTACAAAGTGCAACCCCCCGGTTTCATACGGTTCTCAAGTTTCTCTCGGTGCCTTAACAAAACCGCTGTTTCTCTGCGGTGCGCCGTATGAATAAACCGTACTAACCGCGGTTTCGTACGCTTTCTGACGCATTGTTCAACACAGGGTACCAGGTACGAGTACCAACGGCAGCCAAGCAACGCGGCTGCGGTGGCAAACTTTACCGCAGTGCCGCCGCAGCTATCCCACCACAACAAGCAGCAGCACAGCTAGCGGCAGCAAGCGGCAGCATCCGCTTCAGCCACAAAAACAAGAGCAGCACGAGCACCAGCACCGGCAAAGCAACTGCTTCTAATGTTTTCTTTTTTCAATTTTGGCAACAGCTTCGCATTTCTGCTCGTCGTGTGATGCTGCTGCTTTGATGCTGCTGCTATCACGGTGTGCTGGATTGAAATGGTACACGAGGGCTGTGCTGTTCTCACGGTCTATGATGATACCAGCATGCATAGCGCACGAGCGCGAGTATGGCGAGTAGCCACCGCATTCTCCACGACACCAAGCTGACAAGAGAGCACAATCGTAGCAGCGGCTCGCTGGCACACCCCACCACCACTCAGCGGCGTCATGCTCTAGCTACACCTCTCGACTATCTCGAGTCCGTGCTCTCAGGGGTTGTCGTCCTGTGTCGATCCACCACTCACTGCACTGAGCAAAAGCAGCAGGCAGCTGGTGGTGGCGAGTGCCTGTCAAGGGAGATGCTCCGTGATATTATTAATAATGATTCGAGCTGCGTCGAACAAATAATGCTCGGTTTATTGTAGACAACGTAATTCGTGCCAGATACGTACATCTTGTTGATTAATAGTTCCTACGCAGGGGTCAAGAGAGCAACAACAATCACAGATCTGAAATGAACCTACCTGGTATAAATTATCAGCTGACAAATAATAAGTAATAATACAACAACCACCCCGAGAATATAAATATAAAATATATAAGGGTAAATAAATATATTATAAAAATAAGAATACACTCCAGCTGTGTGAGATAAAAGATTTTGTCGAAACTCATCTTTGCAAGCTGTGTGTGATACTCCGATCGCGCGTTTTACTGGGTGTGTCCTCATTAAGGACATAGCCGGCGACTCCCCTTAACTACAGTGTACCTTGTACCAGGGTCAACATGGTGATGTTGGTCAGTCTGTGCGCGGAAACTATAAAACCCTTTTTTGAGCGGGACAAGATCTGACAGCTGTGGAAGGAAATGCATCAGTTTATCAAGTGCATCCTGCAAGTCGTATAACCGGTGAGGGGAGGGCGGAGTTTTCAAGGGCGTGGGGGCCTAGGTTTGAACTTGAGGGAGGGGGGGGGGTGAGGGGGACGGACGGAGCAACTTAATCTGTGCGCGGAAACGATAAATCCTTTGAGGGAACATAATCTAACGGAGTGGAAGGAATGCATCAGCTTATCATGTATATCCCGTAAGTCGGACAACCAGCGAGGAGAAAGCGGAGTGTTCGAAGGAGTGGGGGGGGTTTGGGGGGTTTGGCGGGGGGGGGGAATCGATTTTCCAACAGCTTTGTGTGGCATAGATGTAGGGGTTTGCTATACGCGTGGTGCTAGGTCTAGGCGATGGTGCGGGTGGTGGGGAAGGAGGGGGCGTTGGGGGGGGGGGGGGGGGGGTGATTTGAGCCACAGCATGGGTGGCTAGAAAGATTATGAGGTGATATCAACTGCGTGGTAGTGTTTATTACTCTGGCAGATTTCGATTCTCCACCTAAGACACTACGGGCATGCGTTGGACCAAGTTCGCTGATGCCCAAAACTAATTGCAAGGAGGTGGTGTGGTGGGTGAATGCTATAATGAATTGCGCTGCTGTGATTACCCCGTCTCTCGGTCTATTTGCTCGTGCGTTCTCGGCGAACCTGTTATTTAGCAACGAGCAGTTTTAACGAATTTTAGGTTTGTGCAAAAAGCTATGTGTAGACTGTGTGATGTTTCTGACGCGTAGGGACCTCAGTTTGGAATCACAGCGTATATTGGTTCCATCTCTCGACTGGGTTTCGTATGTGAACGTATACGTGGTTTTAGTGTGCATCCTCATTATTTGAGAATTACGTGTCCGGGTGGTTGTTGTTACATGTGTATGTTTTGGTTGATTTTCTAAACTTCTTTGACGTGTTGTTTCAGAGTGGTGTTTTTCGAATGCGTATTGTTTTATGGTGGTTGGGGGGCTTGTTGCGTACATCTGCCAACCGTATATATGTACGCCGGAAAAACTGTTTCGGGGGGCTAAGGACGAAGGTGCGAGGGTATTTTGGGAATTTCAACGTTCCCCCTCGCGCCTTTTGTCAAGTATGATTGAATACATATTTTTCCTGACGATAAACATGCAACAACCATCCTTGACAACTATGAGTTATAGCGGTATCATAATACACTTATAATACCGTTACTGTTCATAAAATGTCCATAAAATAAAAATATATATATATATATGTAAAATATGACCTTCGTTTTGTTTTATCTCGCTACTCTCCGGCAGCTGAGTGTTTCTTCTCGCACTTTCGGCCGCGGGGCAAGCTAGCCTGCCATGGGTATATATATCTCGGCCGAGCTCCGTGGCGGCGCTCGGCGCATTAAACGGCGCTTAGTCGGCTCTATTGGCAAGAGATTGCGTTCCACCTCCCTGACACGAGCAGGTCACTCGGAAAACCACAAATTGTTTTTGAAAATTTTGATATTTTGATAAATTTTTACAATTTGTTGTTCTTTGTTTTTTGTTTGTATAAATATGGCCCGCTAATCAACTAACTTCAGCAGCACAACAGCAGTTGCAGCATCCGCCCGGAATAAATCAACCTCAGCAACTGCAGCACAACACCAGCAGTAGCAGCAACATACAGCAGTAGTAGCAGCTGGATCAAATTAGTGTGGGGGTTGGGGGCGCGCCGCCCTGGGCCATTTCGGCCTCGCATCTCGACGTGGGTGCGTGGACATGGGTACAGACAAGGGTAAACCTGCCTGCGCTCTCCCGCGGCGCGGGCGGCCGCTCGTCTAGGCAGGAGCGAAAGCGTCTGTGGGCGTGGTTGACCCAGTGTGTTTATTAATTTTTGCGGGGTAACTAGACGTGTCCGAATGTAAGGACTGTTTTTACTTGAACAAACAGACGTATCCCGGTATTCGGTATTATACGGACAAAGCGGGACAGGGCACGGCTTGCATCCCTCCGCGCGGGAGACGGGGCTCACAGGGACATAGAGCGGGGAAAGCTTGGAAGATGTCGCTGAGCGCAGCGAGGGTGGCAGGCATCGCGAGCGCAGCATGCACTCGAGTCTCGACTAGGCAAAATATTTTTCTTTGGGCAGAGTGGAACCATGGGTAGGGTTCAAGGATATATAACTCCTTATTAGCGGTAGCCAAACTCTGGTACATACACGGTGCTGCTGTGGCCAAGACCGGGTACTGTTCTATTTCAGCGTTCGCCACGCGCCCAGGACGCCATCTGATTGGCTGGGTGGATCGGTTCTAGGTCTGTTGCTATTGCCGTACCGTACACACATCATACACACATGCGTTTCAGAGCACATGCATCAAGTAGTGGCGGGTTCAGGCGGGAACACTATCGATCTAGCTCTACTTTCTACGGGGATAAACGGTGACTCGAGGAGTACATCAAGGTTTTGGTTCCCCTTAAGCACAGTACCAAAGCATTGGACATTACTTTCAACTCATCATGAAAAATTATACCACGTATGCCACACACACCGCAATTGTTGCCGCCAACCAATTAATTATTGTACAAAATCCAGAGCGATTGACATTGGCTGGTCAACCCTATCCATTACCACCAAGTGCAAACGCATGTGACGTACTATATAGCAGCGAGCACTATTCCACGTACGGTATACACAACATCCACTGACCACTATACTAATTCGTTTGCGCGTACATCAGTACAACGTGCACCCACCGCTATCACACTCTTCCCGCTGAGTACTATTCTTTCTTTGGAGCAATGCACTAGCTCATGCCACACGTTTCCTCTAAGAAAAGCGGTGGGGTTTACCTATGTGAGTACGCGTAACACCATTCAGTGTAGGTGGGCAAATATGCATAAAAAAAGCGTGTGTTACCGGTGTCCGCCTTTCACCTTGCAACGCCCCGGTGATTCTACGTTACCTGCATCCCGCTGGGGAACCTCGTAAAATATAAAATATACTATGTACTTTTAAGATGTAATACATATTACACGCCCAGTAATGCGCGCGATCGGAGATCGGAGTATCACACACAGCTTGCAAATATGAGTTTTGACAACATGTTCGATCTCACAACTGGAGTATATAGTCTATAATTTTTTATAATATTTAAATATTTCTTTGATCTCACAGATGGAGTGCATTTTTCGTTTGGTATATTAGACTAAAATATTGTAAAATTAAATACACTCCAGCTGTGAGATCTAAGATTTTGTCGAAACTCATCTTTGCAAGATGTGTGTGATACTCCGATCGCGCGTATTACTGGGTGTGTGTCCTCATTAAGGATATAGGTCGACGACTCCCGTTGGAACTACAGTGTAGCTGGTACCAGAGTCAGCAGGGTGATGTTAGTCAGTCTGTTCGCGTAAACTATATAGCCCGTTTTTGAGATGGACAAAATCTGACAGCTGTGGAAAGAAATGCATCTGTTTATCAAGTAAGTGCATCCTGTAAGTCGTATAACCGTTGAGGGGGGGGCGGAGTTTTGAAGGGCGTGGGGGCCTAGGTTTGAACAAAAGGGAGCAGGCGGGGGGGGGGGGGGGGGTCAATCTTTGGGCGGAAACTATAAATCCTTCAAGGGGACAAATCTGACGGTTGTGGAAGGAATGCACCAGTTTATTTTGTATATCCTGTAAGTCGTATAACCAGTGAGGAAAGGGCGGAGTGTTCGAAGGGTTGGGGGGGGGGGGGGTTGGGGGGAGGGGTAAATGTTTTCAACAGCTTTGTGTCGAATAGATGTAGGGGTTTGCTATACGCGTGGTGCTAGGTCTTGGCGATGTTTATATGTTTCAACAATAACGTAACAATTGAAATATGAAATACCATTAGATCAACCAAGCTAGCGGGGACTTTTTTTACGTGAAGCACGAAACCGTGCAGAAAACGTCGTGAACCGTGCCAAACCGTGACCCTATAGCACCGTTCCACGGCGGATAAAACCGTGGGGTTTCGACGGTTTCAGTTAACCGCACCGTTAAAAAACCGGTCTGACGGTTTTTGGCTTGATGCACACGATGCGGTGCGGTTTCGATGGGATTTCTACGGTGTGGTGTGGTTCGGTGCGGTTTTAAGAAAGCGGAAATCTTACGATGCGGTTCGGTTCGGTTCGGCTAGGTTTTCGGATATTGTATATCCTACGACGCGGTTCGGTGCGGTTTTCAAAAATAGTAAATGCTACGGTGCGGTTCGGTGTTTTCGTGTATCCTACGGTGCGGTTCGGTGCGGTTTTCAGAAATCAGGAATCCTATGGAGCAGTGAGTGGGGTTCGGTTTTGAAGAGGTCCAAAATCGTACGGTGCAGGTTCGGTGCGGTTAACCGCGCCGAACCGCACACCGAACCGATAAGAAAAACCGTACCGTAAAGAACCCTGAAAAAAACAGGTTGTAGGTGTGCCTGGCTATTCCAAGCCAAATACAGGAAATGTGTAAGGCTGGCCAATGACAGGTAGGTGTCCTGGCGTGTCTTTTGTACTTTGTGCGTTTCTCTGTTTTTGGTACCAAAGTGGTTACGTGAATAACTAATCTTGGCTAAAACCCCAACACAAATTTGTAAAAAAGGAACCGCCCACTTCGTTCTTTTAGACCCAGGCAGGTGCGCACTAGACCACAGGCAAAACTACTAAACCCAAAAAGCTACCTGGAAGATTATGTTCGCGTGTCAACGGCCAAGACGACGGGAGACAGTGAAACGTGCCAAAAAAGGCGTGCACATACCAACGTCTAACGACGCCACGCCAAAGTTAGGTTGTTTAGCCCCAGACAGCGGCGTGGTCTAATTGTTTTATTTTAAAAGAAAACTTGAAAAATACACTTCCCAGCAGCTGAGCTGTGAGACTGTCCAAAAGTAGTTTTGATCGAAACTCAGCTACGTAAGCTGCGTGTGATATTTCGATCGCGCGTGATATGGGGTGTGTATACCCTCGTGAAGGGTACAGGTCGGTGACTCCCCTGCTAATGCCAGGGTCGACAACGTTCAGCCCCTTGTTCTGCGCACGGAAACCGCACAACCCGCATTGAGGGGGACAAAACCAGACATCTGTGGAATTCAGAATGCATAATAATACAAATCAATGTTAAAGTGCGAGTTAACTTTTGGAGTGGGCTACTTGGGTCTACCGGGTTTGTATGCAAGTTCCTGTGTACTCCCTGTACATATGGCAGGCCAGCGGAGGTCCAGCCCGGGCCTGATGCTCGGGTTGTTAATATTGCTGTCGAGTCATCGTGGGACATGTGGTTGACGTCGATCACTACTATTCGAAAGTTATCTCTTTTCTGCTCTTGATGTAATGCAAAGGCACACTATTATCATATACATAAAAATACACTCCAGCTGTGAGATCGACGATTCTGTCGAAAACTCATCTTTGCAAGCTGTGTGTGATACTCCGATCGCGCGTATTACGGGGTGTGTCCTCATTAAGGATATACGTCGGCGACTCCCCTTGGACCTACAGTGTAACTTATCAGGGTCAACATGGTGATGTTGGTCAGTCTGTGCGCGGAAACTATAAAACGCGTTTTTGAGGGGGACAAAATGTGACAGTTGTGGGAGGAAATGCATCAGTTCATCACATGTATCCTGTAATTCGTATAACCGGTGAGGGGAGGGGCGGAGTTTTGAAGGGCGTGGGGGCCTGGGTTTGAACAAGAGCAAGCGGGGGCGGGGGCGGGGGGGGGGGGGGGCGCGTACGGGCGGGGCAACTCAATCTGTGCGTGGAAACTATATATCCTTTAAGGGGATAAATCTGACGGTTTCGGAAGGAATGCACCATATATCCCGTAAGTCGTACAACCAGTGAAGAGAGGGCGGAGTATTCGAAGGGGTAGGGGGGGAGGAGTTGGGGTGGGGGACAGATGTTTTCTACAGCTTTAGGTCGCATACATGTAGGGGCTTACCATACGCGTGGTGCTAGCTCTTCTAGGCGATGGTGCGGGTGGTGGGGACGGAGGGGGCGTTGGGGGAGGGGGGGTGAATTGGAGCTACGGCATGGATGGCTAGAAAGAAAATGAGGTGATATAAACTGCATGTAAGTGTTTATTACTCTGGCATAATCGATTTTAGGTGGGGCGTTTGAACAAGAGGGATCGCGGAAAAAAAGTGGGGTGTGGGGGGGGGGACGGAAATGAATTGGAGCTACGGCATGGATGGCTAGAAAGATAAAGAGGTGATATCAGCTGCCTGGTAGTGTTTATTACTCTGGCAGATATTGATTTTTGGTGGAGCGTTTGAACGAGAGGGATCGAGGGGGCGGATCGGGCGGGACAACTCAAGTTGTGCGCGGAAACTAAGAATCCTTTAATGGGACAAATCTGACGGTTGTAGCAAGAGAACACCACTTTATATCACCTGCATGGTATAGTTTATTATTCTTGCAGATTTGATGTTATTAATAGTGTGGTATACAACACAACTTTTTATAGCGTCGTAATTTGGTGTTGTACATGGATTGCAAGATATAACATTTCAATCGATAGGTACAACCATGCAGTTACCATGATTTTACTTTGTTGCCGATGTGGGGCTCTGGCGTCGCTAACTATAAGACAGAGATATTTATTGCAAAATTCAACAGGCAAGGTGATGTGGTCATGCAATGTCACCACCTTTGAGCATGAGGGGGAGAAGTGCAAATCGTCAGTGTCTTGAAAGGAACGCTTGGTGTACCCGCGCTCAATTACGTTACTTCGTTAGGCATACTTCGTTTGGCAGAGGTTGGGCGGCGATCATGCAGACGGTAGGTACGAAATACCGTACGTAATAGTGTGGCATTAATGGACATAATATAATATTTTGTAGGACCATATACCCCCTCCTCCCTACGACTTTATGTACGCAGCACGTCAGTTTTTCACAGAACAGGCAAATATTGTGTGCACCAAGCGCGAAACACGAGTAACACAAACAGGTATAATATACTAAGTAGATCATCATATTCATCTGTCAACGTTCAAAGACGAGGACGAAGCACCAAAACATGGAGGGGGAAGGCGTACATAACAGAGGTATGTGCCTGGTGACGGATCATGTGCATCGTGTTTGTAGTCACTGAACAAGCAGTACGGCGTGGCTGACCTTTAACCGTTGCGTTTTTTTCCGGAGCAAGTGTGCTACAACTATTTTGATCCGTGTCATGTCCGTGTGGTCATGGTTACTATGTAACGGTGGATATGAATTACCACGTATTAATACGTGTGTAATGCAAAGGTTGCAGTTTAGCTCTTTTTGTATATAATTTTTTCCTGCGTGTACCCCCTTTAGTTTGCTTGGCTTTGACCTCTAGGGTATTCCTCATCTCCAGAGTGACCGGAGCCTGTCCTGTGACCACAGACTTGATCATGCGAGTTAACGTGAGAACAACAACAACGGGCGTAATCAAAACAATGCAGTTTAGCTCTACACTAGACTCTCTAATAGCCTGTCAAACATCATGCACATTTGTATCTATACAGAGTATGCTGTCATCGTTGGACATACGTTCCATAGTTCCTTGAACTACAACTGTACACCGCCGTGCAATGGGTACGATGTACGACTCGATGTGGCTGCCCAAGCTACATATAGCATATATATGTTGGCTGACGTGAAAATGCATGTCGTTTCATAACGCCTTGGAATGTAATACATCGCGTCTATATAACACATGGTTACGCACGATGACATAGTCATGTGATATGAATTGCGTGTTTGTTGTTTTCCGCGAGAAACTTCGCGTATTTCTCCGAGCTGCAATATCACAGGGCGTTGTGTTGGTTCAATCTGCAGGGCACAGTGAGAGGGAGCATGATTGGTTCAATGTATACGCGAGGTGAAACTGATCGACCCATTGTTGGAAACGCCGTCATTAAACGAAAGCGAGAATACTGAAGGGATCTAAGTGGAACAATCTCGAAGCAATCGCGATGCCTCACACCTCCGGTCGCATCATGCTGAGGCCATCGTACACTCCATATCATACCGCTACGACACACATGTCAGAAAACACAATACAACTCACGCCCCCGCCTCTTTTGTTTTGATAAACTTACCTCCAACTCATTTGTGGTTAAACTAGCCAGCCATGCTTGACCAGCGACACTTCGTCTATGCCGACATGCACCCGGTTAAACGAATACACATAAAGCATGGTATCGAAGGCCTCGCAAATATCAAATTCGATCCGATCACATGCCATCTTCCGTCAGCGTGTAGCCTCGAAGTACTATGAAGCCAGGCCGTACACTACCTCTACAAGGTTAGTTGCTACATTCACAAACCGTCCCGTGTATTTTACGTTGGACTACAGCCAATATTTTGGACTAATGCCATTGGCCGCATGCGCGAAGAACGGACATGCACCCGAAGCGACCGAATCGAAACATGAATGGACTCGAAAAGGTGACTGAAACTGGTTTCAGCTGGATCCGTGGCTGTCCAGCATGGGCACTAGAGGATCAAAGATGCCTCGTGACCAAATCGTTCAACACCACCATATCATGCTCATTAGGAATGAAACGTGCTACGAACACCGCTTCTACAGACGAGCAATAGTACTCGCTTGACATCGTCTGAATGCATTCGCGAGACCATTTACACCGCAACCGTGCGTCAACAGCAACAAAAAATATGTCCGACACGTCTCCTGTCTGTATGGCCGTTGGGGTGTCGTCCTGCGTTTCCCGTTTGGTTGGGAGATTGACGCGGTGACCGTACGACATGATGATGGTTATGTACGCCACACCGTGAGCGTCGACGTAGCATGTGCTTTCGGGGGTGTAGTGTTCTGATACGAAGAACGGGGCCTGGGGATGTCCATCGAACGTGTCTGTTTGAATATTGAAGTCGTCACCAGCCGTGGTAACTATTCCCTCATCCGTGTTGTACTCCACCAGGATGTCTACCACTCCCTGCGAATACATTTCAGTTGCAGTAGCACAGCAGGCGTCAGACTGGGCAGTGAATACGAATAATATGCATCAGATCGGAAATCGCTTCTGAACATATTGATTGGACTCTCCAGTGGTTCAACGACGGAAGCAACGGGTAAATCATTGTCGATAATGATTTTGCCCGTGTCAAGTCTCGTTCTCGCTGAAAATTGCACGTCAAAGAAAGGCGAATGGTCGGGATATCGTCATGTATGCCGACTTTCCCGGCGCAGGCTTGCCAGCGTTCCCGCTATCGCCGCAAGGTTTTTCCAGTAGAAGAAGAAAATTAGAAAAATGGCCTGGTCGACATGGAATGACACCTACTCCACTCCAGACACGTCCGTGCTTTCTACTATATCGGTCGAGGTAGGACCCTGTATGAGGACTACATGCCGTGAATAGGGCAATGAACAACGTAACGTTGATGTGCGATACCGTAAGCTTCGGCTTCGGCCATTAGAATATAAGGACAACCCCCCTGTTCACTGGAGTGTCTCTAGGGCACGAAAAACGTGGGAAGTCATTTGTTCATCTTCGAGTTTCGCTCACGTGTTATGGTTTTCGAGTAGTTTAGGTCGAGTTGGTGACTCCTCCGTCAACAGTGGCACCAACGATTATTTCCTAAGGCATCTTCAGGCGTTGTCCACCCTATGGAGGAAAAATAGGATTCGCTTCCAATATAGCCCAACGTCTTTCGTTTCATATACCGCCGCAGTCGTGACCATGCTGGCTCTATCACCTCCAAGAGGCAGTTTGTGTTTTCCTTTCTCGCCTCGGAACTTCTCGACGGGGATATGAGCCAACACGGGAGGCCTACCTCACGCGATTCCCACCACACGAGCGATTTGTTCACATGAGTCGTTTATGGTATTACAGTACTACATGTATGTCTCGCTGTAAACGACTATCGTGACTTCAGTTGTCCGGAGCACCGGTTGACGGAACGGGACAGCGAATGTCATGCCCCAATGTTTGTTCGTATGCCAGGAAGGCAAACACATCCGCCAGTGGAGTCAAGGTTGTGTTTGTTACTTGAACGTTTGTTTGCTGTGCTAGTATTCATTTCGCCCGAAATGGACGCTACGCGGAGAATCACAGCAAAGCATTAGTCTAGGCATTATATTTTCAATTACAACGCGTACAAGTTGGGCGCAACGTCAAGGCAACAGCACGTATGCTCCAAAGAAGCAACTAAGACCGTCGTCACGATATCCTGGTACAGGAGAGCGTTTATGGGAACCGGCGAATGGGTAAAACGTTACCGTCACAATACCATGCAGGAGGGTTGGAAAACGCTATGCGCTTGACCTCTCGCGTGCACCACGAAAGCGTTTGTTTATAGGTCACAAGTGTTGGCGCTTTCGGTGTGCAGCTGTAAAACGCGCGCCGGTAGAGTTTTTCGTTTGACTGATTTCCCACCTTCGAGTTAGTATTTGCTAGGCGGAGGACGGAGTTGACTTAAACCGCTTGACTTTGTCTGCATTCGCACACCAAACGCGCCGAGCCACGAACGCCCACGACAGATGCCAAGATGGACAACTCCACGACGCCGCAGGAGACAACTGCCGCTAATACCTACCTGGTCGCCAACAACTCTCGAATAACGACTTAACACACATGCGTATGCGTGCGCTGGAAGGACAATACATTATCAACTGCGCCGATGACACGATGCGCTTCGATATTGGATGTCTGTTAATCTGAATTGTCCGGGCCGTATCGTACCGTACAAAATGGCCAAGCTTCAGTAATCCAATGTCGGTATATCACTGCGTGTTTGGCTTATGGCCACGGAGCCTGTACCTCTTAAAATACACAATCGAGTCCGTGCGGACACTGGGTGTGGTGGACGTTGAGCAGCAGAGGTAGGGAATGGTATAGAAAATCTAACACAAAAAGCACTCTTGCAAACACATTTTGCGCACCTCAGCACTCCCCGATATGGTACCAGCAGCGACAATAGATTGGCTGTGATCTTGCGAAGAAGGATTCGCGGGAAGAAAAGGTGAACATAAGCTTTCCGGCACGAGCTTGACTGCAGGGTAGGCCAGCCAGCCCCTCTCCTTGATCGAAGTGTTGGAGGCGAGAGTGACCGTGTTGAACTGCCAGCGAACGCGATGAAGGGTGCAGCGTGAGTTAAAGGGGCAAGGACGGCGGAAGGCGGGGGGGAAATGACGGAGAGTGTTTTTGACATTGATAGGAGAGAGGGGTTGATGAAGTAGAGGGGGAAGGAAACCGTGTCTGTGGTCGTCGAAATAAGCTGAATTTATGGACGGGTAGAACATCAATGTGCGCGATTTTGCATCACCCGTGTTCGATAGGGACTAAATTTAACGATGCCTCTGAACAACCAATTGAAAACAATTACCACATATCACAATTCCAAACCCACTTGACTCACCGATAAACACCTGTTAGTAGTCGCAGTTGGAGGGGAGAATGTTGATGTGAAGAGCCATTTCGAGCGAAGCGACACGTCATCGTTTCGGATCTCTGGTTGGCATGGCCTCCAAGAAGACGTTGACTCCGTCGAAGATGTAGCAGACTCAAACGTAACCGCTGGCGTGGCGAAACAGCCGGTGGTAGGGCGAACTCGACATCCCCTTCCGGTGGGGATGGGCCCGGGAGACGCGATATATCCGACGGCATGTCCCGCGCCGCCTGCAAGAGTAGGCCCAAGGATGTAAATAGCTGAACCCTGCTCGGCGATGGGATTCTCCACCTGTATCCATTTCATTTCAAGAAGATATTGTTCTGTCCACGCTGGGGTTGGTGCTGACGAGGCAGAAATAAGTACGAGAGTCGAATATCTAGCTGATGCCACAGCGGCGATGATCTCAGACGTGGATACGTCGGCATATACGGTTGGAATCTCGGGGCATTCAATCAGCTGTACGCTCGGGACCATCTGGTTCTTTGGTCCCGACACGTCGTTTTGGATCGGACACAGCGTGTCGTAAAGCTGCACGTAGGCGTCCCAGATCATCAGTCTCACGTCGTCGACGAACATCCTAAACCGGCGATAGCGCCTCTGCCTCCTGCGGGTGCGTCGGTTCTTCCTGACACGTTGGTAGTAGCGTGAACGCCCTCTACCGAACACGAAACCAGCAACAACGTCGGCTGTGATTACCTCCGCCAGGTACATGAGGGCGTGGAGGAAGCGAGCCATGAACTGGTCTGGCAGGAGAAAGGGCTCACGATGAAATCGCGCCCATCTGGAATCCTTGCTCTTGTTCTCGTGGCCTATCCCGCCGGTATTGTCCTGGAATGTGGTGGTGATTGACGTGCCTGCCTCAGTTATGTAACCGATGGTGGAGCCGGTGGTGGCGGTTGATGTTATGGTTTCCCTGTTCTTGCTGCTCACGCTCCTTCCAGCGGGGTTGATGGTGGTGCTGCGTACATCTGGCTTCCTTGTGAGCTTCGTAAATACACAAATCGGACGTTCGTGCAGTGGCGTAAAACCACCAAACGAGCCGACGGCGCGATCCCGCAAGTAGTCTGTCCAAACCCCGTTGAAGCAAGCGTTGGCCATGAGGACAGGCGTCACGGTCGTCGCCATCCACACAGAGTTGGTCCCGATCGTGGTTGCGTTACGGCTCTCAGTACCGTGGGTCTCCTTCAACGAATCGCAGCTGTAACCGGCCAGTGTGAAACCGAGCGGGGTACGCAGCAAGCACGAAAAGGAACAGAGCAACTCACGCGATGAAATAGGACGTAATTCTGCGAACCAAGGTGCAAGCACCGATTCATTTGTATTCTATCGACTCGTCATTCAAAGGTTTGCACGGTACTTACAGGTACGGGCAGAGCGATGCGAACAGCGGTTGAGGCGGACCATGGCGACTGAACGAATATATGAGCCGGGTAGTGACCTAGACAACAATACACATCGTTTGACTTCGTAGTAGGCAACCTATGACTTCATTGGTAATGAATACCGTGTATGACGTCAGACCAATTTGAAGTTGTCTATGACGAATTTTGAAGGGGGGAAACGGATTACGAATTGAAAGAGCATGCAAATAATACCGTGCATGAATTCAGACCCCCTTAAGAGACGAGATGACACAGATATCGTGTTTCATGGGTCGTTGAGGGAATAGCCTGAGGTGCAGTTCCCAGAGCGTGTATGCGACTTAAAGCGGGCGAGTACCAATTTCTATTCACGGCACGCGGGCTTACAACTTGTCTTTTCGCTAATCGAACGAAAGGCGATACGCTAAAATTACCGGAATACGTCCAACGCGAATTCATCCACAGATAGGTGTAGGTTTAAATCGGTGCCAGACGATCTACTGCTAGCTGGCCAGCTGCGGTTACGGGCCGTGATGAGGGTTATATCGTCGAAGACTACTCCCGGAACAAACGGCTGTTGACCAGACAATCAGCAGATGTTCAGGAGGACGGCTGCTCTGCTATCGTGATACCTGGTAGACTTTGCGGCACACAATACTGCATCGTAGTTAAGATTAAACGATGAGTGGGGCGGGGGTGGGTTACTATTATCTAGGACTCGATTTGGTCTGAAAACCTCGTCTGACACCGACGATCACTGCGTCCCCCCAGGGCGGCGGGTGCATTCCCAATGAGATGAGTATTCTACGCCGTGTGCGCATTAATGTTTCATTTTTCATATACGAGATAAGTGTTGAGAAATAGCTCGCTAACGATGCAACGGGTAACACAGCCTTTACACAAGTAGATACCACAGCAACAGCCTTAACGACACGTAGAACACGGTCTTGAGTTCGTGGGTGTGAATTTCCGATAACAAACGACGAGAAGTGAGAAACACAGTTCATACGCGCAAAAGCGGCACGTGTCGGGGTGGACCAATTATGCCAACTTTATCGCATAATTTCGAGAATACGTAAACTGAAACGCGCTCAGAACGCAAGCAAACACACCACTGAGTGTGTCGTGAGCAGTGTGGAGAACGCGCATGCGTTGAGTGTACTTTTTTGACGAATCCCGCCACTGTTTGAGCGGGGCGAAGTACCAAGATGTTTGCACATGATGATCCGCAAAAAATACAGCATTAGCTAAGAAGCCCCAGCGACACATTTTGCAACGTACATCAAGCTAGCGCGAGTGAGGACCACAGAGAGAATGCGCGTTCACGGACACAAGACCCACCGTGATGTAGAATGTGCAACTGAAGGATATTTAAGAATTTCAAAAAGAAACAAGTGGGGTGGAAGGAGGGCGAGAGCGTCCACAGGTTGGGATAGCATAGCAATGCGTTTTTCTATGCGTGTTTTATTTATCGTCCGGTTCAGTCATATGCAGGCTTACTGCACGGCACCACACCGCATGACGGTCTCCTTGAAGCCCCGCAACACACGGTATGATTACAAACAAATTATTACCCGTGCCCCCTGCAACAATCACGAAATAAACCCTAACCCAGACACACCGCACCATATGACAATCGAAACAACCCCCCACGCCCCACCGCACCGCCCGAGCATGAACTATTCAAAAAGCGCTAAATCGTACCTTGCCGCGCTATGGTGTTAGTACATGTTTAACGGAAACCGCGCCCAGCAGCGATATCCAACCGTCGAAAGCGTTAAGGCATATGTCAAGAGGTTACGTCGAACGCACGTACAGATACATGAGTTAGTGCCATGGGCTTTTATTGGGGCATGTAATCTAGCGAAGCGAAACCCTAGCATCGTGTACGCAAACTGAGGCGCAGTCAAGGTAACGAACCTTATGTGCGATGAAATAACTGACTTTACATTCGCCGCCGATTAAGTAAAATGTCCCTCTCAATATGACGAAAGTCCAACCTATTCCGCGGAACAAGTCACTGCGGATAGCTGAGCGATAATGTCGATGCCGCAATCATTACTCCCACGTGTGATCGAGAAGAACCTATTTCGAAATCGCCTCACTTCTGCACCGCTGTAAATTTTCTCGTGAAAGGGCTTGCATGAAGGGTTTAATTTTTTGGTGATGGGGTGCCAAAAATTGATACCTCTAAAATTCAAATGTCCCACGAAGAGGTACGGGCACGTTCGTGCTCTTTCAAACCTTCTTTTACATCCCTTTAATCAGTGCGGGGTTACCTACTGCCCGCACCTGCTTTCGGCGGTGACATCGACGTGTAATGCTTCCGGTGCTTCCTCACATGAATACCTGGTATTAGGTATAGAGCGTACTGTAGCGCTATATACCAAATTATTACCAAACAGCACTTACCGTTTAGCCCGTATTGACATCACACAAGTAGGATGGCTGCCTTCCTCGACAACCGTATCGTTCTTCAAGCTACGATTTATGTCGTTTCCCCCCTCATTTTTAGACGTTTTCAATGGCGAGGCCAGTACCGTGGGGAAAAGGCAATACACCGATGCCTGGCTCACCTTAAGAGAAAATCGTTGGAAGCCGCCAAACTTGGCTTAGGTTCGGTAGAGCATAACGGCAGCGCCAGTAGTGCAGCAGCCGCTGCCACCGCGACCAAGACGCGTGCTGTTGATCTCTTCATAGTTATCATGCTTTGTGTCCTCTCTGAAAACGCTACCGAGCACACGTCGAGGAAGCACGTAAAGCGAACGAAGAATTCATATTATAAAACAACATATTTTATCTGTGAAATCAAAGATTTTGTCGAACAAATCTTTGAAAGCTGTGTCTGATACGCCGACCACGCGTATCACTGGGTGTGTGTCCTCATTAACGATATAGGTCGGCGACTACCCTTGGAACTACCGTGTAGCTTGTACCAGCGTCAGCAGGGTGATGTTAGTCAGTCCGTGCGCGGAAACTATTATACAACGCGTTTTTGACGGGAACAAAATCTGGCAGCTGTGGAAGGAAATGCATCAGTTTAACATGTGTATCATGTAAGTCGTATAACGGGTGAGGGCAGGGCGGAGATTTTTAAGGGCGTGGTGGCAGGGGTTTGAACAAGAAGGAGCGAGGGGAGGGTGGGGATGGGCGGGGCAACTCAATCTGTGCGTGGAAACTCTAAGTCCTTTAAGGGGAAAAACGGGATGGTCTTGGAAAGAATGCACCAATTTGTCATGTATATCCTGTAAGTCGTACAACCAGTGAGGAGAGGGCGGAGTGTTCGAGGGGGTGGGGGGGAGGGGGGATGGACAAATAGTTT
Source organism: Undaria pinnatifida (assembly GCA_012845835.1). Lineage (NCBI taxonomy): Eukaryota > Phaeophyceae > Laminariales > Alariaceae > Undaria > Undaria pinnatifida. The sequence continues at coordinate 1,865,387 of JABAKD010000006.1, read as the reverse complement.
TTTTCAAACACCTTTAAATCGCATAGATGTAGGGGTTTGCTATACGTGTGGTGCTGGGTCTAGGCGATGGTGCGGGTTACGGGGAAGGAGGGGGCGTCGGGGGGGGGGGGGGTGGTGATGACATAAATATATTATAAAAATTAAAATACACTCCAGCTGTGAGATCGAAGATTTCGTCGAAACTCATCTTTGCAAGCTGTGTGTGATACTCCGATCGCGCGCATTACGAGTTGTGTGTCCTCATTAAGGACATAGGTCGGCGACTCCCCTTACAACTACAGTGTAGCTATCAGGGTCAACAGGATGATTTTAGTCAGTCTGTGCGCGGAAACTATAAAACCCGTTTCTGAGGGGGACAAAATCTGACAGCTGTGAAGGGAAAGGGGGGCCTGGTTTTGATCAAAAGCGAGCGGGTTTGGAGGGGGGCGGGGGGGGGGGGGGGGGAAGGGGCAATTTGTGCATGTAAGCTATAAATCCTTTCGAGGGGATAAATCTGACGGTTTTGGCACCAGTATATTATTGGGGGCGGGGGGGGGGGGGGTTTGGGGCGGGGGGGGTAGGGTGTTTGGGCGGGGAGGGGGGGGGGGGGGGGGGGGGGGGGGCAGCTCAATATGTGCCTGGAAACTATACATTATTTTGAGGGGATAAATGTGAGAGTTTTGGAAATAATACATCAGTTTATCATGTATATCCTGGGGTAAGTCGTACAATCAGTGAGTAAAGAGAGGGTGGAGTGTTCGAGGGGGTGGGGATGGGATGGGTTGGGGGGGAGGGTGGGGGGTGGGGGCGGGGGGGGGGCGGGGGGGGGGGGAAGGGCTTTAGGTGAGGGGTTTGTTATACGTGTGGTGCTAGGTCTAGGCGAAGGTGCGGGTGATGGGGAAGAAGGGGGCGTTCGAGGCGGGGGGGGGGGGGGGGGGGGGAACACAGCGGCATGGATGGCTCTCGAAAGATAATGAGGTGATATCCTGTGCGTGAAGTGTTTATTAATGTGGCGGATTTCGATATTTGGTGGGGCGTTTGAGTAAGGGAGAGCAAGAGGGGGGGGGGGGGGAGATTTTTTAGGAGGTTTAGGTCACAAATAATATTCAAATACACTTCGGCTGTGAGATCAAAGATATGTAGCAGCTTGTTATACGCGTGGTGCTAGGTCTAGGCGATCGTGCAGGTGGTCGGAAAAGAGGGGGCGTTGGAGGGGGGGGGGGCGTTGGGGGGGGGGCGTTGGAGGGGGGGGGGGGGGCGGGAGGGGGGGGGGAGGAAACACAGCGGCATGGAAAAGATGAAAATGCACTCCAGCTGTGAGATCGAAGATGCTGTCAAAACTCATCATATATGTTCTGTTTTTCTCCACTGTAATGGTTGGTGTTGGTATTTTTACTTTGGGTGGGGAATTCGAGCCAGATCTAACATCATATCTTTTACAATTTTATTACTGTAGTTTCCGCTACCCGCTTTTTTATCACATGTATGGTACGTGGTTTATTTTGTTTTTTCTCCGCTGAAAAATCGGGAGGAGAACGAATACAACAGAGTTTTACTAGTTGTCTAGACTAGTATGCAAATATTAATACGGCATTCGAGAATAAAAGTCGTCGACTCCCACTCACTCCCCCCGAAAAAAAATACAAATAAATAAGAGTCTGTGGGACTCGAACCCACGGTTCCAAACTGATACGCTGTCACTCTAACATTCTACGATAAATTTTTTTTCAGGACGTCAGCCGTGAGTTCGACGAATTTCGGTTCAATGCTCACGTTGTCAAACTTCTTGTTGGTACTTGTAATATACTAGTCTATATGGGTGAGTTTTTTCTTAATGCGAGGGGTCATATTATTATTATTTTTTTATTTTTTCTCCACCTATAATGATTGGTGTGGATATTTTGAACTAGATCCAACATCATACCTATTTCGTACACGAAGTATTTATTACTACCACACAACCAGGTATGCTGGTGTTATTTTGCCGCCTTTATTGAACTTGCTGCTCTGCCTCATCAGCGTTTTTTTTGTAGTCACCCAGCATCGCAAGTTGGACTACTGCAGGTATTGAGGCCGCGCGCATCATTAGTTACCAATTGATAGTAACCGGTTGAAAACACCCGTTTTTTGGCCGGCTTTAGGTCTTAATAGGAACGCCACGTTATCCATGTGCATATTTTATTTTCCTCCTCGAAGGTGCCTATCTCTGGTTGTGCCGAAGATAGCTGGCCGAAACGTGAAGCAAAATAGAAAAAAGGGCGTAGAGGGTACGTATTTGTCGTACCGCAGCGGGTTTGTTGGACGTTGATCGAGAAGCAAGCGAACCCCAACGAGCCCGAAGCTCACTACCGCCCACGACCGTTGGGAGAAGCTTAAGCTATATGCTGTCTGTAACATACGATAAGTTTATGAGGTAGGTGCGGTCATCAGTCCGTAGTAGACGAACTAATTTCTCGACGAAAATACAACCACACGCCTACATCACACCCAAACCAAGTCAAGCACAAACATATCAAAAAATGGCTTGTCCATCAGGAATACATCGTGCCGCCATATCCGATGCCGTGGCCGGTATCGAGTGAGTACAGCAGCGGGTCTTTCGCTCGCCGCTGTGAAACTATTGTACGCTGTACAGCCACACCATCTGAACAACTAGTCCTGGATGATGCTGCGCAGTGGCTGGCGAACAGGAACCTAGGCGATATGCGCGAGTTTACAAGCCTGTTGATCGCCACTAAGCTAGCAGGTTCCCACAAAATTACACCGACACAACACCGGGCAGATACAGCATGTATAATATCAAAGTCGCAGCAGCACGTATAAAGGTGTACACGATTATCATGACCTCAACGACAAGCTGTTATGTCGATAGCGTAAGTAGGGTAGCCAGAAGCAAGGGGTAGCTACACCTGCATCCATCCAGACGGCTACCCTAAGAGGGCGACCACACCTACCTGACTGATTCACGTACCAAGGACGTGGTATTTGAGCTCTCGGTATATCACACTAAAGTTCCACGTGTTTCTTCAACGTAATGAGGAACGACTCGATTGCGCCTAAGCGTTATCGTGGCTTCCATGGAGTGAGAGCGAGATGCTCTGGCCACATGCACGGTGCGAACAGGCACCTACCGCAGTGTAGGCTACTGCTGCAGCTCACCACCCATTCGACCCTAGGGTTGAGAAGGGCTGCTATATACTGTACGAATGTATCTGGGGTACCAGGTACACTTTACCTAGAAGCCGTACGCCAACGAAATCAACAAGTTTTCAGAAACATCATACCTGGTACAGGTTTGCAGTCCGAACCGCCTCGTACGACAGTGCGCGTTATGTCATAGTGAGTGTATAACAGGGACAGATCGACAGTTCGTCTTGAGGAAATCTACTCAATTCGTGATACAGCAGTTAGTTGTGGTGCCTTCACGGCGGAGGTATGTGCAAGCCGGGAATATAAGCACGACATGCGATAACCACCGCTAATCCGCACACCGCCCCTGTCTGCAACTACCTCGTATCTGCGGCAATCGACTTCATAACCACCACGTTTCGTGGGGACATAGACGTATTCAACTGACGCGACATAGATAGACCACTCCTAGCTAACCACACGTACTATCTAGCCGACGGTGCGTGTCTATCGCCTCACCGTAGTATAGAGCGCAGTATCTTGCTGCGGTATTTCGAGGTAGACAAGGGCTGCAGCTAGTTTAGTGGCTGTAAGCTGAACAGGCTGGGTAGAAATCGTTGTGTGGTGGATGGGCAAGGTCGCTAGGTTTTCCGGGCATGAGACTGATGTTTCTGGTTGACGGTTGCACCGCAACGCGGCGTAACTCGGCAGGACGCATCCTGCTATTATACCTTGACTCTTCCAATTATTCTTGGCGAGTGCCGTCTCGTACGGATTGGATAGCATCGTTTCACAATGTATCCGCATGATTGCGAACTGACCAATCATGAGTGCACGAGGGGCTCGATCACCCGAGGAGTCGAATTACCACTAAACTTCCCTGTTCAAACTTGAACTATATACTCGAATTGGTACGTTGTTGGGGTTCGTTATGGGCATGCGGTGTAGTCAGCTTTAGTTCTGGGTGATTATACGTGTAATCCAGTATGGGCCTGCAACGCACGAGGGCTTGCGTTCAATTTTCCTCCTGCTTGAAATTCTCGACAGATTTTCCGCTCGCTGCACCTGCACTAAGATCATGCACACGCTGGCTTACGCAACAAAAATCCAAAATCTCACCCGCATGAATGCCACTCGCAATATCCAGTCAAACAGTGAATATTCGGTATCATACTGGCCTCCACGAGCAAAAGATAAGGGTGACATCTGGGCAGGTTTTTGTTTTACGCCCTCCGGCTGTCTCTAGGAGCGAAAATCGTATCGACCAATTCAATGGCAGGCCATCAAAGTTCTCAACAATAATATTCAGGCATTTCCAATCTAAGCGTTGGCGGGAAATAAAATGCGCCGCACTTTGCACGATATGGTTGGGCGTACTCCCAGGCATGCCTGCAGAAATGATCGCGAAAAACGAATCGAACATCTGACCTGCCTGTGTTGAACATCAAGCAGAATCTGGCGAAAAACTGGATCCTTCAAGAAAACAAAGTCATTGGAAAAAAGACGTATGTATGTTGCTCATTTTCACGCACAAAAGTGAAATGTCCACGAAATCAACAAGGTTTCAGAAACATCATACCTGGTACAGTTTTGCTGTCCGAACCGCCTCGTACGACAGTGCGCGTTATTCCAAAATGAGTGTATAACAGGGTGAGGTCGACAGTACTTCATGACAAAGTCTACTCCAACCGTGATACAGCAGTTGTGGTGCCTCCACGACGGTGGTACGTGCAAATGGGGAATATAAGCACGACATGCGATGACCACCGCTAAGCCGCACACCGCTCCTGTCTGTAGCTACCTCGTCTCTGCGGCAATCGACTTCATAACCACTACGTTTCGTGGGGACCGAGAAGATTTCAACTGACGCGATGTAGAAAGACCATTCCTAGCTAACCACACGTACTTTGTAGCAGACGGTACGTGTCTATCGCCTCACCGTAGTATAGAGCGCAGTATCTTCTTGCGGTATTTCGAGGTAGACAAGGGCTGTAGCTAGTAGCTGTAAGCTGAACAGGCTGGGAAGAAATCGTTTTGTGATGAACGGGCAAGGTCGCTAGGTTTTTGGGGCATGACTTTGATTATTCTGGTTGGTGGTTGCTCGTCGACGCGGCGAAACTCGGCAGGACGCATCCCGGTATTATGCCTTGGCTCTTCCAATTATTCTTGGCGAGTGTAGTCTCGTGCGGATTGGATAGCATCGTTTCACAACGTAACCGCATGTTTGCGAACGTTCCAATCATAAGTGCAGGTGGGTCTCGATCACCCCCGGTGTAAAATTACCACCAAACTTCCCTGTTATAACTGGAACTATCCTGTCGAATTGGTATGTTGTTGGGGTTCGTTGCCGGCACGCGGTGTAGTCAGCTTCCGTTCTCAGTCTTTATACGTGTAATCCAGTATGGGCCTGAAACGCACGAGGGCTTGCGTTCGATTTCCCTTCTGCTTTATGTTTCTGACAGATTTTCCGCTCGCTGCACCTGTACTAATATCGTGTACAGGCTGGCTCACGCAAAAAAAACACAATCTCTCCCCCATGAATGACGCTTGTATATCCAGTCAAACTGTACATTTTTGGTATCATACTGGAAGAGGGTGACAGCTGGGCAGGTTTACTGGAAGAGGGTGACAGCTGGGCAGGTTTTTGTATTACGGCCTCCGGTTGTCTCTAGGAGCGAAAATCGTATCCACCAATCAATGTCAGGCCATCAAATTCTTCAATAATATTCAGGCCTTTTCCAATCTAAGCGTAGGCGGGAACACAAAATGCTCCGCACTTTGCACGGTCCGGTTGGGCGTACTTCCAGGCATGCCTGCAAATATGTGGGCGAGAAACATCGAACATCTGACCTGCCTTTGTTGAATCTGGCGAAAAACTGGATCCTACACGAAAACAAAGTCATTTGAAGGAAATAACGTAAATTGCTCATTTACACGCAAAACAGTTAACCTATCCACGCGGTTTTTGTGAGATAGACCCTTAACTTTTGCACACGTGTTCTTCATGCCCATCCCGGGGTCTAACCTTCGAGGGTGTTTCGTTTTTGTTTTATCGCCGAAAATGCTTCGGCTAAGGTGGTCCACATTGTCAGATCTTAACTGACGAACAACCATGGGGAAAAACAAGCAAACGAAATACAACATAGGGTGAGGTCTTCGCAAGGCCACATAAAAGACGTGTGCACAACTACACGGTCTGAATCGAAAGAACGCGTGGAAATTCGCCGGGGAATACACTTGGGGTTTCTAACGTGAACCAGCCTGTACCACTCTTCAGTTGTTGTTATGTACGTCCTGAAATTCTTTCCACTCCACAGTCACTGAAGCCTGTTCCTAGACCAGGCATTTGATCCTGCCAGTGAGTGTGAGAAAAACAACGGCAACAACAGAAGCCCCAACAACGGCAACGACCACAACAACAACAATCTCCAATGAGCTCCGACGATGTGGGATGGACCGTTGCGTTAAACGTGAAAGTCTTTTCGTGGTTCTTTTCCTGCTGTGGATCAACCATACAGACGTACGACCTGCTGACTGGCACAAATAGCAAGGGCTCGAAGCACGGCCGCCGTTGTACCGCATTCTGCTGTGCTGCTGCATATGTCCATGAATATTTTGCGGCGGGGCTAAGCGGCTCTTTTCTTCATCGTTTTTATGTTTCTGTTTGCCCATTATAAGACACTACTCATGCCCCGACCCATACGGATGCGCTAGAAAAATCGCACAATCACAGAAGCACGGTTCGTGGCGATCACAATGGCAAGAGATGCCAGCGCCGCCGCTGTTGTACGTAGAGCCCGAGTGAGCCATGTGTTCCTGTCAAGCAGGGCAATGAGACGTTGATAAACCTGAACCGTAGAGACCCTCCACTGCAAAAAAACATACCAAGATTGTAGACCAAAACAATAGAAAACAATCACATGCGGTTGGATTTCATGTGGTTCGGCCTCTGTCGGTCGTTTTGTTTTGTGACTATTCTTAATGAGCATTAAAAACAACATCTCGATACACGTGGTCGGTATGATTTTGACCGCACCCGAATAGACCGCTGATAGTTATTGTTGCTTCGGCAGAAAACCTGCGTGAAACCAGAAGAATTCAAACAGCACAGCACTTAGCCGACATGGGAGCAACCGCAACAGCTTGGGCAGACTGCGCGGAGCACAATTTACCACGTCGAGGCACAAGCCTGGAGCACAAGCTTAGTATACATTAGCATTCGGGAACCTCGGAGAAGCCAGGTCTTCAACGGCACCTCGTGCTTGGTTGTGGAT